>CM051355.1:13577397-14023252 GCA_028015215.1 Gynostemma pentaphyllum
GAAACCATTAAACTATGTGCTCTGCTCTCTTTTTAAGTATTGATGAAAGCATCTCAATACCAATTTCCTATAGATAATTGTTTTTAAGGAAGAAATTTACCTTTTTTTTAATAACGGATTGTTTTGTTGTTTTGATCAAAATCTCATATCGATTACAAGGAATATCATTAAGTTCGTAAAAGAAAGCATCTTCATAGTAAAAAATATTTTAGATAAAACTAAAAACAATTTCATGTGGATCTAGTTCACATAGTTAAGTTTTCAAATTAGAATGAATTTCATTTTTTTTAAAAAAAATCAATGTTGAGAAGCATATTAACACTTTAACTCTTAACTACACCCTTTATTAATGTTG
This sequence comes from Gynostemma pentaphyllum, assembly GCA_028015215.1. Taxonomy (NCBI): domain Eukaryota; kingdom Viridiplantae; phylum Streptophyta; class Magnoliopsida; order Cucurbitales; family Cucurbitaceae; genus Gynostemma; species Gynostemma pentaphyllum. The sequence continues at coordinate 13,577,753 of CM051355.1, forward strand.
CTGTCCTAAAGAATTTAAAAAATGTCTAATTATTAATTTTGGCTCCAGATTTAAGACCAAAGAGTTTGAGATACTCAAATTTAAATTGGGTTTGACTCGATTTTATAACCTCAAATAGTGGGTTTTTTGAATCTATCATGCTTTAATAATTTCATTCTATCTTTTTTATTCAAACATACACTACACTAATTTAGACTCGGTATATCAAACTATCCTCCACAAACTTTCAAAAAAAAAAAAAAATTTCACACCTCTTAGACCTAAAGAATTACATGTTTAAAAAAACTTGATTTGGATTTTATTCATTTTGTAAATATAGTTTAAAGGTTGAGGCTCAAACTTCAAAACAAATCAAATCAAATCACCGTCCAAAATTCATTTTCTCTATTCATTATTTGACCAATACAACCTAATTCCATTTCTGTTTCCCCTTAATCCCTTTATATAACCTCTCTGTTTTTCCTCTCCTTTACTCAAAACAATTTCTCCTTAACTTCACACTATTCTCTTCCCATGCCAACCATTTGTATTTCTTTTGTTTCCATCTTTCTTTTTCTCCATTTCTTAAAAGGTATTTCTATTTTCCTTTTGGGAATCATCATATCCCGCTACCTGATTTCTATATTTTTCCGAGTGTCTTGTCACTCATATCATGTCTTTTTTCCACGTAAATCTGTGTATCGATTTCTTTCTAACTTTTTACCATCCTTTTCTTATAAGTTAAATGGTTTTTGTTATAGGTGTAGATTCAGCAACCTTTACAATCTTAAACCAATGTAATTACGCAATATGGCCCGGAATTTTATCTGGTGCTGGAACATCAGAGCTCCCCACCACCGGCTTCACCCTCCAACCCGGAGACTCGAACTCCATCGTCGTGCCACCCTCTTGGTCCGGCCGTATTTGGGGTCGCACCTATTGCACCCAAGACATCATCGGACGATTCACCTGCGCCACCGCTGACTGCGGCTCCGGCACTGTAGAATGCGCTGGTGCCGGTGCAGCCCCACCAGCCACTCTAGCAGAATTCACGCTAAACGGCGCGGGAGGGCTCGATTTCTACGACATAAGCCTCGTCGACGGGTACAACGTGGCAATGTCGGTGACACCGGAGGGGGGAACGGGAGGAAACTGTAGCATAACAGAATGTGTTTCAGAATTGAACAATGAATGTCCAAAGGAGCTGAGGGTGGTGGGAGTAGATGGGAGGAATGTGGGGTGTAAAAGTGGATGTGAGGCATTTGGAAAAGAAGAGTATTGTTGCAAAGGTGAATTATATGGGAATCCAAATAGTTGTAAGCCAACAAAATATTCAGAGTATTTTAAGAATGAATGTCCAAAGGCATATAGTTATGCTTATGATGATCAAACTAGTACTTTCACTTGTGCTTCTTCCAATTATCTCATCACTTTCTGTCCTTCCCCTTCAACCAGGTAATCATCTTTCTCTCTCTCTGCTTTTTTTTTTTATTATTATTATTATTAATAAAAATAAAATTCCATATCCATCGTCTTACATAACTTGATGATTAAACTAAAAAGAGATAAAATTAAAATTAAAAATTGTGTCTGCTCTCTTTCATGAGGTTAAAGATTTGAGTCTGAATAATTGAGTTATATACATCTCACATTTAGTTACTTCTTATGATGTGCATTTTATATTTGTTTCAATCATTTCTTTTTTTGACATTTCATTTTTTTTTTGTTTTATTCTATTTTAAAAGTAAATGTTTTTAGTTATGATTTCTTTGATTTTTACAATTTTAAAACATAGTTTTTTTAAAAAATTAGCTTAACTTTAGTCGATGAAATAATTTTTTAACAAGCTATTTTCTTTTGATCTTTGAAATTTGGCTAAGAATATTTTTAATAACTATTTTGATATACGAGTAAACTATAAATGAAAATGGTATCAAATAAGATTATAGAAATATTGAATATTATCATATGATATGTGAGTCATATACTTTTTTTATGGGGCGAAAATTTTAGAAAACAACATTTTTTTAAAAAAAATTGAAGGGATAAATAGATCAAATGTATCAAAACAATTCAATTTTCCATAATATTTTTCAAATTTAACATAGAAAAATGCCATCCTCATATGTGACTCCGCCCTTTGAGGTATGTGAAGTGAAAAACAATAATAAAAAAGCAAACATTTTTCTAAAAATTTCAAAAAAATTGGGGTAAAAAAGCCTCGCCAAAAGACATTCCCTAAACCTAAGGGTTATTGTCGGGTTGAGGTAAGCGGGGTTTTAATTAGTGTTTGGTTTGGTGAGTTGTTAAAGTAAAATATGTGAAACGCGAAAATGAATAGGGTTAAGGGTAACAAACTCATCTATGGGGTTTCAAAATTGGGAAAAACACCTGGTCAGTGATTTGTTTAAAAACCTCCCTCCCCAAAATGACATTCCCCTAAACTCTAAAGTATATATATGATAAAGTAACTATCTTGCATGAACAATATTGATAATTGACCTAAATTTCTCTCATTTCCGTCCCCCATGTGAAAGGTCGGTCAAATTTCTAGATCCCAAATTCCTTTGTGTCACGTCTCTCCTTTTTTTTTTTTTTTTTTTATTAAATGGTTTTATTCTTCTTTTCCATAAACACAAGCAATCACTCCCCAACTTTGACATTATATATTTTGGTTGTGTTATGCCTTCAAATTACGTAATTGAGACTATACAATAATAATGGGAGTTGGATCAACGAAATCAATCAAACAAATCGATTTATATATAGACGAAATTGATGTCAACCAACCCAAATTTCATTTAATTATGTTGAAGTGCAAACAAATTTCCATATTGGTTAAGAAATAACACATTTTCATTGGTATGAAGTCTTTTGGGTGAAACCAAAAGTAAAGTGCTGGCTTAGGCCGAAATTTGACCATATCATACCAATGTGGAATTGTGGAGGTTCGTTGTCCCACAAATGATTAAATTAGTTGAATGTCAACTTTTAAAATCTAACTAGGAACCAAATCAATTTTGATTGGACTTGGTTTTGTTTCATTTGATCATCATCATCATCACTTTTATCGATTTTTGGCTTTTTTTTTTTAATTATATGTCAATCGACTTTTAATTATTATTTTTCTTCATGTATATCAAACTTCTTTTCAATATACATAAGATTTGAATGATTTAAAAAAAAAAAAAAAAACTCAATAATCCAAGCGGTAAAGAAATCCTTCCAGCTACCCGAACAACTAAAATCCAGCTCTTTTAGCTAAACAAGCAGCAAGATGATTGATTACTCTCTTAACGTAGAGGTAGAATAGAAAGATTTGAATGGAGAATGAATATTTTACATCAACTCATTTTTTATTTTTTTTTTATCAATGACAAACTTTTGGAGATAGGGGATTCAAACTTATTTTGATTGTCTATAAGACGTGAAAATTGAGAAATGAGAGTAAAGTTCCTTCTGCCAAAATTAAGATTTTGATAAAATGTCCTTTATTTTAAGAAATAATGGAATACGCCTTGATGTACAAAAATATCCTTTACATACACTTATGCTTTATTTCTCAACCTCTCCTTAATTCTTCTTTCATGTTCTTCTCTATTCTTTTGTTTTTTCTAAAAATATATATATATATATATATATATATTTTTATATATTTAACATAAAAAATGAGAATAAATTTGTACATAAAAAGGTTTTGGGGGTTTTTCAAAAATGGTATTTCAAAAATAATAAAAAAATTCAAAATGGCATTTTTCATATGAGATCCATTGGAGAAATGTCATTTTTAAAACATTTACTATTTTTTCAAATTACTTATAAAAAAAGTGTCCTATTGGAATTTCCCATAGGTTTTTTCACACAATTAATATGGAAACTTTAATCAAATCTCAACTTTCACAAAGACATTAAGTCAGTTAACCCACATTAATTTCATGAGAATTAGATATATTTAATTTTTTTTTTAAATAGTTAAAAAAAAAAAAAAACCATTTTGGATATTAATCGAAATTTGTGGATGTGATTTTTTTGGCAGTTTGAAATCATCAAATGGGCTATACCCGCAACCAGTTGACTTCTCAAGCGCCCACCGTCGCACATCGATGGCAATCACGGCGGTTATCTCAGCTCTTTTGTTAACCTTAATCTGCCAGCCACCGTCCACGATTCTTGGACCCGTCTTGTAAATGGGCCTCCCTGCGGGTTCATATAATTTGGAGTGGTAAAATGTATACATATTTCTGTTTCCCTTTTTTCTTTTAATATAAACCTAAATTGGAAAGAAAAATTACTCAAATTTTGATTTTATGAGAAGAATATTATGCTTCACCAGTTGAGTTATATTAGGGTTGACATATTATGTTTCTGCATTAAGATTTGGATTATTGGAATTTTGGGAACCTTGTTTTTATATAGATTGAGAAGGATTTCTTTTCTACCTAAATATATAAATTCAATGGGAAATGAAATTATATAGATTTATTAAAATTAATTTGAATTGAACCTTATATGGGTTGAGTTGATTTGTGGTTCTACTAAAATTAATTTATATTTTTTTTGACTCAAACTAATAGTTTTAAATAATATTATACTTATTTAATTAAATAATTTTCACTTATTCAATTCGAATAAGTTAAATAACAAGATATCCGACCTTTCTTTTACAAATGTATTTGTCATTTCTATTTAATTATTATTTTTTTCTTTTTTCTTTCTTCCAATTATTAAAGCCTAAAGGGGATAGAGTTTTGAAAGGTGGGTCGGAACCCGAACCTCAATTACAAAATCTCATCTATATATGGAATAAGAAAGGAATAACAAAAGTGCATGCAACAATAGAGTGATAAAAAGATCCATAAACTAAGAAAACTATTTAAATACAATTCTATGTTCCATATGAACACAATAAAGATTACCTTTATAAACCAACCTAAACAATCAATATCACTAATTCTAAGTTGAAGATTAATAAGCTTATGTTAATGATACAACAAAAATCTAAATCATCTAGTCTAGCTTATATTGCATTTGTACAATAATAACGAACTTTTCGTTTATCGGTGAAAAGAACCAAAGAGTTTCAACTATAACAATCAATTATACACTTACACTGGAGAAGTTGATAGTAGAAAATCTGGTTGTTTCCTTTGTAATAGTATCCCACAAAAGGGACACAATGGTTTTGAGGGTATTTCTAAATCAGCAAGCTTCATAGAACTGAAGTCAGGGGTATGGGACATTTGAAAATATATTTTCGGAGCCAATCTGAAAGCCCATCTATAACAACATATGCAAAACCATAAAGGAGTAGCAGGGCAAACTTGCATTGATACAGAACACCTTACTAGTTTGTGACTCTTGACACCTTGGCAAAATCCGAATTCTGGAGACTCGAATGGAACTGATGCCGAACAATATGTACATTGCTCTGTTTCACTGGATCAAGACACAATAGAGATTGATTACATAATAGATAGTCAGCATAAAGATAATGAGCTTTCACATGTATTATAAAGAAAGCTTAATTCATGAGACATGATGTAATTTTGTTCTCTGTTGTAATTTGTCTAAATTTAATGAATCTAATCGATAACTGGGACCCCGTGAAATGGAATGTCCAGTCTTCCATTTGGAGAGAATATTTAAATCTAACTCCTTGTTAACAATATATTGTTTCATACGGATATCCACAATTCAAAGTGGTCTCATAAACCATGAACAAACAAGTAGATCTAACAAAGGAAAGTATGAATTGAAAATAATAAGAATTATAACTAAAAAAAGTGTGATTACCTCCTATGGTTTCCAGCTTCTGATGCAATGACTTTTAATGATTCCTGTACATGTCCATGATTATTTCCAACCCACTGCTCCATTTCAACTAATCCAACAGGATACCAGTGCCCAGGTCGAACAACAGTGGCAGATAGGGTAGGAAGTTTTGCCTGACAAATAAAACTTAGACCTATTAACCTCTGACGAAGTTCTCTTTCACTGCTCAAAACCAATTCCTTCCACATAATAGCTTGTTCATCTTCAGTCTCATCAAGTCCTTCAAAGTTCTGTAGTTTGTTATTCGTTTGATCCTGCATCATTTCTGACAAAACCACACGTCTACAAATGATGTTAAGTAGGTGAAGCTGGCGAGTAGAAAATGTTGACATATTTTCAGAAACAGAGAACAAAATCTTTTTCGCGGAGAACTCCTCGCTGAATCTGATATACGACGTTGCAAGCCACTTCAGTAGAATGTGTTCAACATAATCCGGTATGGACTGCTTGAAAGCCAACAATGCTGCTCCAATATCCCAAACAACAATAGGTTTATCCGTATTTTTAAATTGATTTAAAGACCACAAAATATTAGATTCCCAATTAACCAATCCTTTCTCAGAAAAATGTGGAAAATTTTCAGTGTCAAAGTTTGTAGAATTGATAGGCGGGACTTCTATGTCTTTCCCTCCAATCCAGAAGAATTCAACAGCAGCCTTCTGAGACCTACGCATTTTTCAAAAACTATAAAAGATAAATCAAACAAGCATGATACATCAACTACTTCAATGAATCATAAAACCTAAACATGGTTGCTAAAATTCTCAACCTTGCTTGGTACATTTGGTCAAGTGATTCAAGATCAAAGTTGCGAACCTGCCAAAAAAAAAAATATTTTATATTTTATTGTCTTGATGTATTTACATCCATCACAATGACGGTATTACAAGTTTTCAGGATATAAAGTTATACTGGCAATCTAACAAGATACAAGATGTTCATTTTAATTGGTGAATGCTTACAACAAAAATAGGAAACCCGTTTAGTCTTTTTATTTTGATTTACTTTTTTTTGGTTGTCAAATCCTGAGAAAACTGTCTTTTTTGTTTTGCTTTGTTTTACTCTTTTATACTTATACCTTTGCAAACTGGGATTGGTGGGATCAGTTAGTGATATAAGATCAACTTCGAGGAATTTTAAAATAAGGTAAGATAAAGGTGCAATTTCTGAAAAAGGTTAAATTTACTTGAGATAAAGAAACAATTGTATCAAAGTAAGATATCTGGAGTTTGAGTTATTTTCTCCTAACTTCTAGATTGCAGAAAAATATCAGTTGTAAACACATCTGCCCAAAAATGAGTGTAAATCTTTGATTTAGTACTACATACCACAGCAGCCACGAGATTTCCTGGGGACACTGCAAGACCAAAGCATGATCGAAATGCATCTGGAAGCTGCAAAGGAATTTCATAACCCAAAGAATAAAATATCTTGCGGGAAAAAAAGTACACACGATGCAAGCTCTTACATCCATGGAGCTTCTAAGATGAGGAATATGGGATGAAATGGATACTTCACATAGAGAACTCCCGTCTAAATTCCAGCCTCGCAGAACATTATCCTGTCATAAACCAAATACTTATCCCAATTTATGACAGATGAGAGAAACACTGACTATATAATTGTAAATATATAAGTTAAAGGCACTTTTTGTAAAAGAGTACGATCATGGAATGTAACATTAAATCTGTTCAAGTTTCTGCATAATTGATAAGTAGGTCTGATTAGTTGGAAACATTTGGCTCATAAGCAGGAAAGAAAAGCTCGTTATTCATTAAAAGAAATTATCCTATAAATTCCAATACCTCACTGCAGCTGTACAAATAACGCCCATCGAAAACCCAAGCTAGACCTGTAACCTGGTCAAAACTCAGACTTCTAAAGTTATGTAGCAGATGATAAAGAAGAATTCCATTAATTGTGACAAAAATACTTACGACGTGATCATGTGCATTATTCAACCCAACATTATCAAATTCACAGCTGGATATGTTAAATATCCTTACTTCAAGTGATCCAGATCCTTTGCCAACTGCTAAAAATAGTTTATGCATAGATGCGTCGGGTACATGAAAATAAATTTGAGTAACCGGCACTGCTTCGCCACTGATGACCTACATGGTAATACAGAATTTTAATGAGCACGGAGAAGTAGAATATAATATTATAAAAATGAAGCGCTTGAATGAATTAATAAATACCTCTTTCAATAGGGTGAAGGTAGCAAATTTAGACTCAGATGACGCTATTATATCTTCACAATAACATTGCCAGATCCTCACACTAAGAGAAGAGAAGAATCAGAATGGTTCACAGGATATCAATTACGAATTTAAAAATTATAAGGATCTAAGGTTCCACCATCATTATTTCCCCTTCAAAGTAATGATAGATTTTAAAGTAGTTAAACTCCATACTAAAAAAAAATTAAAAAAAATGAAGGCTCCACTTGACATCCTAACATAGGATAATAACATTTAAATAATAGCTTTTTAATCTTCATCCTGAAAGCTTGTTACATCCTCCCTTTTTGAAGGAATATCCAAGCCCTCAACAAGAATCCAACTTTTCAAAGACTTGGAAGACATCAAAAAGAAATGTTCAAGACTGAAAGGTACCAACTAATTAAGAACTAAAATAATGTATGTGGGAGTGATTTCGTATCTTCAAAAGAAGCTTAAACTAACCCCATAACATAAATCGGTGAGAGAATCCAATTAAGTAATTAACTTGCACTGAAATGTTTGAAAAAATATATTAATTTTTAGAGCGTATGATTTTGATTTTGACTAAAATAAAGAAATTAAAAACAACTCATCATACTAGCTATTATTTGACCACCTAAAAGACTTTAGAAGCATAGTAATCATCATTTTGGCAATAAAAAAAAGAAAAAATTGCCAGGAAAATTGATAGGTTGTGGAAGAAAATTTCAAATTAAATAAGGTCACAAATTAAAAATCTCACGAGGCAGTACAAATAATAATTAAAAAAAACACGTTAACACACCGAAGTCAAACTCACCTCCCATCAGTGCTCCCAGTAGCCAATAAAACCTTTGGATTTGACGAAGCAGAATCAAACAACACCCAACTGATACAGATGATCCATGACTTGTGTGCTTGCAGAAGCCCAACAAGCACTGCTCTAGTTGGAACCATGCACTCAACTACAGAGTGGCATTCTGGTACATCAATTTTCCAAAAGGAAACTTTACCAGACTTCCCTCCTACAGCAAGAACACTGACAGATGAATTTGGATGTGAATGAACCTTAACAGATGGTTGCATAACTGGTGACCAAGCAATGACAATTGACGATAGCATTGCACTGCAAGAAGCATATTGTTGCGCACTTATCAACAAGGACACGGAACTTTCTTCAATCTTCCCAGAATGATTCTTTTTTATTTTCGCCAATGATTGATTCGGACAGCTTTCATTAAACTGGCAAGAATTGAACATCAAATTTCAAAATAATACTAACAATAACAATAATAATAAACAAGAAACTAGAAAAGAATTTCAAACAGAACTAATAAAACTACAACTTCACTACCAAACACCAGGTAAGAAATTAATGCATCCAGAAATTTATCTCAGGTTGACAGGGCAAAAACTAGAAGGAAACTATACCATGTGCGGATCTAGACCCACTAAATCGTTGTCTTGTGGATAAGATGGTTGGTTTCTAGATACTCCAGAGCCCTTGTTGTTAAAAGACCTTCATCATGTAAGGTTAGCTGTCAACTCGACCAAATATGTTACCAACTTAATATCGTTTTTTTAGATGATTGTGCTAATTAGAATAAGGCATAAGAAATTGACCACTTTACATCAAGTTAAGTTCTTCTCTCTTTCTTTGCTTACTGTCCCTCGTCCTCTTCTTTTGGAAATCACTGGCAATCCCATCTTCCTTCACTGGTATCTAACATAAAAAAATTCAATAATAAATAGTTAATGACTTAAAGCTGATAATAAAAACTAGGTGAATTGGTGAGTCAACAAACTTACATCAGAACGTTTTGAGAAAGGAACATCCAACTCCCCAAACTTAATACTTGCAAGATAATCATAAAGCTTATTTGATATGTCCATAATCTATAGAAATCAGGAGAAAGAAAGTTGAAAATAACCTCCATCGGTTAACATTAAAGATTAAAAAAAAAAGAGAAGAAGAAGAGATAAAGAACAATGTAACACATTACCACCATCAAGATTTTAAAAAAAAACATCAATTTCCAATACGGGAATATAAATAGCCCTTAAGGTCATGCTTGCAAAATTAATGAACATTCTACATAACCATATTTCCCAGAGGAAAGCCTTAAACAATAAAAGAGAGAGAGAGAGAGAGAGTGAAAAAGAATTAAACAATGTCAAAAAAAGGTTAAACAGAGAGTGAAAAAAAAGAAGTCCTATGAATAAAGACAAGGTCCATTCATCAATTCAATATCCATATTTTTTACGTCCATTAGTTCTTCAACCATCAATGTTTTCTCAAGTTAGAAACTTGGACAACTATCTAACCTTAAAACATTTTGAAAGAACTCTTGAGATACTCGATATCCTGAGTAAACAGCTCCAAAGGATTTGGGGCTAGGACCATGTTGAATCCAAGAGCTTTCACAATAATGCCAAGTGCCAACCCTGGGATTAAATCAATTTGTATCATAGTAACTTTTCCAAGCTCAATTTACTTTGATGTATGGACATTCTTTATCAACCAGAATTTTCTGGACTCAATTTGGTTTCTTGGAAGTGATGTAGTTGAAAACAAACGAAGCCCAAAGTAAACAACTATACATTATGCTATAAAATTGGAAATAAAGTAAACTTCACAAGTCTTGACAGCTCAAGTGCATTCTCTAGTAAATCTACACAGGCCACCTGAATTCTAATTCTCCAACTTGGAAAAGGAAGTTTTATTGATAAGATCAACTTTCATAGAGAAGAAAATAAAAGAAAACAATTGGAAAATAACCTCAATCAACAATGAACACTAATTTACACATGATTTGGAAAAAGTCTTTGAAAAAGTCAAATTGTTCTCGTGGTCGTGGCAGCGTGGCCTTAAGCATACAAAAAAATTGACACTCAAAACAGGAAAAAAGATATCTCAACTAAAACCTATGTTAATAGTAAGATGGTTCTCATAAAAAAAATAAAATTGATGATGATTATAAACAATCAACCAGAAAATTAAAAAACAGCATCTTTTCTTCCTGTATTTAGGCAGAATCTAGTTATTTTTATTGTAGAAAGTTTTTAACCATACTCATTTATTTCAAATAGGGAAAGAAGAAAGAAAGCAAGATTGACTGAGATTTAGTTATCTCTATATTCTGCAGATCAAAGAACGTTAATGTTGAATAAGGCTATATTGAATATTATTCATTTTCCATAGCAATCGCCAAAGAGCTATCACATTTTGAATACCTCTATCCATTCAGCACTAAAATCACAGAACGGAGGACGATAAAGCTTTACACATCCTTCTACTGTGCAAACAGCTAACAAGCACCTGTCATGGAATATGTTCCACCAATCATTCTTGAAAACAATTATTTTTACTAGCAGATTAATTCAGTGAACTGTGTCAAGAATTTACATGGCGTGCAGGGTGGATAGGCAGTCAATCCCCAAGGACATTGGAAGCAAGTAAAATTTTTATATGTGCTAATGAAAACAAAAACTTTTTACCCTCCAAACACCAATGTTAATGACACATAAACAAAAAAAAGAAAGAAGCACATGTATAACCTCTAATTGCTAATAGCCAAGAAAAAAGAATCATAACAATAGATCCACAAAGAGGTGATTGAAATGAATTCTAATTCAAGCTTTATCCTTATCTGTTTATAAAGGATCACTAATCAATTTCGTCAACAAAGCAAGCATATAGGAAAAACTGTGATTAAAAGAACCAAAATTTTCATACCCTGCATTAGGAGCCATTCCAAGAGGAGACCATGCAATGGACCGCACACAAGGTCGACGATCCCGAGATAAGCAAGTTGGCAACAAGCAACCAGAAAATAAATCTGCATTTACACAAGGGAAAATTTGCAATGATATTTTATCATGTTTACATAGCATTCTCCTTTAGACAATGATAAGTCTTGTATTTTTATTGGTTCACCGAAGGGAAAAGAAGGTAGTTAAAAACTAGGCATTCTACAAAAAGTCCAAGGAATTGGGTTGGGAGTATAAAATAAAGCTCTGGGGGTTCCTTTATCATCCCTCCACATACTGACTATAAGTGATACAAAATCGAACGTATTTCATATCCTTAATTAAACAACAACAAAAAAACAGAGAGAGAGAGAGACAATGGAAGGTACAGAAGAAAAGGAGAGATAACACATCTCAACCCACAAAGTCGATGTAGACTACAAAGAGGGCTCTCCAATTGGGCCATATCAAAAAGGTGAAAAAATGCAAAATCTTAGGGAACTCCACCAAAAAGAAGGAAAAAAACCACATGATAATGCATTAATTCAAATGCTCAAAAGAATGATACCTTTTCTTTCTATCATCCCTATTGGAAATGGATTGCTGGTGGGGATTGTAATAACACCCCGTGCGCCAAAAGGTGATGCTGGACTCTGAGATGATAAGGGGAAAGTCAAACCGAAATACTTGGTATGAATGACACTATTTCTTCATGCCAATGCTAACAAGGTAAATGGTAGCTAAGGCTACATCTTAAGTTCAATCAGAATAGGAAGGCAATATGAACTAATCAATCATATTCTAAGTAAAGAGAATATAATAAACAATATCAAGATGAAACTATAAGAACAAAACACATAGTTACTTTCCTATGGTTGTCGAAAAACGAGAAACTGTTTTGTTGTTATCTTCATCTACGAGACTACGAATATATATTAACTCCAACCTTTCAAAAAATTTGCATGAACATGAAAGCAGAAACTAGAAGCTACAATCTTTGCAAGTAATTCATAAACTAGATGCTAAGACCCATAGTGAATCAAAATGAAGTACCAAAAAAGCTTCATTTTTTCCTCATGTGAAATCATTAAACTCACAGAATCTGAAACCATATTTCTCAACAAAGTAATAACAACCCCACTTCAAGAAAGAGCAGAAATTACTAACCCAAAGAGAGAGAAAAACTATAAAATGTTACAATTTCAACTTCTAAAGCATTAAGATTAACGAACCAGAATAGTGACAAGGTGACCAGAGGCAATGGCAATTAAATTCTCATCAGACCATGAAATTGCGTTTGGGTAAGATGGTGCTGCAACAAGAGTAGCAGCTTGAAAACGTGAATTCATTGTTCTTCCTCTTCCACAGTTTTCAGTTCAAAAGCTAAGCTAATCTTGAGAATCTAGTTCTTAAGCTAATTGGAAGAGGCCCGTGAAATCATCATCAGATTTTATAAGTGTGAAAGATAAATAAATTGAACCAGCCAGTTGAAACTGAAAGAGACCGACGGCGACGGCGTTTTGGAAGGTGAAAGAATGACTCTCCATTTTAATGGGCTGAAAGAAACGGAAGTAATCAGGTGTGAGGCCCATTTCTAAAATTAAAATATCAAAATCTTCTTCATCGCATGGGCCGATGGTATTGGAAAAAATTTCATACTCTTGCGAAATTTTAGGGTAATTTTCATAACTACCCCTTTTATGATTTAAGTTATCAAAAGTACCGTAATGCTTTTAGACTCTTTAAAATTACCCTAAAATTAACAAGTGGCTACAATTGATTGGTGAGATGCTACAACAAAATATGTAAAAACTACTAATTAAGGGTAGAAAAGAAACTAACTTTTTTATTAGGGTAGTTTTGGAAAACCACACTTAATTAAGGAGTATTTATGATAAAATTTCAAAATTTTACGTAATATTTATAAATGTTCTATTTATTTAAAAAGAATATCGATTAATTATCATCATGTGTAAATTATGATGAATGCTCAATAAAAATAAAGAAATTTTTAAATATTATAGAAAAAATTATTCAATTTATAATTAAAAAAAATTATTCAATATATAATTAAAAAAAATTATTCAATTTATAATTTTTAAAACAATTATAGTTTTAAAAAAATGGTTATATATTTAAAATATTTTAGAAAATCATCAGTGTGTTTATATGCCGCACCCCCTTTTTTCTCTATCACATTAGTACATTACCATAGTTTTCTAAAATATTTTAAATGTTCAATGTTTTTCTAATTTATTTTAAACGCTATAATTATTATAAAAAAAATAAACATTAATATTATGATTTTATTAATATTATATCCATGTAAAAAATGGATATTTATAAGTTAATCATTTTATTAACATGGATAAAGGTGAAAGTTGACAGCTCAATTTTCATATTAGATGAAACCGAATAAGAAAATGAGCCAAATTTATTCGATTCAGTTTATATCGGTTCGGTCTAACAATTCCAAAGGCTCACCTTTGTGAAAAATGGGATGCAATTATCATTTTCATGTGCTTCTTGACGTAATTTTTTTTTAACGCTTGTAAATAAAAAACATATCAATGAATGGTAGACTGTTTTTAAATATTACAGAAATTTTTGACGCATAACAATTTTCAAAAAAGAAATGAATTGAAAGAAAGAGATGAAAAGGCCACCAAGTTCTCGTACTTAGGTCACTTTTTGACTGGATTTTATCGTCATACATAGATATCTCTAATCACAAATCTTTTTTTTTAAAATAAAATTATCTATTTATAGTATTAGGCTATTAGCTTTTTGACTCTCTCCCCACAACCATTGACGCCTTATTTCAACTTTCCTACCTCATCCCATATCACTTTTTCTTTGCTTTTCTTTTCTTTTTAGATTCTCTTACTCCATATTCAAGATTATTGCCAATCCTTCTCGAAATTATTTTTATATTATACTATTAGCTATGGTTTAATCCTATTACAACTTGGTTATTATAGAAGGCTACTATTAATATAATATTATCTTTCATAATTACGTGGGATAGTAAAGTGAGGTTTTCGATTTCAATAGTATACTCGTAAGATATAAAATAAAACCGAAAAATGTTGTTAGTAAGTTTTATTTATTTGAGAAGATATAAAATTAGAAACAAAATCAATTTATGTATCATAGTATTTTGCATTACATATATATATATAATATAAATCACTTTAAATTAATTAAATAAAAATTACTCTTTAATTGCATCCGAGCATGTGGTTCATTTTATAACATTTTTTACACTTTTTTAACTTTATCATATGGATAACAAACCTTCATCTAGTCATGATCAAACCATTTTTTCAAGAATCTTTATAAATATTATATTTATTTTTTCAAATAAACGTTGATAAACATATAAATATTGTTTAAAAGGGAATTAGATAGTTGGCTAAGTTTAAGAGAAACTTTCGACTGAATATCAAATCTATATATATATATATCATCTCAACACGAATAATATGATCAGGAGTGAATCTAAAAAAGGAAAAATGGGTAATTGCCCTAGAACACAAATATCGATACAACAAAATACGCAAAATAACTTATCTTATCTTTTGTTTTAAGAGGGAGATAGTAACAAAACTTTAAAGGCCAAAAAGGATGATCCAAAACTCCTTTTTAAGGAAAGAATGTATTTAATCACTATCAAACTTCACATTATATACAATGGGAATGACGCAAATCTTTTACAAAAGTATGACAAAATCCCAAAAAAATATTGATAATATAAAGGTAATAATAAAAAAAAGGGAAAAAGTATAAAATCTTATCTTGACAATAACTTTACACGGCATACTACACGTCGACAAAGGCTGCGGTTGAATTGTCGATCCAAAAAAAGAAGTGTCGTTTTCCAAAATAAACTAAAAAAAAGTAGTTAAATTGGTTCCCCTTTCTCCTCTCATGCATGGAGAGTCTTCTTATCGATACGTACTCTTTGAATTTTTAATAACTCTTTCTTGCATGATAAGTATTATCTTTGCTTAGTGGAGATTGTCCTGTCTTTTTGGAAAATAATAATAATAATTTAAAAAATTATTTAAATTAAGAGAGAATAATAATAATAATTAGGTTGGTTTTTTTTAACCTTCAACGTTTTAATAAACTTTAAATATATAGCTCTTAACGTTTAAATATGTGTTAATACTTAGAAGAAAAATGATATTGGCCTCGCGATTAGTAAATTTATATAAAAAAATTTATTAAATTTTAACTTGTGTTTTAAGAGTAATGTTTATATTTGAAACCTCATAAAAGCGTGTGAGAATAAAAAAAAAATTAAAGAAGTAAAATAAACATTAAGGATTAAATCTATATTTTATCTCATTATTTATTAATAGTTTGTTGATTATATCTAGATAAATGATTGTAGTAGATTAATTTAATATATTAATAAAAATTCTCACATATACTTTTTTGAGATAATCTAATATATAGCCCAAAATAACTATACCTTATGTTTTTCTAGCCTTTAAAATTTCTTATGTTTTTATAGCTTTTTTAGAGTATCAGATTTTTAAATATACCTAATTTACCCTTCTGTCATTAAATGTTTTTCTCTCTCCTATTTACATTCTCTCTCCTTTTTTGTGTTTATTATTTATTTTCCTTTTTTATTTCTTTCTCTCTCTTTTTTTTAAACGCAAAATTTCATCCTAGATTAGATTCTTTTCTTCCTCATCTCTCTCATTTCTCTTCTATTCTCTTCATCAAATTCCATGGCGTGAGACAAAAATCATGATGGCAGATCTGGAATCAAATTATATTCTCTTCCTCATCTCTCTTTTATCTCATCTATTTTCTTCCTCACCTCTCTCTTCCTCGTCTCTCTCTTTTCTCTTTTATTCTCCGACATCTAAGTTTTGAAATCGAGATCTAATGGCGAATCTGGAATATAAACGGTAGCATAAACAAAAAGCATAAGCGTCATTGGATCTCGAACAGAGGTCATGATGCAAAACTCATTATCCATCGAAGATGACAATCTTTTTAGAAACCCATATTGGTAAAGTACATTATCGAATCTTATATTATACATTTTCATTCATCTAACCATGTTTTACCTCTTTCCGTATACTATACATAATATAATATTGTGTACAGTACATTATATTACTTTATTACATTTTTTTTCGTATTGTGCATTAATATATTATATTATGTACAATATATATCACTTTATTACACCTTTTTTGTGTACATTATATATTATTACTTTATAGTATTTTTTTTCGTATTGTACATAAATATATAATATTATGTACAATACATTATATTACTTTATTACATTTTTTTCATATTGTACATAAATATATATATATATATAAAATATAAGAATGTGTCTCAAATAGCATAAATATGCAGATACTAATTACTAAAATGTCTGAACTTTTTAAAAATTACTCAAATAGGATAATTATAGTTCTTTCCGTAAGTAGTATGCAAAAATATGTTATTTCAGTAATTGCCCCTTATAATATTGGATGTGCGTAAAATAATTTTTTGAAGATTCTGGAGGAAAATTAGTTATCAGTTTTGAAAAGTTAGATTTTTTTTCAGTTTAGTTTTAATTTTTTTTTTAATTTCAAATTTTCTCTCTTATTTTCTTATATGGTTTTTTCATATTTAATGTTTCCTTGATTTAAGCATCTTCAAATCTTTTTCTCTTTCTTCTTTATTTTTCCTTAATTTTAGAACGGTTTTATTGTATTTTCATTTACATTTGAAAATTTACTTGGGCCATTTTGTTTTATTTATTTCTTTAAGACCATTATGCTTTAGCGTTTTAGAATTTGGGCTATATACCCGGTTTTCCCTACTTTTTTTTTTTAAAAATTCTAACTTCTTTTTATTACATATATTTTGCTATAAATTTATTATTTTACAATAAATATATTTACACCTTTTCTTCTTATTTATTTTTTGGGCAAAATTAATTCATGATAATTTAAAAATTTAGATAGAGAATATTCTTGCTATCTTGGTCCGCTGATTGGCTGAGTAAATAATGAAAATGGCTATTATCACATATAGCTAATATTGAGACTTCATTTTTTTTAAAAAAACTACAAAGATTGAAAAATATCAAAATTACCCAATACATGAGGATGTGCACATATGGAGACATGAGAAAAATATCAAGATTGAAAATTTTGAATATAATGGATATATTATTGTTGTAAATTTATATTACTTGTATAAATTTTATACTAAAATTTACACTTTGTTGTTGTAAATTTAATATTATTGTTGTGTAAATTTACATTAGTGATAAATTATTGTTGTAAATTTACATTACTGATGTAAATGTAAATTTATAGAATATATAAAAATGAGTAAATCTGATATAAATATAAAAGTGTGGTATATATGAAAACAAGACTTAAAAGTTGGTTATTAGACATAATTTTCCTAATGAATATATACCTCAATATCTAAGTGCATGTTAGTTAATGATTATTTTTGTTTTGTTTTATATTTTTAAAAATTAAATCTGTTTATTCTTTTAAAAACTGTAAGTGAAAACTTTAAAATCTTAGTTAAGTTTTAAAAACTGAAGAAAAAATGTATTCTTTTAAAATTGGTTTTTCTTTCTGAAAAAATTGACTAAAATTTTTCCGATGAAGAATTTGTTGGTGAACAAAGATAATAAAGAAATTAAAAAAAATCACATCTCTTATGACCTAAAATTCTTTTTTATTTTAATGACTAAACTACTAATTAAATAATAGGGGATTACAAGTCATCAATACGACTATCTCAATAGTTTTCGTAGGGGGCGTTTGTTTTTGGGTTTGCATAGGATTGAGATGTCTGAGGATGAACGAGATGTCCGAAGACAAGATCACTGTGTTTGATTTTGGATGGGGATGAGAATAATAAAATTGTATTTATAAAATAATTTTTTCCCTCTCTCCTCTCTTCTCGTCTCTTCCTTTCTCTCTCATCACATAAATGAAGTTTAATGCAAACCCCATGTATTTTGAAGGGTTTCAAACCCCATGGAGGGGGCATGGATGATAGGATCCCTTCCCTTGAGGCCAAACAAACATGGGACGGGGACAAAGGTAGTTTTCACTTAAAATTTATAAAGGATAAACGAAAAAGAAACCCTACCTAATGGATATAAAAGGATAAAATAAAGAAAGAGAGAGAAAAAAAAAATGAACGACATATCATTCGTTGAATTTGAATGTACGAGAGAAGAGTTCATGGATAAAAGGTTTGGCTAAAGAGATCAGATTTGATAAATATTTGGAAAATAAACCCTAAATATGATATATGAATCAGGTGCTATTCAGACATCACCCATGTGGGTTTGTTTCACTCATTCAATACTTAATTGGTTGCTTTCTTTTGTTCTATCTTTCTCGACCCAGCTAGAGAAAAGATAAGATTAACGTCAACTTTTTTCTTTGATTTTTTAAAATCCATCTTTGTAATCCAACTTAAATCCTTATTACATAATATTGAGGTTATTTTATATGTTAATTTTTCAAAACTTTTAATTTCTTATTTTAAGTGTTAATATGTTGTAATTAAACTTTTAAAGTTATTCTTTATTTTAAATTTACTAATAGTTGTTGTTGCTTAAAAATGGAGAGCTTCCACGTAGGCAACGAACTTAATAAATGGGACGAGTCGTAGGCATTGCACTGCTTTGACGGCGTGCTATGTAGATACCTGCACAGGAAAGGAAAAGAGCATCGGTGTAGTGTCTGCCTAACACCCTCTAATGCTAAAGTCAGAGCAAGCAAAGCTAGTGTGCCAAAAAGAATAGTAGTCGAAATTAGTTACCTAATGAATGAATTTATTCTCCTAATAGGTTGATGACATCATCGTGTCACGTGTCGCGTCGGGATTGTGCCATGTGTTGCTTCTTAATTACGTGTCGCTTGCAGGTTGCGCCACGTGTCGTTTCCCAAGTGGATACTTGTATTCAATCTTAAGTATGTAGGTCTGGGTCGGAGACTGCGTAGCTAGGTCTTTTCAGGTCCGTGGACTTTATGACTAGGTACTGCGGTCATACCAGGTGTCCAAGTACCGCGGTCAGACCAACTGCGTAGGCCTTTTTGCCAAGTTGTAAAATTCCACGTGTTGTCTAATTTCACCCCACAACAGTTGTTATTTATATGATTTGATTTTTCTATGGTTTAGAAATACCTACATATTAACCTATATTGTTTCATTGTATCCTTAAAGTATCAATATTTTTCATTTATAATTGACTAATTAAAATTTGTAATGTGACGTTTAAAAAATTTGGTTTTAAAATTATACAACTCAATCAATGGGTTTCTTTATTTTTCCACTGAAAGTGTCCATGGATTTTTGGGATAATACTTGGAGACAGGATTAACTCTTTTAAGTTTATTGGAGAGATACGTAGAATATTGTCTTGCTTAATTATTTCCCTTACATACCAAAGTCTTTTACGTTATAAACGCGTGTATATGTCTCTATGTTATTTATGACGTTGAATTAATACAATAAGCTATTCACTAACACGAGAAAAATGTAAAATTAACTAACCTTTAAAACTGTCAAACCTATATATTTTTAGATATTGCACCATAATTTTATTATTAACTTTCAGTATCGTGATTGGACAAAAATCTAATTTAAAAGTAATGATATAATAAATATAAAATTCAAACTTTAAAAATAATATAAACCAAATTAGAAAAAATGATATATGTAATGAACCAAACAATATATTTAGTTTTTTTTTAATAGAAAAAATTGTTGATATCATAAAATAATATTTAGACGTTTATATGTGCGCATCCAGGGCCGGTCCTATATAAGAAAATGGAAGTCCAGTACGAAAATATATTTTGGACCTCTATCATTTATTAATCTTTAGTATTAAAAAAATATCGCAACAAATTATAAACATAATAAATATTTTTTTTCATTTAATAAAACCCACTTTTGGGTACCGATAATTTAGAATTGGGGATTTATCAAAAATTGCATTTTAAGAATTGATATTTTAAAAGTTAGCAAAACTTTTGAAATTTTTTTAAAAATGTAAATCTCGTACAAAAATTTGAGACTCTAGTTTATAATCTCAGACTCAATTGGTCTAATCATATTATGAAATTCTAAAATATCAGATTTAGTGTGAAATGACATTTTTGAAAATGAGATTTTAGACTCGTATTATATAATTTTTAATATATACTAAATAAAAAGTACCTAAAAAATATAACATTATTAAACAATGAACGTTAAACGAAATAATATAATTCAAAATGTTATTTAAAAAACTTATTCTCAATATCTTCTCTTCTTTCATTTACATGAGTGTATTTTTTTATGAACTTATCAATAACTCCATTTTGATATTCAATTAAATGTTAATTTTGTTTTTTTTTTACGCTTCTCAAATCTAGATAGATATTTTTAAAAGACATATTTATACTTTATTTGTCATTAAAATAAAAATTATTTGGTGTAAATTGCAATTAACTCTAAATTTAAAAAAAAAATCTAAAAAATGAAAAATTTGATAACCAAACAAACAAAAATATAGAGTAAAAAATAGAGATAAAGATAAAGTTTTGGAGGGAAAAAATTGATAAATAAACTAAAAAATTTAGAGAGAGTGAACAATAAAGTGGTTGGAATGACTAAATAATTTTACTTTTTAATTTAATTTTGAGATGGTAAAAAAATAAATAAAGGAAAGACACTTTCTAAGCATACATAACTAATATGTAAAAAGAAAAAGAAAAACAATTAGAAACAGAAAAATTTAAAGGAAAAAAAAACAACTTTGGGCCCCTAAATTTTAGGGGCCCTGTGCAATAGGGCCAGCCCTGTGAGCATCTAATTATACGTACAAATCAATGAAAAAAACATTATATAAGTTAGAGAAAAAAAATTATAATTTTTTTATCTATATAATATTTTTTCAAAGATATTAAATCAAATTTAGGGTAGATACTCTAACTTTCGATCTCATGAAAAGAGAGTAGGCTTTGTCGTATTGACCTGCTGATAGAAAGATTGAAAAATGCATATAATGTTAGAGTGAGGAGAATCTGTCTTGGCAGAAAGAGACAGACAGTACTTACCTTCAGTGGATAACTGTAGTTCCTTGCTAACCAATAATATACCGCCACGTTGAATTCCATTCATGGTTGATTTTAGATGTTGTGCTTTTATTTATTTTCCTAGAGCTTCTATCGACCTCCCAATTTCACAGGCATGAATTTTGTCTTCAACCTATTCTTTTTTTTTTTTTATTACAATTACGATTTTTTTTAAAAATCTTTTTTAACTTATTAATAGTAACCCTCAGTTGATCACTTATTTACTTAATAATTAATAGCGGTAATTGTTGGTTTTACATAACTATTATTAAATTTAATAAATCATTGTGTAATAGGTTCATTGATGGACTAAAAAGTTTGATAAATTTGATTTTTTTATTAATCCAGTAAATGTTAATTTCATTTGACTGATATTAATCAGAGTAAATAAGTGATATACTATAAAATTTAAATTTTGAAGAAATTTAAGTGAATGGATCAAATGATACCTAAATCATAAAGATGTTGCATTTTACCCGTAATTGAAATATTTTGCGGGAATTGGCGATGGGAATAAGTTTTTAATACCCATTTCATTGTTTGGTTCAACCACTAAGCATTAACATTCAATTCCTATCCAAATCTCTCATATATTTAACATTAACATTGGTATTAGCATCATATTATTTCCTACAAAGACAATAATCATATTCTCATAAATCCAAATTTCAGCACATTCCAAACATAGACATCATATTCCCGGACATTTGAATCTCATTCCAGCATACTCCAAACACATGCATCAAATTCCCATCCATTTTATTCCCAGACATCTAATTCTCAGGCATCCAATTCCAATTCCCATATACCAAACGCCCCTAAAGTTTTTTTCTTTCTTATAAATATAGGAAAGAGAATATTGGAACTTATAATTTGATAGGGTATGTAATTATCCTACCATTAGACTAATCTCCCATTAGCAATTCCAAAATTTAAAGGAATGAAATTTAAATTTGAGAGTTCAAGTTTACATACTCTCCCAAGTACAACCCTACAAATTGAACTTTCTTTCAATTTTATATGATAAATTATAAATAAACTAATAAAATAGACCATCTAAAAAATAATAAGTAGAGGAAGCTGACTTATTAATGCATGATAAGTTTTGTTCATCAAATTAGTTGCATTTTTTTATTCTTAAATTAAACACAAACCTCACATTCTCAATCCAAAATATCCAGTTAATTAAATTTAAAGTAGAGGCTGAAATTTTAAGAGGAAACAATTAGATATTTTTTTTGTCAATTGCGATATTTTTTTTGAATATCAAATAGGAAAAAAGTAACACTGTTTTTCTCTTCTGTCATTTCAATTCAACTAACAATGCTTTCTCCCTTACAGCCAAAGCCAAAGCCACAGCCACAGCCACTTGAATTCTGCTTTTCCTATTTGTTTTATTTTCTCAGTTTCTCTCTCTCCTTCTTCTTCTTTATATATATAGCCATGGCGGAATCTGATTATCAAGATTCTACCAGTACTCATTCAGACACTAACCCATTTCAGAAAACGGCAAACCCATTTGGAATTTCATACTCTTTCTACTATTTTCTCTCTCTAGATTCACATTTTAGTTAGAGAAGAAAGCCATGGCCTTCTTCTCCAATCTCTCTGTTTCTTGTTCCATGTTGTTCTCCACCGTTTTCTTTCTCCTCTTTTGTCATGGTATTTTTCTATTTCTTTTTTCTTTTACTTTTTATTCGATTTTCGATCAGGTTCAAAGTGTCGGCCAATACTGATACGATACATGATATGAAATAAATGAGTGATTTTTATGGTTCTTGTTGATTTCAATTTCATGGATTTTAATGTCGATTTCAATTTCATGGATTTTAATGTTGATTTCAGGGGCTTTGGGAGTTAAATTTACGTTTGTAAACAAGTGTGATTTTACAGTGTGGCCGGGAATTCTTTCCGGCGCCGGCAGCTCCAAATTAAGCACCACTGGATTTGAGCTTCAAAAGAGTACCTCTCATTCTTTCCAAGCCCCATCTGGATGGTCTGGCCGCTTCTGGGGTCGAACCGGCTGCGATTTCGACCCTACCGGCCGTGGTGCTTGTACTACCGGCGATTGCGGCTCCGGCGAGATTGAGTGCAATGGCGCCGGAGCTAAACCTCCGGCAACTCTTGCGGAATTCACTATCGGCTCCATCTTGCCGGATTTTTACGACGTCAGCCTCGTCGACGGCTATAATTTGCCGATGATCGTGGAAGGGACCGGTGGTTCCGGCGCTTGTGGCTCGACCGGCTGCGTATCGGATTTGAACCGGCAGTGTCCAACAGAACTGAAGGCGGAGAATGGTGGTGCGTGTAGAAGTGCATGTGATAGATTCGGGACGCCGGAGTATTGTTGCAGCGGCGCGTACAGCTCACCCGCCACCTGCAAACCATCAAAATACTCACAGATGTTTAAAACGGCGTGTCCCAGATCGTATAGCTATGCGTATGATGATGCAACCAGTACCTTTACTTGCACTGGAGCTGATTATACTATCACATTCTGCCCCTCATCTCCAAGGTACAAATTTAAGTTTCTATTATTAAATAGAGAAGTCGATATATTTACTCGAGTATTGGATAATTAATTAGGCTTTTGATCAAAATATTAAAGGAAATGTTTTTCACGTGGGATTGTATTCATTGATTTTATTAGATTACCTCAAGGATTTCAGATTTTGGTGAAAGTATAGTAGTGAAAATTTGCAAAGAAAAGTTCCTAGGCTAGATATGCTATAAAATTAATAGTTCCTTCTCTGTGTGCAGTCTGAAATCATCTACTGATTCTTCACCAAGGACGGTAGCGGGGACGACGAACTCGGGCGGGGCGGTGGCACAACAGGCAGTGTTTCCTGATAATTCATGGCTAGCAGATTTGGCCATAGGAGATTCAACAAGAACTCACCTAGATTTAGCTTCTCTCTTTGTATTGATTTTGGGAACTTCTCTCTTTCTATCATACTCAAACTTGTTCTTATCTTGGTAAAAAATAACCAAATTTCAATTTATAGCATTTTGAATTTGGAGTAACTGTACATGTATTTTTTTTAATTTTTTAAAAAAAAATTAGCATTTTGTTGATAATTAAAGTGAGAGTCTCTTTCTATTTCCCCTTGAGAGCTCTTTGGGGATTCAGAAGAATATATACTGTCAGCTTTCATTGGTGGATCCGACTAAGAAAACAAAATTAGGAAAATGCTTTGTTTATGCCAATATGATTTTTCCATCATTTTTAATTTTTTTTTTAGACTTTTAGCCTTATTCCTTTTAGCTCTGTTCACATTGGAAAAGGTGGAAAGGAATTTTTTTTTTAAATGATAAAATTTAATGTATTGTGGCTTTTTTTTAACCCTTTTGTTGTTTTTTTAAGGGCGGTTTAAAATTTACTTAAATAACAACTTTCATATTTTAAGGGGTGTGAAATTTGAATTGGCTAGTGTCTTTAAATTTAATTTTTTGGATTTAAAATCTATTATTTGATTAAATTTTAAAACCATTTGCTAATTTAAATAATTTTTATATTTAAATATGTTATTTTTTGAAATGTGTCATTTAGTGATCTTAATCAAATGAAGAGAGTGGGGAAGATATGGGCTCCTTGTTTATCTTCTGTCCTTATGCTTTGATGAGACACAAATGAATTATATTTTTCCTACTTATATACTCAACCATTTATTTTTGTGTGGCATTGGCAACAACCCTTTTTTAAATTAAATAATTGAATGAGACAATAATAATAGAAGCATTGAAAATCTCTTCTAAAAGTGAAATAATTGAGTTTTTGCAAAGAAAATAATTATCTTTCTCAAATCTAATCTAAGTAAATTATACACATTTTATTTAACAAGGTTAATCCCATTTTTCACATTAAAATGTTTACAAAAGTCTTCAAACGTATTCTTGAAAACTAATATCAGAGTAGTTATAACGATTTGAAAATTATAAATCATTACTTAGGATTAACACTAGCTAACCACATTTACAAATATTTTTCTTTTCTCGAAAATTATATTTTATGAATTGATATTTTTAATAATTGTGAAAGTTTAGAAAATATTTAGTTAAAAGAAAAAAATATCATTAAAATATCTTTGAGAGAGAGATAGTTCAAATAATTAAATATGGACAGTATAGTATGCCGCCCCATTTCCACTAGGAATAATCTTTTTTGGAGAGATGAAGTTTAAGAGTGGTGGAGATGGATGCTATATTCTTCTTGTCAGGTCTTGTGAAAAGGAAAAACATTCACCAATTCATTTATAGTGATTTTGAACATTTAAATTAAGGATTCAATATTATATAGTAGGAGAATTTAAGTAAGTATTGAATTTATGTTAATATTTACATATTTATTATTTTCTAAAAATATTTACAAAAATATTAAAATTCTAGAGCTGCATAAATATAATTCATTAGAAAATATCGTAAATACTCTTTATTTCATTTATTATACAAAAAGTATTAAATATTAATATGTCATGGTAAATCAGTAATAATCAATTCATGATATAATAACATGTACAATAGGGGTGAGCAAGGTTCGGTTTGTCATAATTATCGGTCATGTACATTCGGTTTTGATAGGAGGATCCAAACCGTCAATAAAAAATAGAAATCGATAGTAAATGGTCCTTTTTTCGGTTTTGTGAAACAAAATTTAAACAAACAAACATAGATAAAATATATGAAAATATTAAAATATTCAAACTTTTGTCCACTAAAATTAAGGTTAAAGAAACAAAGGGGAAGTAAGCTACAAGATTGAGGGGTGAATTTGCAAAGTGAATCGAGAGATTTTTTTAAGTTTTATTCTTAAGGTTGCATAGTGACCAAGGAAGAAGATGTAAAAAAACTATTATACTTATGATTTTTATGATTATTTATATATATGGTTCTGGGTTGGGTTTATTCGGTTTTTAAATCACTAACAAAAAAAAAAAAAAATTTATAAAAAAAGAAAAAAAAAAAAAAAAGTTCAAATTTTAAGTAAAAAACGGGTTGGTTGGGGTGGTGGTTTTTTGGTTTTGTTGTTGTTATGGGTTTGGTTTTTGTTTTTTTTTTTTTTTTTTTTTAAACCCTTATGTACAATCACTAATTAATTTAATGAACTGATATATTTATACCAAATAAAGATATTTATGATATATTTCAATATACAATACCCACGTCTCTTAGATTTCGATATTTTTATAGATAATTTTTAGGTTAACAAATTTATAAATACGGGAGGCAACTTTAATATATTTGGAAATGTCACTGTATATTATTGGGTTATACTTATAAGGCCCAATGATCTAAAGCCCATTTGATGATTACAATAGACAGTCACTATCTGGAATATTTTTTTCTTTTCTTTTTAAATGTCAAGTATTAGAGTTTTGAAAATATTTGATGGGTAACAATATTTCCAGTAATATTTATAAATATATCATATTTAAAAAATTATTTATAAATATATTATTATGAAAATTGAATGAGTACAATATTATTTATCTCCCATCTAATTTTTAAAAATTAGCATAAGTTTTAAAATTTGGTTAGTTTTAGTGATTTTGAAACTTTTATTATCATAACGAAAGTTCTCATTATTTTAATAAAAATATTATTTATGAAAATTCTAAATTATTTTACTATTTTTTGAAATTTACAATTAAAAAAAATATATCATTTCTAAAAATAACCCTATAATATAATCCCTGATTAATAATCTAAAAGTCTTATTTTAGAAGAACACTAAGCCTTAAGGCCTCGTTTGCTTAGCGGGAATGAAAATGAATCATAATGAAAAAATATGGAATGAGAATAAGATTTTTTTGATTATGTTTACTTAAAAAAAATTGGAATCGGAATGGAATGAAAAAAATTAACATTGATGTTGTTTACTAGAGTCTTGGAATGAGAATGAAATATTAATTCGTGTGGGACCCACAAAAAGTAGAGAGAAAAGAAAAATAATAAAATATAAAAGTTGGTGGGACCCACAAAATAAGGAATGAGATTGAAGAAGTTTTATGAGTGAATGAAATTATTTGAAAATTGGGAATGAAATTGCCAAATTGTGTGAATCCTACACTCTTATTCCTATTCTAAGTTTTAGGTAAACAAGAACAATGAGAATGAGGTAATCTCATTCCCATTCCCTCATTCTCATTCCTTCAAAGCAAACATGACCTAAGTAATAATGAAATAAAATTTTTAGTTCACCCAATTTTTTTTCATGACTATTATTTCCATTTTATATACACTATATTTACTTTTCAGTTATTTCTATTGAAAAATAATGGAAGGAATCTCTATATAAATTATTATTTATTTTTAAAAGTGTGATTTTTTCTATTTCTATAATTTGTTATTGATCATAAAATGATGATTAAAAGTTATAAATATTATTTAATTATTGAGCTAAATAATAATAATAATAATAATGAACGGGAAAAAATGTATTATATAAAGACAAATAAATGGTAAAAAACTATGATTTATTAATAAATATAAAAATAAACTATCATAAACTTCAATTCACAATTAATTAATCATTTGGAAGAAAAAAACAGAATATCAAATAAAAAACCTAATTAAATAAGAAAAAGAGAAATTTCATCGAGTGACAGATTTTTATGCAATATTTGTAAAAATATTAACTTAAAAAAGTATTTGCAAATATAACAATTTTTATAATGTTTATCAATGATAAACAATGATTTATGTGTTTATCAGCGATAAACATAGTATAAAAATATGTAATTCAATGTTTATCAATGATAAACTAAATCAAAATTTGCTATATTTATAAATATTTTTTTAGAGCTTACATTTTTACAAATATTACTAAAAAATTTGGTAGATTTGCAAATGCCCCTAAGAAAAAGTAAGAGATTATAATAATAATTTTACATGTTAAATTCAAACAAAAAAAGGGGACAGATTATCAATGAATTCTCCTTATTTTTTTGATAACTACCAAAGGGAATTGAATGACGCAGCCCATCTGGTCTGGTTGTTCATCTTCCAAACAAGAACAACAAATGTATAGCTTCATTAATTATTCAGATATAATGTTCTCAATTATGTCAACAAAAATAGCCCACCATTTCGTTAATGCAATCAATTCTGAGGATTCAATGAGTTAAAAGAATTACAGAGATGAAGAAACTGAGCTGAAAATGGAAGAAGGAAGATCATTGGCTGAAACCCCAACATGGGCTTTTGCTACAGTTGTCACTCTCATGGTTTCTCTTGGATTCTTCTTTCAAGGCACATTGAAACGAATCGATAAGGTTAAACCCACATCGTTTATTTTATTTTATTTTCTTTTCTTGTATCAATTTTTCTTCTTAATTGCTTGCTTGATTTGCAGTGGTTGAATAAGACTAAGAGAAAATCTTTACTTGCGGCTTTGGAGAAGATTAGAGAAGGTGGTTTTTTAAAAAAATTTATTTTTCAGGGAAATTTCAGTTTTTTATGAGTATTTATTTGCAAACAACAGAACAGATTTTGTGATCAGATAATCACTCCACACGATTATCGTCATCGACATCTGCTATATTTATAAATACTTGAGCAGTGTTATATTAGCAAGAGCAAAAAAAAAAAAAAAAATTAATAAATTGTATGGCTCTTTTGATTTGTTTGAATGTTTTTTTGGTCACTGAATTCATGTTTTTGGCTTTTGTCTGTGAGCAAGCAGAGCTAATGCTCTTTGGTCTTCTATCATTGCTGATGGGTCATTGGATCGTTTTCATCGCCAAAATTTGTGTTCAATCTTCGGTCTTGAGCAGCCGATTTTATCCTTGTGCATTGGAGATTGATTTGAAACAAGTTAGACATATTTCAGTTTCAAGCCATAACATGAATCATTCAATTCCTAAGGAGCAGAAAAATTATGGGATTCGTGATTATTGTCCTGAGGTACTTATTATTCTTGCCCATTCAACAATTTGAGTAGCACTTATCGGTAATCAGTAAAAGTGTACATTTCTGAAGATGTTGGTTAACTGGAATTATCAATCTACTATGTACTATCAACTAGTTTACTACTACAAATGCTTTAGCTGAGAAATTGATATACATATAAACTGTACTTGCTAACTTTGAGAAGTAAATAGCCATTCAGAACCTTTTTATTTTTCCTTTCAGGGTCGTGAATCGTTTGCTTCTTATGAAAGTCTTGAGCAGCTTCATCGATTCATATTTGTTCTTGGTATCACCCATGTTTCTTATAGTTTCATCGCCATTGCACTGGCCATGATTAAGGTTGGCATTTTTCGTATAAATCTGCCTTGCCTTCCTTTAAATTCTTCTAGGTCTTAATTTCCATGAATTTTTCAAGTTTGTTTCTTTTTATTTAGATATACGGCTGGAGAACATGGGAAAATGAAGCCAAGTCTCTGGCCATTCAGAACTTACAGGGTAAATATATATGGGTGAATCATTACTAGATTTCCTAAATTTTGGATCCTTCTTAGAAGTCATTGTAGATGCATTCAAGAATTTGTATTGTTTGTATGTTGACCTTCAATGTTCATACTTTTGAGTATAGAATCTGCGCAAGGGCCAAGTACTGGATCCAAAATAAGGCGGCTATCAACTTTTGTCTTTCACCGTACTTCCCATCCATGGAGTAAGCACAGGGTTCTTGTTTGGCTGGTATATTTTCTTTGTTTTCTTCAGAGCTCTTGATGTTTAATGTAAAAGGAATCTCATTTTTGCGTCAATCTATCACTGTACACTATCATTGTATATGGCTTGTTTATGATTCTAAAGATAAAATTATATCAACTTGCAGCTCTGTTTCAGCCGTCAATTTTGGAGTTCTATTAACCGAACTGATTACATGGCCTTGCGGTTGGGGTTCATCACTGTATGTTCAATTTGATTGAAAAGTAATTTTGGTGTTCCTATGTTTTCATGCCAAAAAAAAAAGTTTTGGATTCATTCCATGAAGGTCAAAAGGTTGGCAAAATAGTCTAATGAGTGATATATAAATTTAGGTTGGATCATCCACTATCTGCTAAAAAATGTGGAATTTGTATTTGCAAGGAAGATCTAAGAATAATAAAGATCATGTCATATTACTAAGTATAACAATGACTTGCATATTGGAAATTCAAGGGGAAAAAATTGACAGGGTTAGCTTGATAGATCAACATACATTTACCAATATTCTAACTTTTAATCTCTCTTTTTTGCTTCTGTGTTTCTCTTCCTGTGGATTTTATGTAGACTCATCAACTCCCTTTATCATACGATTTCCATAATTACATGCTTCGAAGCATGGAGGATGAATTTCGTGATATGGTTGGTATAAGGTTGTACCTTTATACTCTAATTTGAACTGTGTAAGACACCTTGGATACCATATAATTTAAGAATTCCGTAAGAGTCAGCATTAATAGTTTTGTTCGATTTTATATTTTTAAAAACAAATTCAAAACAATTTCTGCATGGTACTACAATTATTGAAGAACAACCTTAAGAATCAATCAATTGAATTGACTCTTTAAAGTGCCTATCCAGCACTTATCAGCTTCTTTAAAGTGCCTATCCAGCACTTATCAGCAATTATTCCTTCTTAAACATGATTCTTTAAGTTTGTAACCAATTGGTAGGCAGTAGGCACCTTAAAAGAATGCTCTGAAGTACTACTGGAAGAGCCCAAGTTTCTTGACCTTATCTTCCGAATAATCACAATAA
Source organism: Gynostemma pentaphyllum (assembly GCA_028015215.1). Taxonomy (NCBI): domain Eukaryota; kingdom Viridiplantae; phylum Streptophyta; class Magnoliopsida; order Cucurbitales; family Cucurbitaceae; genus Gynostemma; species Gynostemma pentaphyllum. The sequence continues at coordinate 13,609,332 of CM051355.1, forward strand.
AAAACAATATGTGAAATCCGCAACTATCTTTGTAAGGAAGATGATTTAACAAATCATATTCTTTAGTATGAGTGACTGTAGCTATTTTTTGCAGTTAAATTTGAACTAGCAAGTATGGGATTATAATGAATATTAAGCTGATAAAGGTCAGAAACATGCAAAATACAAATAGGGGTCTCTTTTCTTGTAATTATGTTTGTCTACAGAACAGCAATGTGCCCTTTTCCCACACTAATATTTACAAAAATAAAAAATAAAAAATTGGAACAGGTCAGTTTTCTAAACTTTTGGCTAAATGAAAAAATAAATTGCACTCACGTTGCACGGGCTAATAAAATGATATATAAAGATTGAACTGTACCTCTTATTCAGGAATACGTTGCTTTTTATTTTTTGATTTTTTGTCTTATCCAAAAAAACAAATAAATTTATTTTAGTGTTGGTATGGAACCTGATTTTCCATCACATTGTTTTCTAATACACTAACTGTTTCATTGTTTCATCTGCATTTACAGTGTGCCACTATGGATATATGCCATTTCCTGCATCTTCCTCAACATTCATGGTAATAATTGATATCCTGAATTCTTAAGAGCTTGATCAATTATTTTCCATAAATTTTACATATTAAATCTCTTTCAAGGTTAATGTCAGTACTAAATACTCTTATCCTATTTCGAGAATAATTAAAGGGAAATAAATCACAATTTTTTGTATTTCACTTTATGTGAATTGTGTCCATTTTCTATTGTTACAATTTTTTCTTCTAGTATGATGAGGGAAGCAAACAAGATGATATATTTCTCTGGTCTATGAAAATATCTTCTAATCTATCAAAATTTGCTTCCCCTTGAGCATAATTAGGTCAGGACAACAAAAGTTCATGTATGAAAAATGTAAAATGCCATTACCTTAATTTCTTTGGATATCATAAAATTTTGTCTAGAGGTAGCTCCCAAGAATGAACCCTAGGATCCCACATCAAGTTTACTGCAAAAGTCAAATCTGTTGCTGACTGTACATTGGGACGGTTTATCTTTTGGTTATATAATTAGGATCTTCACATCATATAATTTGCAACTGCACTTGTTCTTCCCAAATTTATCCGAAAAATGAGTCACGTGATAATAGTTGAAATCTACGTGTGAAAAACCATGTTGCATGTTCTATTATATCTGGTTTAATGCCGGAGAAACAAGTGAATATTGCAATCAAGTATGTATTGGTAATTGGGAACAGATGTGCATTTCTTTTTGTCAATGTATATTGGGCAGCAGAAGAAAATGGGACATCTTCAAATTTTGTACCGTTTGACGCAAGTGAAATTAGAATTGCCTACCTTAAGATGTATGTGTAGTCATTTTTTTAATTATAATTCTGCAAAAGAAAAAAATGAATTCTGGATGGTACCATTGATAACATCAGATGGAAAACAATATTTGTGCAGAACTTGATACCAAGTCAATCTTACTGTTTTATCCAAACATGCACATCTGTATTTGCATTTTGATTTTTCTGGTTAATGTTGAAGATGATATATAAAGATTGAACCATAACTCTTATTCAGGAAGCAATATTTACTTTTGGCTATCCTTCGTTCCCGCCATCGTAAGTCCTTTCTAGTAATCTTTTCTGGTTTCCTTTATAATTTTGATCCTTCCTATACTTCAGTGCAATAATATACCTTCCATTCCATCTACGTATTTTGCTTTTGCCGACTACGAATTATAGTTGATCCTGTTGATCGGAACCAAATTGCATCGAGTAGTGGTAAAGCTGGCCGTAGAAGTAGTCGATATGTCTCCTAGGGGATATTATTATTTTAACTTGAGGGATGAGCTATTTTGGTTCAGGAAACCTAAGCTGCTTTTGTGGGTGTTACAGTTTATATCCTTCCAGGTTTGTAAATGAAAAAACACCCCAGTTTTGTTTACAGCAGTTCACCCACCCTGTGAAATTTATATTTCATAATAGCATTTCTTTTGCAGAATGCTTTTGAGATGGCTACATTTATTTGGTCCCTGGTAAGAATTTAGGTTGTGGTAATTATCAATAGCATGTTGCCTTGACTGTCTATTTCTTTCAACTTGAGTTAGGAGCTCACTGAAGATAAAATATACCAACTTTAGAAATTATAGCAGGTACCCCTTGATCAAAATCATTTGGAATTTGTTTTCCAACGTTAAAACGAGTTGTCGTTGCAAAATTTACATTTATTTCTGCCAATGAATTATTTCCATTTCATTCGCTGATATCTTCCTATACTCTTGGCCTTGAGTTGAGTTGAGCCCAAATATGGAGATAACTGAGAGTGCCTCCTAATAGGAGGTCATGACTTTTTCCTTACATGTAAAACAACTTATCTGAACTTGATTTATTGGTTATTTGACTTCTTGTTGTTGCTGCTTTTTTAATATATTTGAAAAACAAACGATATGTCTATTTGAAACTAAGGAGAATCTTTCGTTCTTTGTTCTTTCTCTTCTAGTGCATGCTATTGTAACGGATTTTCTTGCTAAACGGTAATCTTAGCTTTCAGTGGGAAATTAAGGAACCTTCTTGTTTTATGGACAACCAAACATATATCGCAATCCGCTTGACCTTTGGGTATGTGTTAAACAAAATATCAAGGATCCATTTAAGATCAGCATATGCATGTTATTGAACCATGATTCACTGCAGGGTTATCACTCAATTCTGGTGCAGCTTTATTACATTCCCACTTTATGTTATTGTAACTCAGGTATGTTTGGTTTTTCTTTAACTCTCCAATCTTATCAAATTCTTAATTTTTAGTTGTGTTAATATGCTTGTAGATGGGTTCGAGATTCAAGAAATCACTCGTGTCGGAAAATGTCAGAAATTCTCTTCACCAATGGAAGAGAAGAGTGAAGGCAAAACCAAGTGCTTCTTCCTCTGTTGCACTTTTGGAGGATGACATTCAGAGGATCGACAACTTTGCCTTAAACTATTCGGAAGGAAGCGTGTCTAGTGTCGTCCAACACACATCTCTCTATGAATTGTTTCAGCAAGCTTCGTCTAATGACATGAACGTACAATCATCTTTTTGTTCCAGTCCTCTTCATACCACTTATGACAACAACAAAGACAGAGACGATGATAATCATTGATGGCTATGGTCTAAAACATAATTTCTCGTGTGTCTTTCCACTGCCTCGATCTACTCATAGCATCTGTTCATGGAAGCCAGGAGGCTAGCTTTGTGTTGGGTGAGATATATTTATACCATATTCATACACCAAACTTTTATTTATTAAACAGTTAATCACATAGTCTATAATTTATAGAGTATTGTCATATTGATAATAGTATTATGTAGACTTGATGTGTACATTACTACTAATTGTACAGTTTCTATGATAATTCTCATATATCTTCCCAACTAGAGATACGGATGACATTAATTTTGCAGATTATCATTGTTACTGTTTCATATATTTTTCTTTAGAATCTAATTCTTTCACTAGATATTCTCACATTCTAAGGTTCTTATGAATATGATACTCTTTTTAGATAATTATGAATGGATGACAATATATGGTGAATTTCCTTTGTATTTTGATGATTAAAAATATTTAAGAATTGAATTTTGATGATATTTTGTGATTTTGTGTTAGGTTTGAGAAGTAGAAGAAAACGTAATTAAATCTATGAAGTTGAGGGTAAAATTGGAATTTCATATGATAGTGAAATTGGATACAGTTTTCGTATAGAATTGCATCCTCAAAAGAAGTGAAAATAAGCATATTTTTATTATCTTAGATTGGATCCTCTCATTTATCAGTTAAAATTACATTTTAGATAGGAACAAATATAAAAATAGCACTTTTTTTACCCCTAATTACTCAAATAGCCATAATTTTATTTTTTTCATTAAAATAGTCACATGTAATTGTAAAAATACAAAAAAACCCTTGTCAAATCATTTCTCTCACCTCTCTCATTTTCTCTTCTATCTTTTCAATCATCATTCCTTCTTTCCTCTCTCCTCCCCTTCCCTCACCCACCGTCCCTTTCTTTTGCTTTTTTTTTTTTTTTTTAATATTCATCTCTCTCTATTTTTTTTAAAAAAATTTCTCTCCCATGTTTTTCTATACATTCCATTCTCTCCCTTCCACCCTCATTTTTTTCATTTTTTCCCTCCCCCCCTCCCCATTCTCTTTATCCATTTCATATAATTTTTTTTCAAACTTTCATTTCATTTCTTATTCCTTCTCTCCTAATTTTCTTTATCTATTTCATATCAATTTCTTCCCTCTCCCTCCTTCTTTCATTTTTTTTTCAAAAATCCATCATTTTAATCTTTTACAAATGTTTATCTCACAAATTTCCTACACTTTTTAATTTAGTATCTTTCTCCTTAATTTCTTCTCATTCTCGTTTTTTCATAAATATTTTTCACCGTTTTTCTTCCGAATCTCACATATCTAAACCAAAAGAACAAAAAATTGATGAAATATATTATTATTTTTAGTTTTTTTTATATATTTTTTCTCATGTATGTCATTTGTTGTTTCATGTAATATGCGTAATTTCGTAATAGTGTTCTTGTGATGCGTATAATATATGCAATACGTTTTTTATTTATCTTTTTAAGGTGACGTTTATTTAAAGTGTAGTTTTTTTGTGATATACGTAATATACATAACTGTTGTTGATTCTCGTTCTATTTATGTTTTTCTTAATATACAGTCTGTAACACACGTAATATACACTTTTTGTTTGTTTGTTTAAATATAGTATTTGTAATATACGTGATATACATAAACTATGTGTTTTTCTCATACGTAATATACATTTTTCGTGGTCTGTAATATACATATTATACAATTTTTTGTGGTGTGTTTAATATTAAATCTGTAACATACGTTCTACTTCTATGCTTAATATACATTGTGTAATATACGCAATATACATTTTTTCGTGATCTGTTTAATATTCAATCTATAATATACGTATTTTACATTCTACTTCTATGTTGCTTAATATACAGTTTGTAATATACGTAGTATACTTTTTATGTGGTCTGTTTAAATATATAACTTATAATATACGTGTTATACATAACTGTCTGTTTTATATTCATCATCTCTCTAATGTCTTTTTAATGTATAGTTCTGTAATATACGTAATATACATAACTGTCTGTTTTTTTCAGTCCACTATGATGATTACTAAAATGTACATTCGTAAATATACACAATATACGCAAAATAGGGAGGGTTGGTGTACACAGCCCTTCCTTTATGTTCTGTTTTTTTCTAGTCGTACATTTGGTAATATACGTACTATTCGTGATATACATTCCCCCCTCTTTTATGTTTTTTTTTTGTTAGTCGTACATTATGTAATATACATACTATACATAAAATACAGTTCTTTTTGTATATTAAGTATTTTTTTTGTATATTAAGCATTGTGTAATTAACACTCTTTTCGTTTTCCATTTACATATTAAATGACATGTATATTACGTACATCCTTAACTTTTTCTCAAATGCACTTACGAACCGGAGGATGATATAGACAATATACGACTATATACCCAATATAACAAATGGACAAAATATTTTACATGAGAGGGGAAACTATGAACAATATACTAAAATGAATCTAAAAAATTGAATTAAAATTGAAGTATGTAGTATAAAATCAAAACATAAAAAAAATTACAAAATATACTAAATCCACCAAAGAACTATGAACAATATACTAAATATACCATAAATTGGGAGAAAAAAGAATGCACAGGGAAAGAAAATCGCATTAAAGAAAAAATGTCAGAAATGTCAGACTATACGTACTATACAGACGTGTCAGAATGTCAGGAGGTGTCAGACTATACCTGCTATATGAAAATGGCAGTTTTGGTATTTTAAAAAATTGAATAGTAAAAAGTGGCTACCCCATTATATATCTCAAAAGGTGGTCATTTGCTAACTTTAACCTTAAAAGTGGATTTTGATTTTTCACCGTTTTAGATAACTTGAAGTTTTTAAATGATAAAATAATACACAGATTTACTCAAAATGAAGAATATTCTTTTCATATAAATTTATTTAAAATAAAATATTATAACTGATAGCGCCTCCATTCTAAAATATTGACTTTTTAGACACATCATCATAACAACTTTTAAAAAATCATTTAAAGTTTAAAATTGTAATTATTTGCAGACGACAAATAAATAAGGTTTAAAATATGAATAAAGGTTTACTCAAAAAAAAAAAAAAAAATGATTAAAGGTCTCAGCCACCTTAAGGTATTTTTGCCAGTATGAAAGGACATGTAATTTTTTATTTTTTAATATTTAAATTATATCAAATTATGGGAGGAGAGACTCGAATATTCGAATTTATTAAAAGGAAACAAATACATAATCACTTGAGCAATGCTCATGGGAGACAAATAATCATTTTTAAGGCACAGTATTTTAGGCAAAAGATTAATTAGTATAAATTATAATAAGTAATTTGTGGGTTCAATTTAATGATATTTAGAAAGAAACAAATTATTTTTTTATTATAATAATTAAAAAAAATTATGATAGTGATAGATCTCATCTCTCTCATCGGGTACGTATAAATATATATATTATACAGAGAGAGAGAGAGAGAGAGAGAGTAGAAATTATGAGTAGGAAAATAAAATAAGGTGGGGTCGGCATTGAATTCTTCAACCATGGCCATGGCCATGAAGCTCTGACAGGACAGATACTGATATTTTTTTAAGAAGAGCTATTTCTATTTGTCCCTCTCCAACATCTCTGTTGTTTCCTTTTTTCCACACTGTAGATAAATTGCTTTGGAATTTTGATTCTTCCCTCTCTCTCTCTCTCTCTCTCTCTCTCTCCCATATTCATATTCATATCCTCCTTCCAAACCCTATTTTGATCGGTTGGGTACCAATGGATTCACAGAAACCGCGTCCTAACAATTACCTTTACCCTCAAGTAATTCAATCAAATCCTGATGCACCTTCTTCATCTTCAAACCCTAATCCTAATTCTTCTTCTAATCTTTATCCTTCTCTTGATATGAAAGATCTCGTTGAAAATCTGTTTCCTGATCATATTGATTCTCCTCCCCCTCTTTCTTCTGCTCCTCCTGTTGGTGTTGAAGAGATCCTCATTAGAGTCCCTGGCGCTATTCTTAATCTCATTGATAAACATTATAGTGTTGAGCTTGCTTCTGGTGATTTGTCGATTGTTCTTCTTCGTCAGGGTGACAATGCTGTTGCTGTTCTTGCTTGTGTTGCTGATGATATTCAATGGCCCTTGTCCAAGGATTTGGCCGCTGTCAAATTGGACGATTCTCATTATTTCTTCTCGTTTCGTGCTCCCAAGGAACATGCTTCGAGTGATGATGAAGATGATTTTTTGAATTATGGGTTGACTGTTGTTTCCAAAGGTCAAGAGGGATTGTTGAAACAACTCGATGGGGTTTTGCAGAATTATAGTAGCTTTTCGGTGCAGAAGTTGTCGGAGGATGCAAAGAAAGGGGAGGTTTTGGATGTTTCTTTGGCTAGGGAGTTATCTCCTGCAGATTTGAAGACGGAGAAGAATAAGAAGGAATTGATGGAGGGGAAGTGTGCGGCTTATTGGACTACATTGGCTCCCAATGTGGAGGATTATAGTGGGACTGCTGCGAAATTGATTGCGGCGGGATCGGGTCAATTGATTAAAGGGGTTTTATGGTGTGGTGATGTGACTGTAGAAAGATTGAAACAGGGGAATGAGGTAATGCAGAAGAGGATGGGCACCTGTTCTAACACAGAGATCAGTCCTGAAACCCTGAAGAGGATTAAAAGGTATCCTCTCGCTTAGCTCCTTCCCCTGTTGCAATAACCATTTCTGTTTTTTCTGCTTTTGTTCCTATTATGCTTCCATTTGAGTCTATTGGTATCTGTTCTGGGACTGGAAGTAGATTATTATTGGTATCTGTTCTGGAGTAGATCATACTTCAGTGTTTCATTTTGTATTCTTTTCGATTCTTAAATATTGTTTAGTTTTTTTTGGGTGTCATTCCATTGGTAGTAATGGTATTGGTATTACTAAGTGTACATCATTCTGCAATAAGTCCTTGTCTTTGTTGTTTTGTGCATGATTAGAAACATGTATACTTTTGTACGATAGCCTCCTCTGGACATGACGAAATTGACAGCCAAAATAGATATTTTAACAATTGTTTGAAATATATTTCATATTATGCATTGATGGAAGTGGCTTGCTTTCCCTTTTAACTGTAAACTTGGTAGCAACTGTTTTTAGGATATTTATGCGAAGTTAAGCTGATGAGCTCATTTGTGTACTTGTATTATAATCTATTTTGGGTTGTATGTCTATCTGCTGTCAAGTTCTTTTCATTTATTTTATAAAATAATTTTTTTTGTCCGGCACTTTATCCTGCTGTTTTTTTAGGGTTAAGAGGGTCACAAAAATGACAGAGAAAGTAGCTAATGGAGTACTCTCTGGAGTTGTCAAAGTTTCTGGATTCTTCACAAGCTCAGTGGCAAATTCAAAAGTTGGCAAGAAGTTTTTTGGCCTGCTTCCCGGGGAAATTGTGCTAGCTTCCCTCGATGGATTTAGTATGTCATCATCTCTAGCCTTTATTTTATTCTCAGTGTCAGTTAAACAAAATGATCAACTATGTTCTTTCCTTCTTTTCTCTATCAATCATCATCTCATTTACTTTTTACGCACACTGATAATTGACATATGTACTGCTTATCTTTGTTTTTCCAAGTATGTTTCTATTTTTTCCCGCATGATTTGTTGGTATTAGACCATCTGCTTTAACTTTCACTCATCTATGATCTCTCGTTGATGGATGGTAGCGTACTATTAAAAATATATACGGAAGCCTTGAATCCAGAAAAGTTTCTTGATGAAACATTTCCATATCAATTTTGGGTGAAGTGCCATATGTTTTTTGATTGACCGGAGGACTGGGAAATACATTATTTAAGTGAAATTTTTATCCCAGATTCGGGAGCATTATCTTGCTTAGATTTTAATCTATTAATATATTTGTCAAGAAAATATGGTAAATGATATTGTAAATTTAATCATGCCTTGAATGGTTTTTATGGAAAATGTTTTTCTTCTTCAAAACATAGCAGGTAAAACCACTCTAAAAGTTTGGACAAGTGGTCAATGTCTTTTAGTTCTGGCTAAGGATCATTCCATCAAGATAATCTGCACTCATCACCTACTTTAAACTGGCTTATATTATTAAGATACTCAATACAATAGGAGACAAATTTCCAAGTGCTCAACTGCTCAGACCCTTCTCTACATAGAAGTGGAGTGAACCATCTGGCTTTATCACTGGTTTTCTTTGTAAGCAAGCAAATAAAGGTTTACTTCAGACTTCAAGCATGCATTTCATAGTACTAATTAAAAAAACAATATCCCTGAACACTCCAAGAAGGTCATCTTTGACAAATGACAATGTTCCAAATTTTTTATAAATATTCAAACATGAAGTCATCTGGGCCCGAGGCTTTATTTAACCTAAGGCACCCATCTCACAAGGTTGCTCCAACCAAGAGCTCAGATCATCATTAAGTAAATGTCATTCAAGACCTTCTGACACCCTCTTTCTTAGAATAAAGATGTTGAAAGAAATTGATCACCACATTCGCAATATCTACTCTTTAACCAAGGTTTTATCGTTGACGTCCAATAGTTCTGACAGAGGAGATTTTCTTTGTCTACTTGAGGCCACCTCATGGAAAAAGATTTTATTTTCATCAGAAAGCCAAGTAATCTTTCATCTATCTCCACCTCCGCTCTTCCCTCAGAGAGGCTCTAAGCTAAATTCTTTCACTCTTTCCTACCGAGTATAAGAGATCTCGATTCTTCGATGAGGTTAAACTCTTTACTTGAGCTCAACAAGAGCTTTTTCTGCTCCAAAATCCCAAAATTCTATTTACTTCACATCTCGAGGGTTGCTTTGACAAACTTGAGTTTACCATGTTCTCGGGAAGGAATCAGTCAATATATATATATATATATGAAATAAATATTAAAATAACAAAGAAACAAAGTTTTAACTCGTTATTTATATATTATATTACCAATAATACATCAATTATTAATTATACTTTTCCAGCATGTCTCTTTCGTAGTTGGTTTTTCTTTTGGTTTTTTTGGTTTTTTATTTTATTTTGAAAAATAGCATGCCTGTAATGTCTATATCTTTTGTCCATGTCTGATATTTTGATAATTAACAATACATAATTTTGATAGGTTATAAAAAAAATTATGCTCTTTGTTTCAGCCCTCAATTAGTATTGTGGAAAGTGTACTTAGGGTGATAAAAATGTTAAATTTCACTGTATTCTGCTCTACTCACAAGTGCACGTTTTTTTGTAGGGTTATTTATTTATTAGTTTGTTTACTGATTTCATCTTCTGATAAACAGGCAAAGTATTTGATGCTGTTGAAGTTGCTGGGAAAAATGTCATGTCTACATCTTCCACTGTGACAACTGAACTTGTGACCAAAAAGTAAGCCATCTCAAAATGTATGTGTTTTTAATAAGTAAAGGAAACTATGAGACAAGACAGAATAAAACCTCGGGTTTGGTATACTTTCATCCTAGCAACCAATTTAATTGGAAGCAGGAAGTTGAATATTTCACATTCCGGCTCTCTGGAGATTTCTACTGGTTGGGAAAATGTTTAAAGAGCTTAATTTTTTATGCCAGAAGATGCAGTCCATGGGCAATCTCACATACTCCTGTTGCTCATATTCTTTTCCTTATTTTGTGTTGTTGCAGGTATGGGGAGCAAGCTGCTAATGCAACAACTGAAGGACTTGATGCTGCTGGACACGCCTTCGGGACAGCATGGGCTGCTTTGAAAATTCGAAAAGCTCTTAATCCAAAAAGTGCTCTCAAGCCATCCACCTTAGCCAAGTCAGCTGTTAAAGCCGCAGTTGCTGAGAAGAAGGCTAAGAAGTGAAAAATACAAGTAAATTAATGGAAATTATTTCAGATTTTTTTACTGAAAATTATTTGAGATTTATTAATAGTAGGTATGTGCTACTGTCACAAATTATTAGGTTATACTGTTAAAGATTTGAACGACACCATCTCCATGCCCATTGTTGGTGTCTAGTGAAATTACAAGAACTTGTGCATTGTCATTGTAGACATCCTGTATATATATGGAACGATATGACTGGTTTTCTCTCTCTTTGAAGATGGTTTTTTCTTTCCCTTCCCCAATGAAAAGCCCAAAACTGGAAAAACTTTCTTTGTAGATATGGAAGAAGAAAAGGTGGGAACAGAATGGCGGTTTCCAAATTCCAATTGTCTGCACTGCCTTTGAAGGATTGAAGTTTTCATTCCATATCATTTTCTTGATGATAAGCATCTAAGAATCTTGTTCCATCTTTTTGTAGGTAGGATTTTGGCCTTAATATCATTTTTGTTTACTTGAAAAAATCACTCATGATGACAAGGCTTCTTGTCTTCTTGTGCCAACAACTTGATTTGGGATTGATTTGTGATATTGAATATTATTAGTCAGTGGTGGCATGAGATGGCTAGGTTTGGTTACCGATAGGTTTGGTTCAATCGATTTACTAAAAAGGAAACCGAACCTACTTTGGCTAGGTGGGTTAACCGAACATACTTACATTCCAAAATTGACTAACCCGAACCTACTTTCACCCCTAGTCTAGGTGGGTTAACGGAACATACTTACACCCAAAAGTGACTAAACCTAACCTACTTTCACCCAATATTTTAAAAGTCTTGAGGCGGTCTCAAGCTATTTTCTCATAGTGAGATGAGGCGTAAGCCTCAAGGCGATGTGAGGTATAAACCTCATTTTAAATAGAAAAAACTAATAAAAGATATAAAAATATCAAGTCTGACATTATTAACATGTTTTGCATTGAAAAAAATGTGAAAAGACTGTTAGATTATATAAAAAGTAATAGTTGGATAACTATGGATATGTTTTTCTTTTTTAAGATAGGTATAAAAAGTTTATAAATGCATGGAAATAATGCCGGATACAAGCATTTAAATCTGATACAATTATTATTTTTCTTTTTCAATTGTTTAATAATATCTGATGCAAGTTACCGTGCAGTCAAACCAGGTTTGTCATTACATGTATCAGATATTATCAAAACTCATGGTTACCTTTTGTCAAGCGATGGAGCTTAGTGATGAAAAGATTAAAAAGAAAGAAAAACTCTAGCGGTGACTCCAACTTCCAGACAAGTGGTTCCTTTGGTCTCTTTTTCCTTTTGGGTGGAGTCTATAAGCTAATATTTTAATATAGTCCACAAATCAATGTATAAATATCAAATCTCTCTATTTTCCTTAAAGACGTACGCTTCAAGGCGTTAGTTTCAAAGGCGTGCGAGAGGCGCAAGTCTCACCATACCTACTAAAAGTGTAGGAATGGAGGCAAAAAGTTGGCGCTGCCTTGAGTAGGGCTGCAAGAAGGGATGGCAACGGGGGGGGTTGGGGATTCACTTCCTATCCCCTAATCCGCGAAGATTGTTAATCCCCATACCCTACCCTATCCCCTAATCAAAAAATCGTGGTCGAGTTCGGGGATCGGGTTCCCAGCGGGGAAAAATCCCCGTTTTACATTTTAATTCTTATTAAAAATGAAATATAAATTTAAAATATACATTTTTAAGTAAAAAAGAAAACATAATATTAAACATTTTATATTTTATTAGTTAATATAATCATATTTTACATATATTTTTCAATAACTAAAGATAAAAGTAAACAAAATACAAAAGATATACTTAAAAAATCGGGTTCGTGGGGTCAGGGGCGGGGGATGTATTCCCATACCCGTACCCTATAACAAATCGGGGAGAAATTTCTCACCCTAACCCTAACCCTAAACCCTATAAAACGGGGATTACCTGCCCCTATAGGGTCGGGGCCCCGCGGGGAATTTTGCCATCCCTAGCTGCAAGCAAAATCGGCAGAACTGGAACCGGTTCATACGGTTCCGGTTGGGTTTTTGCTTTTGGAACCGATAAGCATTCCGGTTCAGTTCCGGTTTCTTTCAAAAAATCGGTAAGAAACCGGAACCGAACCGATAAGGGTTTAATTAATTTTTTATTTTTAATATAGCATGCCCAATTTGTTAGTTTTATGAATTGATTTTAGGAGTTTGGATCGATTTATTTGATATATTATTATGGATTTGATGATCATATTCATATATCTATGAATTTTAAAATGAATTTTTTGAGTTTCTATTGATTTTATTTGTGATAATTTGATTTTGAGTGAAGTTAGAATTTTATTGTCAAATAATTTTAAGATATTATGTGCAACCCGAACCGCAAAGAACCAATAAAAAGAACCGGTAAGGAACCGGAACCGAACCGTTCCGGTCCGGTTGTTCCTACTTTTCTCATTTCTTCTTACCCATTTGGTTCCTGTTCTTGGCAAGAACCGGTAACACCCCTAGCCTTGAGGCGTAAGCCTCAACCGATTTTTGAAACATTGTTCACCCCTAGTCTCCTGTGTGAGTATCTCCTAAAAATGAAGGCTAAACTATTATTGTGGACTAATGTTATCAAGTTCCTGATAGAATGTTTAGAGATAAAGATAAGGCAAAACCTTGGATGCAAGCAGTTGCTTTGACAAAAGTTACATTGGGCTTCCTTTTCAAAGTTCTTTTCTAAGTAATTAATTAATGTAGATTTAAGTGATTTTTTTTTTGTAAACTCCTCGGGAAGGTTTCTAGTTTTAGAGAAGCTTTGTACTTTTCACCATCAATGAGAAGTTCTCTAAAAAAAATATAAAAGAAAATGGTTGTCACACAATGGCAGTTTCAAATTTCTTCGTGTCTGCAGGGAAATCCACTACCTATGTAGGATAAAAGCTTTCCTAATCATTTTCTTAAAGATAAACATCTCAGAATCTTGTTATATCTTTTATTAGGTAGGATTGTGGCCTTAATATCATATAATTGTTAGACACTGGACTTTTCATTGATGTGTGAAAAGAAAAAAAGGGGTTAGAGAGCCGACCAAACTAAAGAGGTTACAAAAAACAATCCAATTGACGTAAATAATAGAGGATTTAAAATTAAAAAAGAATATGACCGAGAACTCGAAATAGAGCTAAGAAATCTTGTTTCAACTCTGAGATGTTCCGGGGTGGTTGTCGTCGTGTGCTAACAACTTGATCCGTGAATGATTTGTGATATAGAACATTTACTGGTACAGTTGTGTATGGCATGGCATGGCATGGCATGACTAGGTGGGTTAAGCTTGATTCCGATTCATCAAATGCAAACAGTACAAAGATTGGTACTTCACCAAAACCCAGTCAAAATCACTAAGCCAAATTCTATTAAAAACAATCATATTGTTATATTATGTGCTTCCATCTTCTTTAATTCTACACCACTAATCGGTGTCTAATAATAGCCCATTTACTTTCTGCAATTCCTTTGGTCTTGGTATCGAATCAAATTCTCCTTTTCATTTGAGAAAAAAAAAAAAAAAAATCCATTTTGGAAACTTTTCTTACCCAATAAAAAAGCTAGATTCTTTGTCTTTTATCTATTATTTGTTTTGTAATCTACCTTTAAATGTGAATTGGGTTAGAAATGAAGTTGTGCCTTTTTTAAGATTTTGTGTTATCTGTTCTAAATCAGATCCACTTTTTAGGGTATTTGATATCTCAGAATCATATATCTGATTTCATTGTGATGCCATACATTTGGTAAAATGAAACTTGGAAATTCGCTTTATTTGATTATTCTGTTTTAGTTTTTCAATTTCATCTTGTGGGATGGGATGAATGTATGGTAGATTTATATATTTTTTTTAAATTCCAGTTTTGGTGTTCTATTTTTTATTTCTGGTATTTAGGGTTTAAATGTAGGAATGCAAAATAAATTATTTGTTTATAAATATTAAAACCATAAAACAAAAAACAAACTGATCTGGTAACTATTTCCATTCTTTGATTTTGAGTTTTTTTTTTTTTAATTCAATCATCATAGGGATTCCATTAATCATTTGATTTTTTTAATAAAATATTATTATGTTTAGAAAGTAATATTTTAGCCAACACAAACATAGTTCAAGTGGTTAGACATATGTTCTCTTCTCATCTTATGAGGTTGAATGTTCGAGTCTCCCCTCCTTCAATTTTGATGTAATATCTCAAAAAAGGAAAAAAAAAAGCGATGCTTGAGAATTTAATTAACTTGGTAGAATTTATTTTTTTTGTAAGAGGAAAATTTGAGGTTCAAACCTCACCCGATCAAAATTCTCCCTCATTGTCGAGCATACTATTGAATTAAATCATCAAGTCTTAAAATTCTCTATAGTCATAATTACCAAAATAATTACTATAATAATTGCGAAACGAAATACCCAAAAGGGAGCAAATAGTAATTAGTGGGAAATGAAACATGACTAGAAAAAATTAAAAAAAAAGTGTAGGAATGCTGCTAAACATGCACCATAGTCCTTTCATTGTCTTTGTTCAAAATATTACAAATGTATATCAAAATCTTGAGACAGTTGTACCACTATCTCTCAAATCCTTAAACTTTAGTGAAACCCAAATAAAATAATCAAACATGATAATGTTTTTTTTAATAATAATAATAATAATATCTTTAATAGTAAGCAAATATAAGTTAGAAAAAAAAAGGAGGGTTTTTAGAAAGGCTTTATTGGCAAACAGGTGATGGCAAGCAACTTTTGAGATAGAGATAAAAGATGGTCTAGTTGAGGAAATAGTACTTGTTAATACACAAAGACAAAATTAAATAAAATGATTCAAAAGTAGTTGAGATTAAACTAAAACTTATAATTGGTTATTTAGATAGATTTATCTTTAATTATCTTATATTTATTTTTATTTAATTTCTCTCCAATATTCTATCCTGATTTATTTTCCTACCAAAGAAAATGGTATATAAGATTAAGCATTAGAGAAATGGAAGAAAGTGGAGCACAAAAATGGAGTTCTAGAGGCTCAACTTTTCTAAGTCAGGCAATCCAAATAAAAGGTCATTGATTTGTGATATATATAAAACATTAGCTTTTTGGCCCCCTCATGCGTGACCCTCATCAATCTTTGTCAATACTATGACTGCATCGAGTAGTAAATAAAGTAATTAAAAACTATGTTATTTTACTCACTAAAAATGAAGAGATATATTTTTAAATCTAATTTTTTAATGTTTTCTTTATATAAGTGTGGAAATTGAATTTGAACATCTTTCTATTGGACGACGTTGAATACTAATCCATATAAAATTGAGATTGATTAAATTATAAGAGTCGGGGAAAAGAATAGTAGTGATGATATTGTATAAAAAGTTAAAAAAATAATGAATGATCATTCAAAATTAAAAAGTATATAAGAAGAAATTGCAAAGGAAAAGTTACTACTTGAAAGAAATCTTTTCCTCACATGGCTTGGTGTATGTTTGATCATCATTTTGGAAACATTCTACTCCAGTCCCGATAAAAAGGGTTTTTATTAAATTTTAAGGCGGTGAGTTCAAATCTAAATGTAACCATCTACCTAAAATTTTATCTTAAGATTTTTCTGACAGCAAAATACACACAAGTTGGCTCGGGCACTCACATATATATATAAAAAAAATTAGAATAGCCTTTAGAATTAAAAAAAAATGTTACGTTACGCAAAAACGTTCAATTCAAAGTTGTATAGAAGGAGTTATGATGTAGCCTTTACAATTATTTTACACAGATGATACAAGTATTTGCAATGTCCCCAACTACCTTGAGCTTTCTCTCTTGAAAAACATTATTGTATTACCCTTCATTTGCAATTATGGCTTCTCCATAGAAAGTTGAGAGTCCAATTATGTGGAGTTATTGTCACCAAATTGTTGAGAATGATATAATTAAAGGGAAAGGAACCATATTCTCTCCTAGAGTTGGTACTATCACTATATGGGTAATTAGAGATATATATTAGATGTCTTAATGCACTAATGTTCTGATTTGGATATATGCTCAACGCATGCAATATCTTTTTTCTCCCTTTAGAATGTTAAATAAGAATCATCATATGGAAATTCTTTCTACACATTTGATGATGATTATGAGCTCTACAAGTTCAATGAACTTATCTTATCTTTAAACTTATTTTTAACTTGTATAATAGATTATAACTTTCTTTTTCAAGAGTTACCAAAAGCTTTTTTTTTAACCAAAATCCATCCCCATTAATTTATTTTTTGTTTATTATTATTATAAAGATTATTTTTAGAACTAGAACATGGTTGAATTTAGTTTTGAGAAAAGTTATGTTAATACTTCGATTCCCATCTTTAGAAAAGAGTCTCATCTATTACAAACTTTGATTTTTTTTTTAATAAATTACTAAATTTAAAATCATTAGGTTAGTAGAGTATATTAGTAATAAAATTCTCATTTTACAAAAATATATTTTGTTACTTGAATAAAACTATGCTATCCACATGCAAACAAGAGAAATATATAACATTAGTCTTATTTTCTATTTTTTACCCACAATATTAAAAGAGAGAAGACTTTAAAGAGATGTGGTTGAAATCTTCAATTCTCATAATTTACGAGAAATGATATTTTAATTTTTATCACTCTATGGACACACCAATCTAATTAACCTAATATAAAAAATGGTAAAACATTGTCTAGGTTTATTATATATTTTTATAAATTTAATAAGAAAAATACAATTGATTATACCCCTAAATTAAATATATTTGTTTTCAAAATCAACTTGTGAATGAATATGTTCAAACCAATTAATCTTAGTCAGTTTAGTTATTATGTTAGACATAGTTACTATAATAATTTAATTCCTTGAGAGCTTTATAAGTATGCCCTAAGATATTAATATATAATTTAAATCGATTATATCATTCATTATCTCACTCTACCATGTAAAATTTTAATTTAAGGAAAAGAAACTCAAATAAGTTAGGAGGAAAAAAATGATATTTAGAATAGAGACTTAATGAAAGACGTTTTTATGTTTAGTGTATTCTAAGATGAGTGAAATAAACATAATTACAAATTTGGGATGCATATTATTACAATCAATCATGGTAGAATTAAGAAGATAAATTGTAATTTATGAAGACATGTTCCACTAAGAAATAACAAATAAATAAATAAACTTAGGTCATATAGAAAAACATTGTCATTCTATATGAATGTGACTCAAATAATATGGCTTTCTAACATCTCCAAGAAACATTTTTTTTTCCTTAGTGGTTTCATTACATGCCCCATTTCATACATCATACTTCATTTTATGGCCATTAGGAATGTCATCCACTTAATACTCTTTGAATTTAGACGAATTCAACCTTACGGTTCAAAAAATTACCATTTTTGCTAACTTCTTAACTCTTTAGAAAAGAGAGAAAGGGAAAAAAAAGTCAATTGAAACTAAAAGTTTATCATCTCTTCCACGACTAGAATTTTTTTTTTAATTATTATTATTATTTGTTTACAAATCTAGCAAATTTCTTATATAATAAATTTAAGGTTCTCACTTTTTCCTGAAAAAATGGCAGAAGATATATTTTTTCCTCTAAATTTGATTTTGATTTTCTAGATTACATAACCAATATTTTAAACCTAAATTTGAAGGAATCAGAAATATAACTCAAGTAATTTGACATCTATTCTTGTACTTTGAGACTCAAAGATTGAGTGTCATCTCACATAATTTAATGTAATATTAAAAAAAACTTAAATTTTGCGAAATAATTCTAATTAGTTTTTTTAGTTCCAAACATTCTTACAATCTATATTTCTTTTCCTTGCATTTTTTTTTTAAAAATCAAAAGATGAAACTCTTCAAATATCCCAAATCAAATTTTCCAACTGAGAAAACTATAGAATCCCAATGGCAGAAATCTCCGACCTTTTTTTTTCTCGGGAAAATGACACATTTCGGAAATAGGAATCTTTGGCCATTGATAAAAATTTGATTTTTTTTTTTAACTCTAGCTTTACTTGAACTTGATGATAATTTACATTCAACAATTCTGAAAAGCAAATTTTCAACAAGAACAAATCTCGCTTCACTGATTTTCTCCCTTACTAACCGACTGAATTCAAAAGGCATCATTGTTTATATAACAAAAAGAAAATATTATGAGATCTTAGTGAAAAAAAAGGTACAAAATTGTCATCATAATTCTGGATTTTGTCCAAACTTTTATCACAAACAAGTAACTAATGCCTAATGGTGAGTTAGTTTCTCATTAAGCAAGGTGGTGTGCCACTTCCATCCATATCTCTTTCTTTAAAGTAAAAAAAGTGGCAAATTCAAATGACTTTTTTCTTTATTTGTTCAAAGAGTAGGAAATCAGACACGTATTTTGATAACCCAGAATCTAGAAACTCATTTCGATTTCAATTCTTTTTTTCATGTTTGGTGATGATTGCCATAGTCCGGGCCCTACAGAATCATTTGGATGATGTTTCATATGTGAGAATAAGAATGTGTAGTTTGAGATCGTGGTCCCTTGAAATGGACTGATTGTATATGAGATATATGACAATGTAATGCGTATTTTGATCGTATAACAAACGAGATTCAATAGAAAAGGATAATGTTAATGTCAGTGGCCTTTGGTGAGAACGAGATACCATTACTAATAATAAATGTGAAAATATATGTGATTCTCAATAAATAAGATACCAACTAAATATTGGAATCTCATAATTCATTTCTATGCACTAACAACACCTCCAAAATATAAACTATTCGGGATGTTTAGATTGTGAGCTTGAGAAGTTTGAGTTTAAGTAATTTGTGTGTTTAGTGTATAAGTTTAGATGAAATCCGTGTTTATGAAGAAAAGTTGAAAAAACATTATACTATAACAAACGCATGGGTTAAAAAAAAAGATTATGTACGGTAAGAACTTATATATAATATAAAAAGTTACAAAATAAACCCGTAATCCAAATGTCTTTCCCCTGCTCCATTTTCATCTTGTGGGACTGTAAGTTTTCTATTTATATACTGATCATGGGAAAAAGTGGGAGAAAGAGAAGTGGCAGTGGAGGACTGTGGGATATGAGGAATAAAACCACCACCTTTGCCACTTGGGAAAAGAATGGCAAATGATATATGCCTCTTGCCTTGTGGGGAGTGACAAAGGGAGCAGTATATTTAAATAAAACCCTCCACCCAATTCCATGCATTCTCCCTTCTTTGACACATACACTCAGATTTACACCAAAATGCATATTTTATGGTTGCTTCAGTATTAATGGCTGAGGAAGATACCCATTCTGAAAGTTCTGAATCTTCTTCAACCTTGAATTCTCCAATGAGAACTCCATTGAGAAAAGTGTTTTGTAGGATATCTGGTTTGGCAAATTCATTCAGAAGGAATCCAGCTTCAGCCTCTCATGGTGGAAGTATTTTTCACAGAGATGTTGAACAACAAGAGTTTCAATATGGAAGCACTCATTGTCTTTCATCATATTACAGTGTTTTTGTTGCTCGCCTTGCCATAATGGTTAGTGACAGTGTTGTTTTCCTTTCCATGTGCTCTTCCTTTGTTTACTTGATTAAATTGATTCAATCCCTCTTGAGAATCAGAGGGAGCAGTCTTTTTTTAATTGTTTCTCTGAATTTTAGATTTTAGAGATTAGGAAATAGCTTGCCTCCTATGTTAGTTTTGATTTTGATATATTGGCATCAGTGTATGCCAATTTTTTTTTTTTTTTTCCATTGCTCTCTTTTCCTTTTATACAGTTTTTTATGTGTTAGACTCAGAGGAGGTTTCATCATATCTTTCTGATCATTTGTATTAAATCAAAATTTTAGATCATAACTGTTGGGGTCTGTTCTCCTTTAACTTGATTATTTGTCTTGACAATGCATTGATGATGGGATTGATGGTTTTTTCTTCAGGTCATGCTAGCTATTTTGATTGGTCTTCTAACAATACTAACTTGGCATTTCACAAAGACCTATACAACACAGTCATTAGACAGCTTAGCATACGGTCTTCGTCACGAATTGCTACAACGGCCAATTTTAAGGATGTGGAGTATCTTGAATTCAACCGCCGAAATAACGACAGCGCAGGTTAAGCTATCAGAGTATATAATTAGGAAGTACGATAAGCCTGCAAATCAAGCAGAACAAGTTGAAGTTAGTTTTCAACCTATCTCTGGTTTTCCTTAATGATTTTCAGTTTTGATTTTGAATACATTCTTAAAAATGTTTATCGTTTTGGTAGTTATATGAAGGAATGAAGGATGTAACTTGGGCATTGTTTGCAAGTCAAAAAGCTCTTAACGCGATAACTATCAATTACAAGAATGGTTTTGTCCAGGCATTCCATCGAGATCATAGAAGCAACAATACATTTTATATCTACTCAGATCTTGCAAACTATTCAATTAGTGCCAGTGAAACCCATAATATCAATAAGCTGTCATCAGATCAAGGCTGGTCCCAACCGCCTATACATGGTAATGTTTCTGCAAAGTGGTTTCGTGAACCACTTGATCCTGTCAGTGGTGATAAGATTGGGAAAGCAAGACAAATCCCTCCAGAAGACTTGATTAATATCGCTGGCCTTTCACAACTAGCGGATGGCGTTGCTTCGTGGCATGTCACTGTGAGCAAGTACATGGATACACCATTGCTGTCAGCTGCTCTGCCGGTTTCTGATGCTTCCAATGAAAGCATAGTTGCTGTGGTGGGTGTTACTACAGCACTTTATAGTGTTGGCCAGTTGATGAAGGAACTTGTTGAATTCCACAGCGGACATATTTATTTAACCTCTCAAGAAGGCTACTTGCTTGCTACTTCGGCCAATGCACCATTGTTAACAAATACATCAAGGGGTCCAAAGCTTATGATGGCTGCTGATTCCCAGGACGATGTGATTCGATTGGGAGCTGTGTGGCTAAATAAAACCTATGGAAACAATTTTCCTCCTGATCATGAGGTTCATGAAGAGAATGTTTGGCTTGGTGGCCAACAATATTACATTGACTCATTTTTTCTTAATCTAAAGAGGCTTCCTATTGTAAGTTTCATCCATCTGTTTAATTTCCTCAAAATTTTAAGGTTTTAGCTTAATCAAAGATTACATAGATATGAGAATAATGGCAGTAAGCAAAGAAATCTGTTTATCATTTCTGCTAATCTTAGTTGTGAAGATCTAAAAATTTGAATGATTCTCTTTTATTTTTATTTTTTTGGATTGATTATTTACGAACTTAACATATGCTGAACTGAGTTTTACTTTTTGCAGGTGGGGGTTGTCATCATTCCTAGACGATACATAATGGGAAAGGTAGATGAGAGATCTTTCAAAACATTGGTTATACTGATTTCTGCATCCTTATGTATCTTAGTTATTGGATGTCTATGCATTATGCTTCTGACCAAAGGGGTGTCTAAGGAAATGAAACTAAGAGCAGAACTGATAAGCCATCTTGATGCAAGAAGAAGGGCAGAGGCATCAAGTAATTACAAGAGTCAATTTCTAGCAAATATGAGGTGAGTGGTTTAAAATGATGGATGAAAGTCTTGACGAGCATTATGCACTACACCGGGAGTTGTGTCATTTACATTTTCTCAGTTCATTGATATCATGTCAAGTTTCCTCTTGCTCACATTGAAGGAAGATTTTTTAATCCACCAATCATACGTCTCGATAACAATGTTGTAGGGCTACTGTGAGAGTTTTTGTGTCTTCTTTTCTCTAATCAATGAACTAAGCATTGTGAGGATTAAAAATTTATTAACTTTAGAACAGATAAGAAATTTCTCCGCCTGCTTGATCTAAAGGATATGTCTAAATCATTCTGGATTGTTATTGCAGTCATGAGTTGAGGACTCCAATGGCTGCGGTAATTGGACTGCTGGACATTCTTATGTGTGATGACTGTCTCAATAACGAACAATATTCTACAGTCACTCAGATTAGAAAATGCTCAACGGCGCTACTCCGGCTTCTCAACAACATTCTAGACCTAAGCAAGGTATATTTGTGCATACTACAATACCTGTCTTTAAAATTCGTTTGACGGGACAAAATCAGTAAATTTATGTGTGCAGCCAAGTGTTTCTAAGTAGCATAATGCTCACGATGATTTGATATTTCACTTAATAAAGTATATGTATATCTACCTTCTTCCTTGATGGTACAATGTGTTTCAAGCTAGTGCAGTTATGACAAGAAAGATCACATCCTAATTATTTTTCAAATAATCACATAGGTTGAATCTGGAAAGTTGGTGTTGGAAGATGCAGAGTTTGATCTAGGACGAGAACTTGAGGGGCTTGTTGATATGTTTTCTGTTCAGTGCATTAACCACAATGTGGAGACTGTTTTGGATCTCTCTGGTATGATTTCTAAATACTAAAGGGTCATTTGGTAACGTTCGTGTTTCTTGTTTCGAGTTTTTAAGACTGCAACTGGTGCATTACTAATATATGACACTCTTCTTTAGATGATATGCCAAAATTAGTGCGAGGAGACTCTGGTAGAGTTGTTCAAATATTCACAAATTTGATCAGCAATTCTATCAAATTCACAACTAGTGAGTATGCCTTTTTATTATCAGTGTTGCTTATCAAAATCTTACAATGTTGCTGTTATAACTATAAGTGGAAGAGGATAACAAAAAAACTAAGTAATTTTTTTTTTTATGAAAGGATGACTTATCTGTCGTGATAAGACGTTAATTGATGCAAGTGATCATATTCATATCCGTGAAAACCATTATTTACACATGAGCTTTGAGTTAATCTCGAATTTTTAGTGATCATATACATCAAGCATCACGACCGACGGATAATATGTTAAAAAAATTTGTTTATTGACGGATATTGTTAATTCACATTTGAATTATGACAGGAGCTTGCAATATTAACTGTTTCAAATGTCTTACAGCTGGTCACATCATTCTTCGAGGATGGTGTGAGTCCTTGACTACTCTTAATGAAACCGGGAAGTTTTCAATTGATCAGAAGAAATCACGGTTTCCTAATCGAACAAAGATGAAACAACAAGGAGATCACACAAAGAATGTCCAGAAGAAAGAAAACAAGATGACATTGTGGTTTGAACTTGATGACACTGGATGTGGTATGAATATTTATAGCTATGAAAAACTAATTGACAATATATTTATAGCTGAAAGAAAGAAAATATCTTCTCTCTCAAGATGCTAAGAAGACTGTTTTCTCCATGCTGTGTAGGTATTGATCCAAGCAAATGGGAATCTGTCTTTGAAAGCTTTGAGCAAGCAGACCCCTCAACAACCCGAACGTGAGTAATTGAAACTACTTTCACTATTCACCAATGGTTAGATATGATAATTGAAGTTTACATTTAAATATTCGAATATGTTGTCTAGAGATTGTTCAATGGTGTAAACAAAACATTTTTTGCATGAGCAATCATAAGGAAAAAGAAAAGTGTCCCTAATTAATGATTCATAATTCTAAAACTGTTGCATTTTTCAGGCATGGTGGCACTGGTCTTGGACTATGTATTGTTCGTACATTGGTAAGTTTTTCTACATGACATATAAACCCTTCATACATGAGAAAAAAATCTTCACGAGCAGCAACACACTTCACGTCACCAAACATAGCCTCAAGATTGTTATTTTGTGCTTTAAATCATCAGCTACATGTTTAGAGTTTTTCATTTGATGCCATTGCATTCAATGATTGTGATGCTGATACCAGATTAACAAGATGGGTGGAGAAATAAAGGTTGTAAAGAAGAACGGCCCGGGAACTTTGATGAGACTTTACTTGGTTCTCAACACACCTGTAGACTCCACAGATCAACACTATCAACTTGATTTTGCTAAACATAATATAGCGG
Source organism: Gynostemma pentaphyllum (assembly GCA_028015215.1). Classification (NCBI taxonomy): domain Eukaryota; kingdom Viridiplantae; phylum Streptophyta; class Magnoliopsida; order Cucurbitales; family Cucurbitaceae; genus Gynostemma; species Gynostemma pentaphyllum. The sequence continues at coordinate 13,634,229 of CM051355.1, forward strand.
TGAGTGAAAAACTTTCTGAATTGAAAGGTGTATAAATTTTGACTGTTCTAATCCCAGATCTTGTTTATTAGATTGGATATAGGATTCATGTATTAGATTGTGTAGTTAAAAATTTCTAAAAAAAATTGCATTAACTAACATTAGAATTATTCCCCTGGTGACTAATCAAACTACCTGATGTTTATGGTTGAGAGGAACGAAAGTTAAATTCGCATTGCATTCTGCAACATATGCAGCATCCCCATGATCCATCCTTCTCTTGCATTTACTTTTTTTTTTTTGATGGAATAATTTTTTTTAATAAGTCAATGGTAGGAGTGGCTTCTCTTGCATTTACTTCCAGCTTGGCTGTCCCCATTCATTAATTAGGTAGAAGAATCAACTCTCGGTTGTGTTAAATCACCAATAGACCCACAAGCTTAAGTTGTTGAAGTAATATCTTTTATATGTTCTCAACACTCCCCTCTCGTGAAACATTATATATTCTCAACAAGTTACCTTATATACACTGACAGTGACAAGTACTATTGTTTTTATGTGAAAATGCAGGTGCTGCTTGCACTGAGAGGTAGTATGAGTCGACTAACCATGTCACAATGGCTTCGAAAAACTGGACTGGTCACTGTAGAAGCTTCAGAGTGGAATGAACTGACACTAATTCTTCAGGAACTCTTTCAAGCTAGAAGCTCAGAAGTTAATAAGGGATTTAGTCCACAGGATTCACTAAGTGGACCGTCAAGAGCTGAATTACTGAGAATTCAAGATATGAGAAGTCGAACATTCATTATCGTTGTTGATATAGGGATACTCGACTTGAGCACGGAAATCTGGAAGGAGCAACTCTACTTCCTTCACAAATACTCGGGAAAAGCAAAATTTGCATGGATGTTAAATCATGATACCTCCAATGCAATAAAGATGGAACTCCGTGGAAAAGGGCATTTTACATTGAACAATAAACCACTATACAAAGCAAAAATGATTCATATTTTGGAAGCTGTTATGAAGGACAGAAATCTTGAACTGCAGAAGAAAAGTTCTTCAAGAACTACGCCGAAAGAAGGGGATTATCATGAATGTCTAGAAATTGATTCCACTCAATTTGAAACTGCGAGCTCTGCTGATTCTGATGTTTCTGAAATTGGTAACTCCAACTCTCAATGTACGACATTTCAAGTTGGCGACGATGAAGGAGAAAAGAAAACAAAACCATGTCAGTCACCATTCCAGGCTGTTAGCAATAGCTTGGTTGAATTAACTCATGTACATTCAAATGGAAGTAATTTGAGGATTGATAATCCAAGTCACGCAACAGAAATTTCAATCAGCATTGCTGATGAAAATCCTAAATTAGAGTGTGTTGAACCGGAATCCCTCCCCACAAAGCCTCAATGTGAAATTTCTAAATGTGATGAACAGAAGTGGGCATGTAGCTATCCTAAAAGCCAAGGAGAACCCCATTCCAAGGCCATCCATCGGAAGAAATTGCTCGAAGGGCTGCGCATTTTGCTTGCAGAAGATACGCCCGTTCTCCAACGAGTAACGACCATAATGCTAGAGAAAATGGGAGCGACGGTCATTGCTGTTGGAGATGGATTGCAAGCCGTAGACGCTCTGAATTCCATGATCAACGTCGAAGAGCTCAGAAGGGAATGTCTCACAAGATATGACTTGATCTTAATGGATTGCCAAGTAAGTACTAATCTTCTGCACTATCAAAAGAAATATCATAAATAAAAACTGAGGTAATATTTCTTCTCATGCTTAATTCCATGGACTTATAATACTTTGGAAAACAGATGCCAAGGATGGATGGGTATGAAGCAACAAAAGCAATAAGAAAATTAGAAGTGGGAACAAGTTATCACATTCCAATTGTAGCATTGACAGCTCATGCAATGTCATCAGATGAAGCAAAATGCTTGGAAGTGGGGATGGATGCATATTTGACAAAGCCAATTGACTATAAACTGATGGTATCCACTATCCTCTCACTCACTCACTAAAACAAGAGGCTGCTAACTTTGGAAGCAAAGTACATTTTTGGTGTGTAAGTAAATCTAGAGATGAAAGGTAGCTGTAGTTTTCCCACAATATATATGATGTATAGATTTTATTCTAACAATGCTTGTAATTGTAAATAAATAAATAATAAAGAAGCTCTTTTCTTCATAATAATTTGTTGGAAAAACATGTATAATGGCATAATGACTTATGGATCCCACAATCGTTAATGCGATTACTTGGGATGGGATTTATGATTGATGTAAGGTTATCGGATGTGAATAAATTATCTGGTTAAAATCAAGTTTTAGTAGTTTGAAATAAGATTCCAAAGTACCCATAATGATAATGTATTTATGTCGTTCTAATGAGAAAAATGTGATTGTTCCTCATGGATAAGAACTCAAGTTCAACACTATATATAACTTATAAGCAACGCTCTCTCAAGCTATTTCGAAGCATCACCTTCACGAATGGAAATGTGTACTAACGATGCACATTACAGAGGTTATATTGGGATAATTACTAAAATAACATATTTTTACCTATTAATTACTGAAATTTTAGAACTTTTCAAAAAATACTAAAATAACATAATTATAGTTCAATAATTTAATGAATTATAATTCAATAATTTATTCAACTAAAAAATTTGAAAAAACTAACACTCAATAAATTATTCAACTTGCACTTAAAAGAGTAAAAAAAAAACATACAAATTCATTAAATACCCATAAAAAATAGTTCAATAATTTATTGAATTATAATTATGTTATTTGAGTAATTTTTAAAAAGTTATGACATTTTAGTAATTAGTATTCAGAATTATACTATTTGAGACAAATTCTATAATATATATATATATATTTTAAGGTGTAATAAAGAAAATAATTTTATGACGAACATGTCCAATTTCCTATATGTTTAAATCTCTCTTCTCTTAATTTGATGTGATATATAATTAAAAGTATTTATTAAAATTATAAATTCAAGGGTGCAATTATCTATTAAGAGGTATTTGTTTTTTTAAATTAATTGATACATCAATTGCCATGTCAGCCCATTTAAGAGAGTTAACTTAAGGGCTATTATCCCACATAGCCAATATTGAGACTCAATTTTAAAAATAACCACAAAAATTAAAAAATATCAAAATTACCCAGCACATGAGGATGTGCGCATATGGAGATATGAGTTATTACCATAATATCCTTATTTTATAATTAACCCACAATTTTTTATGAAAATTTGATTATAATGGATGTAGTGTAAATTTACATTACTGATATAAATTCAATACTATAATTTACACATTGTTGATTTAAATTTAATATTATTATTGTAAATTTATATTATTGATAAATTATTGTTGTAAATTTACATTAGTGATATATCATTAAATTAAAAAATATATATAAAAATGGGTAAATATGATATAAACATAAAGTGTGACATATATGAAATCAAGACTAAAAAATTGGCAACCGCATATAATTTTCCTTAGCTTAACCTCTAACGCCAGGGACTAAAATCAAGCATTTATCAAAGTGTGAAATGTATACTTTCAAACTCTAAGGATTAAAAGTATATTTTACCATCCACTCAAAAAAAAAAAAAAAAAAAAATAATATTTTACCATTTAATATGTTTATTTTTATTTTTTTTTATGAAGAAAAATAATTAGAGAGAGATAAAAGGAGGTGAGATCAGTTCTCATTGAAAGTGAAACGAAACAAAGGTAACAACTTGTGGATCAAGCTCCCATTTTTATCTGCAAAACTCACAAACAATCAGAAGAGGGAATGGCGAGATACGATAGAGCCATTACTGTATTTTCACCAGATGGTCATCTTTTCCAAGTTGAATACGCTCTCGAAGCTGTTCGTAAAGGTAACGCCGCCGTCGGTGTTCGTGGTACTGACACCATCGTTCTCGGTGTTGAGAAGAAATCCACTCCCAAGCTTCAAGATTCCAGGTTTCTCCCTCTTTCTTTTCTCTCTTTAAGGTTATTCAAATTAGGTTTTTACTTTAATTTGCTCTTCAGTTGTTGGAGCTTCTCTTATGTTTTCTTCAGATTTTCATTTCTCCTGATCGCTTTCAGGATTAGGTTTAACTTGATATAAATTTACTTTCCGTTTGGATTCGAGAATGTTTAAGAAATGATTTTGAATGCTTAATATTGTTTTGTTTGGAATGAGAAGGATTTGAAATCAATGTGATGTTAAATGTTTGTTTGGATGTTAGTAGGAAATGAACAGAAAGCCAATATTTTAGTGATATAACATTTTGATCATGACTTGTGAATGAGAAGTTGAAAGCTGACCGACTAGATTTGTATTTATTCAATTTAAAACCGTGCAAGGGAGTTCGTTCGAAATCTTGTGGAATTTCTGTTATGTGTATTGGTCAATAATTTGTATCTGTTGTTGCTTCTAATTGCAAACACTTCCATTTTTACTGTATTGATTGCAGGTCAGTTAGGAAAATTGTGAATCTTGATAACCATATTGCACTAGCTTGTGCTGGGCTCAAAGCAGATGCACGAGTTCTGATAAATAAGGCTCGTGTTGAGTGTCAAAGCCATAGGCTTACAGTTGAGGATCCAGTTACTGTTGAGTATATAACACGATACATAGCAGGCCTTCAGCAGAAGTATACACAGAGTGGTGGAGTGCGGCCGTTTGGTCTCTCCACTTTGATTATTGGGTTTGATCCGTATACTGGTACTCCAGCACTGTATCAGACAGATCCTTCTGGGACATTTTCTTCTTGGAAAGCAAATGCAACAGGGAGAAATTCGAATTCTATAAGGGAATTTCTAGAGAAAAACTATAAGGACACTTCAGGGCAAGAAACAGTGAAGCTTGCTATCCGAGCATTACTTGAGGCAAGTTGTTATATTATGTTTCTTTCTTGTAGTTTTGCACTTTATTATGTCTTACAAACAGGTTGTTTCTTGCTATTTCAAGTATTCTCTTGCATAATTGCATTTGATACCATATTCCTGTGATGTCAAAGGTGTCGTCAAGCTGTAGGATTTGCACTTTTTATGCACCAGAAACTGTATGCAGTGTTTTAAGCAGCTGTATCTGAAGTATAAACTTGAAATAATAGTTGTCAGAGAGAATATTTTTCACCTGTGGATATATGGATAGGAGTGCAAACAATTAGCTTTTCTAACTCTCTGCGTTAGAGTTCCTCTATACGATAAATATAATGGAAATTTACCAATTTTTATTTCTTGAGAGAGTTTTAGTTTGGAAAATTTCGAAGAAGAAATGGGAGAATCTTTCAATAAACAAAGAAGGATTGGTCTTTGGTTTGGGGATCGGATGACATCATTTTTGTTTCATATAGTTGGAGTGTTTTTGGTAAAAGCTTTTTTTCAACTATAAAATCTTGGTAAATGATTTTGTAATTATGTCGAGCTCTTATTTGTGCGTTTTCCCATTGGAGGATTCTTTGGTTGCTCTCTTAGCTTTTATAGTTAGTCATTCTCTTTTCCTTTTTTTCCATAAAAAGGTTTTGTTTCATGTTAAAAAAAAAAAATATATATATATATATAATATATATATATATATATTCATTAGAGTTAGCTTACCTACTCTATTGCATTATGGAACGCTTGTTGTGCTTGTGCTTACGTCATTTAAACATATGAAACTCAATAATTAGCAGAATTGAAAGTCTGTTAAAAAATTATAAGTAATTGAAGTAGTAGTGAACAATTAACTATGAGTCCAAGTATTATATCCTACAGCCAGCAGAGGATTTCACAAGTCTGCCATTGTTACTGAGTTTTGATGTCTTTTAGGCTACAGTATGTATTCTTCAGGGCTGATGCAGAGCAATAAATACACGAGTTACAGTTACCAAGTGTTTGATCTGGTTCCATTTCTTAAAAGTTTTGGTGTAAAGGTTGTAGCTCACTTGCATGATGCATGAACTCAACTGCTTAAGTTTGAACATTTTTCAGGTTGTTGAGAGTGGAGGAAAGAACATAGAGGTTGCTGTGATGACAAGGGAGCATGGTTTAAAACAATTGGAAGAGGCAGAAATTGATGCAATTGTCGCTGAGATTGAATCTGAAAAAGTAGCTGCAGAAGCTGCAAAGAAGGGCCCTTCAAAGGAAACTTGATATTTTCTATTCACTGGTAGCTCAGACATTTGTCTCAAGTTTTTTTTTTCACTATGTACTTAAAACCTTGTAGCTTGAAAGTTTATCATGGAGTTGATTTGTGCTTTCAGCATTTTGTGCACCATCTAGGCATTGCAGTCGACAGTTTTTTAAGAATTTGAACTAACAGCTATTCCACCACCAAATGAACATCAAACTGAGTTACTGATATGCAATACATTAAATTATAGTTTCAGACTTTTTGTATATGTGCAAGTTTTTTTTTAATAAGGAAAATAGTACAGTTTCCAAAATAGTACTATTTGCTTTAATTTTTCTTTTAATTAGTTGTATGAGAATGAGTTTCTTCTCAAACTGGAAAAAAAAGCTGATGATAGAGTAAATATGTACAAAATAAACCTGACTTAACTACAGTTCAACTACTCTAGATTAGATAGCAAGAAAATTGAACAAAATAGAATATTATTTGCTATCAACCTAGGATACTGAATGAGCAGTACACTTTTCTTGTAGCCAGATGAACCGCTTGTCTTTTTTGAGAGAAAGGAAGGTCTCTCTAGCATTTGGTTTGTTGAAAAGATCAAGGGCAACAAAATAAATTTGTTCTTCAAGACCTTGCAGTTCATCCAATTCTTTAATACAATCTGCTATTGTATATCTTGCATTACGTTGCTGTACAGCCGCTGTCCGTAGCTTTGAAGCAGCCGCCATCTCCAAAATAGCTCCTGCAATTGCATCTTCCATTCCCCTTCTCCCTCTTTTGCGACTACATGATGAAATGGGTGTTGGAGGCTGACTCGTTTCTCGACCACCTGTGACTTCATCAACTTCATCAGACTCGGATGAAGAATCATCTACTTGCGTGCTCAAGTGTTCCGAGTAAGAAAGTAAGAAATCAGTCTCTTGAGCGCTTGAGTGATCAAACTTCTCGTTCATTTTAAGGTCTGAGAATATTATGCATAGCTCTTTGTACATTGGGCAACCACTGGCTTTTATAGACTCGGCATCAGGATGCTCCTGCTTTGTAGATTCCAAAATAAGAATCAGTGAGAGAATGAATAAGATTTAGCATAAAACAAACCCCCTACTGATTTTGGAAGAACTTCAACCCCATAATGGTGAAAATGTTATGGATAGACGATTAAAAGCTTCTGAGAAATTCCAGGAATTATGAGTGACTTCTGAAAATTAATTCTTGTATGCTTTTTACACTGCAATACTAAAAGTGAAAGGGAGAAGGAACATACCTTGATGTATTCAGCCCACAATTCTTCAGTGGCCACAATAATCCCAGTAGTTTCATCCCAAATGAAGTCATCCCTGTCAAGTATTGCTTTCACCGTTACATGCTGCCTTCTCATAACGGCATATCGGTTCTTCAGTTGTTCTTTATCCCATCTCAAGCCCGTTTTTGTGAAGAATTCATCACATATATATCTCCATTCTTTCTTTCCAAACGCATTCTTCTTTCTATTCCCTTTCTGCACTTGTTCAACCATCAAGTCTGCAAGTATCTTGGTGAGTTGTGTTGTCCACCTAGCTCTTGCTTGCTGCTCCAAATGCCGAACCGGAAATCTACTTGATCGAGTAACTCGGCCAGCCATCTGGACATCCATACAAAACAAATTACGTAACAAGCACGCATAGCACATGACAACAGTCAGTAAAGAAGTATTTAGGACTGCTGCCTGAGGACTTGAATCAATGAAATGTAAGTTGGCAACAAGTGCAAAAACCCGATTTTCCATGCTCATTAGAAATAGTGGAATATTAGAAGTTAGTTCTACAATTCCATAAGTTGAACATAAAGATTGAGGTGAAAAACTGTGCCTTAAACATGGAAGTACAGAAGTAATTGCAACCCAACCTTCAAATTACCATCATTTTTACATTTCCTGGTGATGAAGGCTGCAAAACATATTCCCTTCAACAAAATTAATCCAAATTTCGAACAGAAACTCGGTCATTCTAGTATGATAAAAGCTCTGTTCCCTGGATTGAATAGAACCGAGCAAGACATCACGCACGGCGCGAGATGATTATAACATAGAATGAAATGGATTGAATATATAAACAATTTTGCATAACAAAGTAGGATATCATTAAGAATTATATCACAGAGGAAGTTTATACTTATAAACAAACAGAATGAAACCCTAAAAGATTATTCTTAGCTCCTTTCTTGCCAAACCCTACTTAAACCCACCCACAGCAATATCCATTTGGCCATGAAAGGGATTCAGTGATGAAAAAAAAGAAAAAAGAACTCTCTCTGCAACAAAATTAAATGACGATTCATATCCAATTCAAGCAGAATTAGGCTCATGGAATACATATTTAGATCATTCATCGACTGAAAAACTCGAAACGAAATGAATTACAGGGGATTAATCTAAAGAGATTAAATTAACAAATCAAGAAAACCTAAAAAGAAGAAAGCAACTCAATTAATTTACCTGTGGGAAAGCCTTTCCTTCGATCAGAATTTGAAATCAAACAACGTAATCTTTGATCGACGAAACAGAACCAACAGTATTAAATTTCGAAATTAAAATTAATTATTATTATTATTATTATTATTCATTGGCTAATTTCAGTCAGATCGTTCCAAATGACATTGAAAAAGTGGGGAAAATGATTTTTTAAGAGAAATTTCTGCACTTTTTGAATTGATTTAACGTTTAATGTTTAGCAAAAGTTTTTATTCAAAAATAATTTTTTTTTATCTAAATTAATTTGATATTTGTATTCATTATATTAATGAGATTTTATTTTCATTCGTTCATTTTTTTTTTATTATTATTGAATGAATAATATTATTATTATAATTTAGATATTGATATTATCGGATTTAACATAAAATTTCTGAGTGACTCATCATCACCTTAGACCGGTAATAGCTATCCTATTTTTCCTCACACGATTATTTTATTTTTTGGATCATCATTAATTACTTAAAAGAGTTAAACTACAGCCAATACATTTCTTCAAAAGTTAGTAATGAATGAATTAAAAAAAAATTATAATAAAAACTTATAAATACATCAACTTATTTATTAACATAATAAAATATAATACGCCATTAATATATATATATATATTTTTAATTAATGTGAAGTCAAATTTGTCTTCCTTGTTTATCTTATCTTTTATTTCTTTTCTTAACATGAACTCAAAAGAAGACAAATATATATATCTGTCATTTTTAATCTATATATATTAAGCTAACTGTTAAAGTCAATGATCAGTGAGAGAGATTGCTTCAATCCCCATTGCTGAGATCATTTGAAAGAGAGAAGAAATCTCAATCTGATGGAGAAGAAGGAGAATTCAGAATCAGAAACGCCTCAAATTCTCAAAATGAAAGAAGGAATCGGTGATGAAAGCTACTCAAATAACTCTATATCACAGGTAACTTACTTCTTCTTTTGAGACACGTTTGAAATAACTTTTAGGAGTGCTTAAAAATGTTTATCGACTAAAAAGTTAAAGATTTCGATCTAAAAGTATTCTCTAAAAATTAATCCAAGCTGACGTTTAGTATTGGATTTTAAAATTTGACGTTTGAGTTAACTTTTTATTTTCATATGGTATCAGAGCAAATATCAATTTGGATCGATGTTGACGCTCGAGTACGCCGTCACAGCATTATGTTGCACCAACTTACCGGAGAGTGTTGCCATAGCGGACCTCGGTTGTTCTTCCGGCCCTAATGCTCTCTTTGCCGTCTCGGAGATCATGAGCATTATCCACAGAAGGTGTGGCGAATCCGAGCAGCCGGTGCCGGAGTTGATGGTGTTTCTGAATGATCTTCCAGGGAATGATTTCAACTCAGTGTTTTTAGGTTTATCGAAAGTCCATGAGAAAATGAAGGAAGAGAAATTAGGAGCAGCATGTTTTATTGCTGGAATTCCAGGTTCCTTCTATGGAAGATTGTTTCCTTGTAAAAGCTTGCATTTTGTGCACTCTTCTTCTAGTCTCCATTGGCTTTCTCAGGTTTGTCTTTTGGAATCCCAAATCTTTATTTTGATTCTCTCCTTTTCATTTCATTTTTTTAAAATTTTAATCTTTAATATAAGATGTATCGAGATATCACCCTTTTTTTTTTTAGTTTGTTCTCTAATGCATGTTTGGATTTTTGTTCCCAAATATATCTCATTTTCTTCATTTTTATCGAGAATTCATAATTTTTAACAAGATATTGAATGACTTTTTAATGAAAGTTTAATATCATATTGTAAAATATGATTGGATGACAAACCGGTCATAACATAAGATTCATTATATCAAACATATATGACAAAAAGATAATATATTTATTTATTTTGGGTAAAATACAGTTTTTGTCCCTACATTTCAAACTACTCACGATTTTAGTCCCTACATAATTTGGTTCCTACGTTTTGTACTACTCACAGTTTTAGTTCTCATGTTTTAAAATCCCACAAATTTAGTCCTCATGTTTAAAACAAACTATATTTTTAGTCATTTAGTTATCTTAACTGTTAAAAATGTAACGAAAAGTTGACGTGGAAATATATTAAAAGATAAAAATGACACATGAACAATTACAACAGTTAAGTTAAATAAAGGCTTAAAAGTGTAGTTTTTTTTTTAAACAAAGGGACCAAATTAATGGGTTTTAAAAATGTAGGGACTAAAACTGTGAGTAGTTCCAAACATAGGACCAAATTCATTGGTTTTCAAAATATAGGGACTAAAATCGTGAGTAGTATAAAATATAGGGATCAAATTTGTGGTTTTTAAAATACAAAGACTAAAACCATGAGTAATGCAAAACATAGGGACCATAACTGAATTTTAACTTTTTTTTAGTATTATAAATGACAAAAGTTCAAGGATAAATATCCCTTAATTTGACATATCTATTGAGTTCGAATCCTCCACCTCAAATCTTGGTAAAAGAATAAAATTATTAGATAATTACTTGGTCGGTTTTGTTACAACCAAAGTTGGAACGTTTCAAGAAAAGTGTAATTTTTTTATGTTTTATTGTTTAATTTTTAAATTGCATATATAATTGATATACTTAATGTCATATTAAAAGGAGTTGTTCCTAACTTACTTTACTACTGTCTCATTTTTATTACCTAAAATATTAAATATATTAATAATTAATAAATATACAAATTTTTCTTTTAATAAATATGAGTCATACTAATACATTTTATCGAATTGCAATTAGACATATAAAAAAGTCAAAAGAGTTCCTCTCATCCATCCTTATCCAAATATTTTTTTTCCATAAAATTAGTAATAAATTAAACTTGAAACAGGTACCTCTAGAGTTGAGTAACAAAGTTGGAAAACCACAATTAATCAACAAAGGGAAGATCTTCATCTCAAAGACAAGTCCAGGCGGGGTTATAGATGCATATTTGGGTCAATTTAAGAAGGATTTTCTCTTCCTTTCTAAAGTCAAGGTCAAAGGAAGTAGTGGCTGAAGGACGCATGGTGTTGACTTTCAGAGGAAGAAGACACTCAGATCCATGTGCTGATGAATCTTGCCTCCTTTGGGACTATTTAGGGCAAGCTTTTCAAGATCTTGTTTCAGAGGTACTATTCTCATTCGGTTTAGAATAACACTTACCCTCTCGCCGATAAAACCATTTATGTCATATTTTAATCGAATAAAAGATATGAATAGAACTCACCTATTTATTAATTATAAGATTAATGCACCAATAAAATTATGACACATATAAACGTAAAAAATATACTCTTCTTCACCATCAGTGAGGAGACAAGTATTATTCTTCTTAATATAGGTTTTCTAAAATCAAAGTTTATTAAAATCAACCACATCTAACCTTTTTTTTTCTTTATATTTTGGTTATGTAAGTTTATAATTTGTGTCAAATTGGTTTTATATATCAATTTTGTTAAATATTTTTCATAATTATCATATTTAAGTTAAGAAAAATATCTATACTCATAAGTTTTCTCTCGATTATGTCTAATCTATACATGTCTTGTAAAATTTAAATTGGATTTATGAAATTCTTATTAACATCACTATCGGATCAAAACTATCATTAGCTAAAAACATCGATTATGATAAGATTTAAATTATATAGATGTTGTTTTTCAATGTAGGGTGTAATTGAGGAGGAAAAATTAGACAGTTACAATACTCCATACTATGAACCATATGTAGAAGAAATCAAAGAGGAAATAGAGAAAGAAGGATCATTCAATATTGATTGCATTGAGATAATTGCTTTGCCTTGGGATGGTGTTAATAAAGACAAAGATGAATATGATAGATCAAGAACATCTCAACAAATGGGAAAGGCAATCAGAGCCGTCAATGAATCCATGATTAGTAATCATTTCGGGTCAGAAATCATTGACCCATTGTTTCGAAAGTTTGGTGAAATTATGGCTACTGATACCAAAGAGGTGGAACATGTTAGTGTGGTTGTTTCTCTTGTTAGGAATTTATCATAGAAAATTAAAAATTTATGATTCTTTGCTTTTTCAACCTTTAAAGCTAATCTCTCAAGTTTATGAACTCAAATAAAATGATTTTTATGTTGGGTCCAACAATTGATTTACCACGGACAAATACTGGTTTGAATTATTTATCAAAATCAATGAATTATGGACGAAAAAATCATCTATCTAATTATCAATTTTTTTTTAGGGGCATGGACTCAAATGACACATTTTATAAAACTAATTCCCTAAATAGCACCCTTTTTCAAAATTCCTTAAATGACATTTTTTCTAATATAACAAAATTAATTGTTTTCATTTAAATTTACAAAAATGTCACTCATTTATTAATTCACTACATTTGTTCTCTTATTCACTATTTAGTGAATTAAAATATGAACTTTATTAATTCACTAAATTTTCTCTCTTAGTCAATAATTTAATGAATTAAAATTTGAGTTTTATTAATTCAATAAAATTTCTCCCTTCATCAATAATTTATTAAACTAAATTATAATATATAATTGAGATCTTCATATTGATTTTAATTCAATAAGTAATTGAAATTAATAAATTATTGAGAACGGTTTGATTTTGCCTAAAAAAACACATAAAATCTCAAAGTTTTCCGAAATAAAAACACATTCATTTACACTAGATGCAACATCAATAACCAATATTAGTGATTATAAACTTGAAATATAAAATAATATTTTCATAGAGTGGTAAGATAGATCTAGATTTTAATTCATAATTTATTGAACTCAACGCATTAAATAATTGAATTATAAATCCCAAAGATCCATTTAAACCTATATACACAACAATTCATTAAAAATTAAACAAACACAAAAAGAATAAAAAATGGCATCTTCGTGTCCTCATTTCCTATATTCACATTTTTCTCCTTGTTTTCTTCTCCAATTCACATATATCCGGTAAAGACAGGGGTTTGGAAAAAAAAAAGGTTCAATAAACTATGTTGCATAAAAAACAAATAAGTTTAGTGGGCAATATTTTGGGGAACAATATGGTATAAGTTATTGAATTGATAACGAAAAACTAAAGACACAAAAAAAAAGGTTTTAGGATGAAAAACTATTTTAAAAACAAAATGACGAGTTACAAAGTTTACCAGAAACCGACCTAAGAAAATTCATAAAAAAAAGTGGGAACGGGTGGAGGGGGAGGTTTCGAGGGGGGGGGGGAAATGTATCTAGGCTCCCTTTAATTCACTAAATTATACATTATAATTTAATTCACTAAATATTCCTTTTTATTCACTAAATTATTAATAAAATCAATAAGTATCCCAAATGTACATTATAATTTAATTCACTAAATTATTCCCTTTAATTCACTAAATCATTCTATTTAATTCACTAAATTATTGAATTAAAATCAATATTAGGTATCCAAATATACATTATAATTTAATTCACTAAATATTCCCTTTAATCACTAAATTATTGAATTAAAATCAATATTAGGTATCCCAAATGTACATTTAAATTTAATTCACTAAATTATTCCCTTTAATTCTCTAAAATATTCTCTTTAATTCACTAAATTATTCAATTAAAATCAAATTAGGTATCCCAAATGTACATTTAAATTTAATTCACTAAATTATTCCCTTTAATTCACTAAAATATTCTCATAATTCACTAAATTATTCAATTAAAATCAATAGGGGGGGGGGGGGGGGGGGGGGGGGGGGGGATAGGTATCCCAAATTTATATTATAATTTAATTCACTAACTTATTCCCTTTAATTCACTAAATTATTGAATTAAAATCAATATTAGGCATCCCAAGGGGGGGAAACATTATAATTTAATTGGGGGGGGGGGGGGCACTAAATTTTCCCTTTAATTCACTATTATTGGATTATTATTGAATTAAAATCAATATTAGGATCCAAATATACATTATAATTTAATTCACTAAATTATTGAATTAATCCATTTAATTCAATAATTTATTGAATTAAAATCATAACTAAAAGATAAGATATTGAATAATAAGCATTAACAACATATTACGGGCTAAAAGAGTGAAATGGGGGGGGGGGGGGGGGGGGGAAGGGACGGGGGGGGGGGGGGGGGGGGGGGGGGGGTTTGGGGGGGGGGGGGGGAGAAAGGGGGGGGGGGGGGGGGGGGGGGGGGGGGGGGGGGGGGGTTTTGTAAACTAACCTATTGACTAGGAGGGAAAATTTAGTGAATTAATAAAGTTCAGAGTTTAATTCACTAATTTTCACTAATTAGTGAATAAGAGAACAAATTTAGTGAATTAATAAATGAGTGGCATTTTTGTAAATTTATTGAATTAATAAATGAGTGGCATTTTTGTAAATTTAACGAAATAATTAATTTTGTTATATTAGAAAAAATGTCATTTGGGGGATTTTTTAAAACTTAAGCTATTTAAGACATTAACACTAATAAAAGTGTCATTATAGGCAAATTCTCTTTTTTTTAATGGATATTAAAAGAAAAAATTCTACAAACCACCATAAAATTATATAGCTTGTAACAAATAAACCTTGAGCAATTAATCACCTAAATTTTATAAATTGTAAAAAATTATAGGGAAAATTACACCCCGATGGTTTTGGTCAAATGCGAAGTTACAAAATGAATATTTATACCCTTATGGTTCTAAAATTAGGCAATTTGATGCATCCTCACTAACGCTGTCAACTTCTTTTAGTCATAAATTTTTCTTTTGACTTTAATTTGGATGATTCAAAATGTTATGGAATCCTCATTTCGAGATCTACATAATGGTTACTTTAAAACTTCTAAACCATTGGTAGATAAAAGAAGTTTATGACTTCAATCATACCTAATATGATGGTGGTATCTCTTTATTTTATTGATAATGTAACGCCCCGTCACGAGAAAGTTAAAAATGAATATTATTTTTAAAATAATATTAATCAGGCTTAATCGATTAATTAGAGCAGAAATACCGTGTTATTTCAAAAGAGTGTATTATGGTAATTTTTTTTCCGAAAAACCTCAAAATTTGAACCTTGTGATTTGAAAAATATTTTGACATGAAATTGATTGTCTCGATGTCATTTTGGTGGGGGGGGGGGTTTTTTTTTGGGGAAACGGTGATCAATTATAAACGTATTAAAGGATTTATTTTTTTTTTAAAAAATTATTAATTTTTTTATATTTTAAGTAAAGTAAGGAGTGGCAGTTTGGTAAATATGCCAACACGTTAAATTTTAACCTAGGATAACTTCACTTTTGGCTTTATCATATTTTAGACTCTCATTTTTTTTCTTTGGGGGTTTTCCCCTTGGGAAACCCGTGTTCCCCAATTTTCCGTCTGTTTCTTCATCGATTCAAGGATCAATCTCGTAGTATTTGGAGTGTTTGGAATATCCTTATTTTATCAAAAGGTAAATCTTCCTGTTCCTTTGAATTTCCCAAGTTTTAGCCGCCTTAGGCTTTTGAAATCGATGTTTGGTTCGTCAAATTTTATTGTTAGGTGTTCGATTTGATCGTGGTGAGTGGTTAAGTGTGAAGATTGGAGATTGATTTCGTGATTTCCTATCGTTGGGTGAGTGTTTCGAACCGATTATTAATCTTTTTAAATTCTGGAAATTGGTGTTAATTATGAAATTATGATGTTCTTGAACCTTGCCCAAACACTCATTCCATATTGTCTTTTGTCACTTAATTCTTCGCCTAAAACTTAATCGATGTTGATCCCCTTTGCCTAAAACCAAAACCCATCAATACCAATCACCCGGAACTTGAAACCGAGACCAAACCGTGACCAGAAGGCCACGGTTCAGCCATGGCAAAAGACAGCAGCGCCTAGCTGTTGTCTCCTTCAAACAGTGAACATTCGTCGTTTGTCTTTTTCCCGATCTTCAAGCCATTGAACCCCAATCTTTTTAACACCTTTTGGTACTATTTTAGCATGTAAATTAAATGTTTAGGACCCTTGTTTCAGGTCTAATTGGTGGTGGAAACTAGCTTGGAATTTGGAATTTTAGCAAAGACAAGGTGAGTTAACAGTTTAGTCAACGGTGGGGTTTTAGAGAAATCTAAGGCTCTTACCGTAGTTTATTAATTTCATTATATTTAATCATGATATTCTGGAACGTTTGGATGAAATTGGACCATCGAAGATATCGTTTTTAATTTGGGAGAAATTAGATTTTCGGTTAGAGCTAAAATAGTCAATTTTTGGTAAAAGTGAGTTTTCTTTTCATCGAATTGATTCTGATTGAGATGAATGTTAATTCTGGAAATTATTGAGTTATAAGATGAGTTTTGATATTGGAATCATAAGAAAAATCGATTGGGTGAATTAACTTTTTCGGTTAGAACTAGTTTAGTTGTTTTTCGGCAGTTTTTGATGTTTTTCGATTCTATTTGATTCTGATTGATTTGGGAGTTAATTCTGGGATATTATGGAGTTTTTTATGGTGATTTTGCATGAGTTTTGAGTTGAGCATGATTAGGATTGAATTATTAGTTTTGACGGTTTTCGGCAGTTTTATCGTAATGATGTATTGTGCATGCTTTAATTAGAATCTTTGAGATGCTGTATTTTAATTGTGATTGCTGATTGTGAATGAACATTATCAAGAGGATAATGTAAAGAGATTGTGGAATGATGGCTTGACAGGTGTGTTAAACTAGTATGAGGCTACGAGCTCATACTTAGTAAAATAAATAGTTATGAGAGTGAGCTTATAACGACATATGGACATTGCTCGTATGAATGATCCATTAGGAGATTAGTTATGGTTACGACTGTAACTAAGTGCCTAAGAAAGGTTTGTAGTCCCGAGAGACCGCCTTCTTAGTGAAGAGTATGAATGATTGATTGATTATGTTTGTTTGTTAAATTATTTGCTTGTTAAAATAGAGTTACCCAGTTATCCGGAATGTTAAGTATTGATGTTGGGATATTGTGAATGAAAACCTTGGGTATGAAACTAGTGAGAGTTGTCTACCCATGTAAAGTAAGTTTTATTGAGAAACGTTGAATATGGAACCCGGTAGTGTTGCCTATTCATGTAAGAAGTTATTATGCATTGCCTTGAATATGGAGCTAGTTAGAGTTGCTTATTCATGTATGAGAATGATATTATGAAAAATGTGGATATTTACAATGGTTATGAGAACGGAAAGATTGGTGATCTAAGTGAGATTGGTGGTTAAACGTATTGAATATGGAATCAGTGAGAATTGCCTATTCATGTAAGCGAGTGAGACTTTGAGATTTAAGTGATTTTGTGCCTTAGATGTTATTGGAGAGTGTTTGAGTGCTTGGGACTCGGTTTGAATTGTTAGAGACTATCTAAGACTTCATCTTTGATTAAGTCGTTTTCTCACTGGCTTTAGCTTCACAGTGCTATCTGTTTTTTTTTTCCAGGTAACAATGGACCGAGAGGTGGCGGTTGATGAAGTGGAAGAGATGAGGGTTCATGTCATATCGGCGCCGATTTTATTTATTCATTAATATTTATGAATAATATACATATTTTACTTGGGCTTTTATTTGGTCAATCGGAACTTTATTTTATGATTTTGAGTTGTCGAATTTGAGGTTATGTTTTTGGATTACTGTTTTGTTTTCAAAGTTTGAACTCCGAAGTTTATGTTTTGATTTAAGCATTTATTGATTTGACAGTTTGCATGTTTTCAATAAAGATCATTTATTGAGTCTTCCGCTGTTTTAAATACGTTTTTTTTATACTCTGAAAATTCAGGTCTTTACAGATAATTTCGAAGTTTTGAAAGTGACCATAATGTAGAGATTGAAATCAGAATTATAGAACATCTTGAATTATCTAAATCGGAGTTTAAATAAAGAAGTTATGACTAAAAGAACTTAACTACATTAGGGAAGATGTGTCAAATTACATAATTTTAAAACTATAAAAATATAAATATTCATTTTCTAACTCTTGAGGGTTGTGTTTACGTTTGAAAAAAAACACACAAATATTACTTATATTTTGACGAAAATTATACTCATGAAAAATAAATTTAATAAATTATCAAAATCGGCGTAGCAATCATAAATACATCTCTAATATTAACGTGGGATGGGAGAATAAAGTGTGGAGACGTAATTGTTCAAATTAAAAATCCGAGATTTCATTTTTATGACCTAGTTCTAGTTCACGCGCGCTAAAGTCGGCATCAAAGCCTAAACTAAACAAATCACGGGCGTAGTGGTGGCGTCCTAATTCGCAGACAACAATCATAGTGACAAGCATGTTCAATAGAGTAATATCCACTTCACGCAGCTAAAAATGCGCTAAAGTCTGTTCACTTTTTATTAATAAGGAATCGATTTATCTTTAACAATGGCCTTTTTAATTTATTTTTATTTTAAATTTTCTTCCAAAACGAAACCTTTGGTCCTAAACCCAATATTTTAAAAGATTCCCAATCCTCAAAATCTTCACTTTTTCTGCAGAAAATCCGCCATTGAAACTCCTTTTTGTACATTTCGACTTCGACCCATGTTAGGAATTTGAAGGATGGTTCCAATTTATTATCCTCCAAGCTGAGGTTTGTTTGATTTATTCTCCATTTGAGGTATTGGGTTTTCATTTTGAAGCTTGAATTATGCTTTATGTTTTGAAATCTGCTCTGCCATGCTGCTCAAATCTAGATAATTTTTTGGATAAGAAATGGATAACCCTACTAATGATTTTTTTGTATTCCCTTTTGTTTTATGATTGGAAATAGGTGAAATTTTGTAAAGGGTGTTTATTTACGTTCCAAATCTGGTTGAGTTTGATTTTGGTACATAATGAAATTAGCTTGACTTGTTTGCAAAGTTGGGTTTTGTAAGTCGGCTCTATCTCTTATATAGCAAGTCATATGATGTGCCGCCATTTGGTTTTGAATAAGTTTACGGTTTTTCATAGACATTTCTTAGATTGTCATATTTCCTTACATATGAAGATTTGGATTTGTAAACGTTAATTTTATGTTTTGTATTGAGATTTAGAAAAGAGGATTTTGTTGGGTTGTGTATAGATTTTATAGCTTGATGGGGGGCAAAAGTTCGAAAGAGGTCCCGTCGTTCCAGCCAACTTCTTCTTCTTCACGGGTTGGTGGTGGATTATCCTCAATCATCATATGGTTATGAGAGTCAAAATCATGTGCCTGAGCAGTCCTATTCGTCGCAGCCGTATTATACGTCCTCCTCTCAAGAGTGCTATGAGAGTAATGATAATAGAAGGAGGTTGGAAAGAAAATTTTCCAGAATTGCTGATAATTACAATTCTGTAGAAGAGGTAACACTAACTTTATATGTAAATTTCCTGATTGAAAGATGGCCACGTATCTTTACTTTATGAAGTAGAAGACAATAATTTCATCTCTGCATTCTCTTGTTTGCACATCGTTTGGATGTATTCATTCTTTTTACTAATAAAGGGCCCGTAAGTAATTTGGTGTTTTTATGTTCAAAATGATGTTGGGTTTAGTTTTATATGAATAGATTAGGAAAATCGCACCTTATACACAGTTTAGACTGCAAACTGAAGATTTTGACCAATAATTAGTGACTTGGTGCTACATTTTGGGTCGGGGGCGAATTACATTCGGATACTTAAAATGTCCTGTGGTTCTTTTCAGGTAACAGAAGCTCTTGCCCGTGCTGGCCTTGAGTCTTCCAATCTTATTGTTGGCATTGATTTCACCAAGAGCAATGAGTGGACAGGTCGAGCATTGATTTTAGTGTCCAAATTGTAAAATATAGCCTATGCTTTGTGGTGGGACATTCTAAGTTGGGTTATATATTTGTAAATAGGTGCCAGGTCGTATAATAGACGAAGTCTACATCACATTGGAGATCTCCCTAATCCTTATCAACAGGCTATATCAGTTATTGGAAAGACATTGGCTGCTTTTGATGATGATAACTTAATTCCCTGCTTTGGATTTGGAGATGGTATCTTGTCTTTTTTTCCCTCTCTCATAGCTCTTGGTCAATTGAAATATCAGTGGTCACTTTTCTGTATTGGCAGCGTCAACTCATGATCAAGATGTCTTCAGTTTCTACCCAGATGAGAGATTTTGCAATGGATTTGAAGAAGTATTGGGTCGTTACCAGGAAATTGTCCCTCACCTACGCCTTGCAGGTTTGTTTTCTACCTCTACAGTGTCTTTTTCATGGTCACACGTTTCTTAAATATGGAATTTGATCTTCTAATGTGGTTGTTTTGTGATAGGACCAACTTCATTTGCACCTATCATTGAAATGGCCATGACTATTGTTGAGCAGAGTGGTGGTCAATATCATGTTTTGCTTATTATTGCTGATGGACAGGTAGGTCTATTTCCCATATCTCTGTACATTAGGTTGAGTTAGCTATTTCGTGTCGTGTTTTATCAAAAAAATTATGAACTTTTTTCCCTTTTGTCTTCTGCTTCTACTAATGGCTGCTGTTACCAATGATGTTGAGGGTAAAAAAATGCAATGTAGAGGGGTTGGAATCTTTGATGTTAGAAAGCCACAAGAACGTTGAAATATAAATATAAAGTTGATGTGCCTCTTATAAAGTACAGAGTTCTACTGGAATATAAATTAAAAATATACAACATAACATTCATAATTTTAGATAAAAGGGTGCTTTTCATAAATTGGTCTTCAGTCATCTCTCTAGAATGACCATGGAATGGAGACTTCAAATTCTATTTCTATATTAGACATGCATGGATTTTTTTCCTCCTAATGCTGTCTTAGGCTTCTCAATCCTCACACTTTGTGTACATCTTTCTTGCTTGAACTTGTTATAAGTGCCCGTTTGGGATACTTTGGAAGGTGTTTAAAAGTGTTTTTGATAACCATTAACAAACACTTTTAAACACTTTCAAAAGCTATCCCAAACGGGCACTAAGTCATGAGAGTATCATTTTTTCTATTTCATGTCTTTTTTTGCGCATCTCTATACTCAGGTGACTAGAAGTGTTGATACTGAAAATGGTAAGCTCAGTCCACAGGAGCAGAAGACTATTGATGCCATTGTTGAAGCAAGGTGAATATGGTATTCTTACACCCAAACCACTTTTTACATCTCTCAGCAGCTATGTTTCTCCATGATATATTCATCCGGTTTCTCTGCAGCAAATTCCCTTTGTCAATCGTTTTAGTTGGAGTTGGAGATGGCCCATGGGATATGATGAGAGAATTTGATGACAATATACCATCTCGTGCCTTTGATAATTTTCAAGTCAGTGTTATGAGATATATTTCTCTTTGAAGTCGATGTCTCTTTTATCTCAACCATTGAAAATCTGTTTCATTATTTTTATCATCTCTCTCTCTCCCTAGTTTGTGAATTCCACAGAAATTTTGTCAAAGAACATAGCTCAATCTCGGAAGGAAGCTGAATTTGCCCTTGCAGCTTTAATGGAGATTCCTTCCCAATACAAGGCAACAATAGAGCTTAATATATTGGGGTGAGAAATTAGTCTGTAATTCATTAATATTTTATTAATTTAGTGATTCAAAATGATTTTTTAAAATTAGTTAAAGGTAAAAAGAAATCAGGAAGACAAAAACATATCTTTTCACAATAGTTTTTTAAAACAATCTGTAAAAAGTTCTATTTCCTGTCAGAAAAGTAGTTTTGACGTAAAAGTAATGGAAAACAGTCTTCAAAACATTTTTCTAGAATACAAGTTTTTAAAAACAGGTAATATCTAAGAAAATTCTTATTTCCTTAATTGTTATATGTTTTACTCGTAGTGGTCAAAAGGGCAATTCTCCCCAGAGAGTTCCACTTCCTCCACCGGTCTATGGAGCGTCGTCCTTTGGCAGTTCAAAATCTTTTGGAACATCATCCTTTGGCAGTTCAAAATCTTTTGGTAGTTCAAAGCCTTCCTGGTCATCCAATTACGAGCCGAGTGTGCCTTCTTTTCCTGAAGATAGAAATCCTGCTAGTATAGCTCCTCCTGCTACAAGCTCAACTTATGATAATCAGGTTGGTTGATTTTTAAAATTTCGTTTGTCATGTTTTCATCATTTTTTTTTGTGTTTAAAAATGTCTGAATCATGGTTACCACACTATATTACTATGTATTGCCATTTTGCAATATGGGGAAGGCGTGACTCGTGCCTGAAAGAAACAACGTTTCTTTTGGGTAAAATGTATGATGTAAAAATATTACTTGGTGCACTCAACTTAATCCTAATAGAGCATCCTTGTTGCTTGGCCTTGTTTTAACATTAACCATTTTTCACGTGTCACGTTTTTGACTTGTTTAGTTAAGGCTAAATAATTTCCTGGTTCTTGGAACAGCTCTGCCCCATCTGCCTTAGTAATGCAAAGGACATGGCTTTTGGCTGTGGACATCAGGTGAGGGTTATATAATAATTTCTCATTACTTTATTCTGACATGGCCACAATATGAACTGCTATTTTGAGATGAACTGTTTGATCGATGAATATTTCCGCTATGCCAGACGTGTTGCGAATGCGGACAAGATCTTCAGACATGTCCGATATGTCGGAGTGACATTCACACAAGGATAAAGCTATACTGAAAAGATGGCTTTTGTTACTGATTGCTAGAAATTCTTTGTAATTCATTCCTCAGCTGATCAGAATGGTGTTATGTCTGAATGTATTGGTCTACATGAGATGTCTGTTTCATAAATGCGAGCAACTGGTAACTGTAATTGTAATGTTCTTTTTTAAATTAAATTCTTTGACTAGTGTTGGGTTCAAAATTAATTTTAAGAAAAAAAATGTCAAATACACCTACACCTGTATTTCAGGAAATGTCGTTTAAACTGGTAAATTGGGTAAATATGTGACCTACTTTAAAAGTAGTTTTTTTAAAAGAATAATTAGCATTATTTTAAAACATTTATAAAAATCAATGGTAATTATTTTAGTGATTAATATCAATTATAGTAAATCACTAATTAATCAAATTAAAAATCATGTATATTTAAATGATACTATAGTTATCAAACCTCTTTTTTTAAACAAGTAATGTTTTTTTTTTAGAAATTTCACTGGGAAGAAGATTTTGGTGTAATATTTATAAATATATTATTACCTAAACTTATTTGTAAATATGGTAATGTTTAATACGTTTATCATATTAATATTAATTAATGTGTGAATCATTGATTAATTTATTATAAAAACATGTAATTCAATGATGATTAACCTACTCAAATTTTCTAATATTTATAAATATATTTAAGAGTTAATATTTTTATAAATATTACCAAAAAATTTACTAGATTTTAAAATCATGTTTTTTTCTTCTTTTAATTTGAGGGGAGGGTTGATTCTTTTGGTCCTCTTTGTTCAACTACACCAACCAATTAATAAGATCTCGAATATCCTTCAAATTATCGCTAATTTCTCACAATATAATTTCCGAATCACCAATTTATCGCGAGAAAATAAACGATATTCTTTACCTACCCCTTGACCCGCCCACCTAACCCAGCCGCCACAACCACGTCGTATTTTCTCTTTTCCTTTCCTTCAACTAAACAAACCACCCTTCTTCTTCTTCATCCTCATCGCCGACCAATTTCCGGCACCATTTCCGGCGAGAACTCCGATTTCAGTCCCATGGCTTCCACAGCCTCTGCTTTCTCTGTTTCCCTTTCCACTAAGTTCATCACGAAATCTTCACTCTCCAAATCCGCCGTTGTTGATTGCTTTATTCCCATCCCTAATCGTACTTCGGTTTCTCTCCGTTCTTCCCTCGCCTCTCCGAGTAGTTTTGTGTTGAATTCCAAACGAGTGAGGGGGAAGATTTGCGCTAGCTTAGCTGAGATTATGGATCAGTCGTCAAATGAAATTGGTTCTTCTCCTCCGACAATTGTTGAGGTGGATTTGGGTGATCGGAGTTATCCAATTTATATCGGATCAGGTCTTCTTGATCAACCTGAAATCCTTCAGAGGTATTTGATTTCTTTTGCCGCTATGAATTATAACTTATTTGTTGTTTAAAGAGCTTGTTTTTTCAATTCTTTGTTCAATTAATAAAAATGTTAAATTTAAGTTACTTTAATAGCTTAAGCTTTTGGGACCATTTTGTATTACTAGTTTATATGATGGTTTTTTATAAATATTCAAGCCTATGTATGAGGGAGTATGGGGAATATCTTGAAAAGTTTATATTTTCCTTAGCCTAATGAACTTAAATTTTTGGTGCTTGTGATGAATTAACATGGTATCAGAAAAAAGTCACGAGTTCAAACCTATGTTACTTTTTCGTTTCATAATGATAGTTGACAAGTCAGGCAAGTTCATATGTGAGGGACGTGTTGGGAATGCCTTAAAAAGTTTAAATTTGTCTTAGCCCGATAGCTTAAACTTTCGGATCAAATTGATGATTTAAGAAAATCCATAATAGATTAGGCACTTATTGGGTATGAGTAACTGTATTAGCCATCATCTTTGTTGGCAACTTTGAATTGGTACTTTGTTCCAATTATCCTCTCATTTGTCTTACTAAATTTACAGGCATGTACATGGAAAGAGAGTTCTTATAGTCACTAACAACACGGTTGGACCATTATATTTACCTAAAGTTATTGACGCTTTGACAATTGGAAATCCAAATGTTACAGTAGAAAGCGTAATTTTACCAGATGGTGAGAAGTATAAGGATATGGTGAGTATTTTATAATACCTTTGCACCACTCCTTCCCCTGGGAGTCTGTTGAATTGAAAGTAACCACTATCTTGAATCAGTAGGACACGCTTATGAAAATCTTTGACAAGGCAATTGGGTTACGGCTTGATCGACGATGTACATTTGTGGCTCTTGGAGGTGGTGTCATTGGTGACATGTGTGGTTATGCTGCAGCTTCTTTCCTTCGAGGTGTTAATTTCATTCAGATTCCCACGACTGTTATGGCCCAAGTATGCAGCTTTCAGAAATTCTTTATTGACTTTTTTGGACTGATGCTTCTTTCTTTAGCATTTCTGATTCCCATTTGCATATTCTAGGTGGACTCTTCTGTTGGAGGAAAAACGGGGATAAATCACCGCCTAGGGAAGAACTTGATTGGTGCATTTTACCAGCCTCAATGTGTTCTGGTTGATACGGATACATTAAACTCACTACCTGATAGGGAGCTGGCATCTGGGTTTGCAGAGGTCATTAAGTATGGACTTATAAGAGATGCGGAATTTTTTGAGTGGCTGGAGAAGAATATGTCTTCATTAATGGCAAGGTGCGATGTAAAATCTGATATGATTGATTTTTCTGAAGCACTTAAAATGAAGATATTATTAACTGATGTCTCTGTGTCTCAGACAAATTGGTTGACGAAAGCTGATTTTCTTAATATGCTCTTTGTTATTCAGTTGGCATTGCTAAAGATGAAAATATGTAGTGGGATGTATACGATTCTATGAATTTCGTTGAAGCTCTCTAACTTATTTTCACATGTGTTGTTTTCTTCTCTAGATAGGTTTATCTTGTACAAAGGGCATGTTTGCTATAGTCCTGTTACCAATTTATTGTGTTGTTTACTTCTTCTTTCAAATTGCTTCATTCTTTAAACTCCTGATATGATATTGGATCTTTGACTATAAATATTACATCTGTTGGCCCATTGTAGGGATCCAATCGCTTTAGCTTATGCAATAAAACGTTCTTGTGAAAACAAGGCTGAGGTTGTATCATTGGATGAGAAGGAAAGTGGACTAAGGGCAACTCTGAACTTGGGACACACGTTTGGGCATGTAAGTTGGGTTTTCCTCTCTGTTAACATGACTTGAATCTACTGAAACGGTGATGAGTAGATTGTTGAAACATACAGATTTTGATCAATGCACATCTTATTCTAGACACCTTAGACACGATGCTGCTATATGATAGAACATTTTATATTTCGCATATGACTTGGTGAAAGCATATATAACATTTGTTTATCAATTATGATCTTCTCATTTTATGCCAAGTCACTCCCACAAACTGGCGGCTTTCTGTAATTTTAGCTCAATATTTCTCCTGTGACTTGGTTTGCTTGAAATAATAACTTCTCATGCAGATTGTGTTTTATTCAATAATCATGCATTTGTGAAGTACTTTTGCCTTCTAATTATGTTCTCATTCTGTAGGCAATAGAAACCGGGTTCGGGTATGGTCAGTGGTTTCATGGAGAAGCTGTTGCCGTGGGCACGGTAATGCATCATTAAGTTCACACAGTTTCTGCACTGTTTTTCATATTTACCAGTTTCACATGTCATACTCGGGGTTATTTTTCGATTTTCAGGTCATGGCCGTTGACATGTCATATCGTCTTGGATGGATCGATGATACAATTGTGAAAAGAGTTCATGCCATTCTAAAACAAGCTAACTTACCCACTACCCCACCTGATACCATGACTGTGGAAATGTTCAAATCTATCATGGCCGTAAGGGATCTAGGCTGTCTCATATCTCTTGTTATGTTTTTATCCTATATCGAGTTTTTCTGAGCTTCGTTGTGATGGCAGGTTGACAAGAAGGTAGCTGATGGGCTACTAAGACTGATTCTCCTGAAAGGTCCTCTAGGAAACTGCATTTTCACCGGTGATTATGACAGGAAGGCGTTGGACGAGACGCTTCGTTCATTTTGCAAGTCTTAATTTAAAAGCTAGAAGAAAATGTCCCAACCTGTGTGCAAGTTTTGCTCCATATTGTTAATGATGCTTCCCGGACTCTTGTTTTCCAACATTAAATATCTATTGGAAAATCATAATTTGGTGCTGGTGTATGTTGTTGCTTTTGTGGAATTCGGCAATTGTATCATAATAGTACCATAAAGTAATCAAGTGAGATTGGTAATGCATAAATGTCTTTTTGGAAAAGTGAGAAGCTTTTTAAAATTATTTTTATGTTTGGTTAGATGGTTAAAAAAAATAAATTAAAATGCTTAAAAGCATTTTAGTACTTTTGGATGAAGTATTTAATTATTTAAATTTAAAAATAAATAAATGTTTAACGTTAATATACTATTTCTAAAAATCATCTCAAGTTCACTCAAAGATACCCTATTAATTAAACCAGTTATCTAATGATTGGATTTAGGGACACTTTAAATTTTTCATTTTAGCTTTCGATCTGATTTAGAGAGTAGTATATTCATTTCGTAAAAAATTAAATATATGGTAAAAGAAAAACATCTTTACATTCCAAAATTGAATTTAGTTCCCTAAAATTGTCCCATTTAATTTTTCCTAAAACAATTTGATTGTCTTAATAGTGGGTCGAAACACTATTTTAATCTCTAGACTAAAATTTAGTTATATATTCATTATGCTTAATTTTCTAACATTCTATTTTGTCTTGATATTTTCAAATGTTCTAATTTAGTCTTATATACTTTGCATTGAAAAACCATTTTTTATTCTTATCATTCATTTATATTATAAATTATTAAACATAAACTTGAGTCAATATGTCTTTTGTTTTTTTTTATATTATGAGTATATATTTATGTGAATAATTGTGTTTAAAACTATATGTAGTGATTCGAATGTCGAATTTCAAAATAAATCCAAGTTTTTGTTAAATTATTTATTAAAAAAAAACATCGCCAATGAATTGAACAGTTTTTTTTATTAAAAAAAACAATTATACAAAATATTTAGTGAAGTGATAAACACCTTTCTCTCTATAAATAAAAGGGCAGAGTTCAAACTCCACCACTCTTCAAAATCTCCTTCCCTTTATCCACTTTGAGAGGGGGAAAAACAGCATAAATCCATCACCCCGACCCGACCCATTCCGGAAAGGGAAAGTAAGCCTTAAAAAAAAGGAAAGTAAAGTAATATAATATATAAAATTAAAATTAAAATTAAAATTAAAATTGAATGAGTGATTATTTAAAAGCAAAAAAATAAAAACAAATAGCAACCCTATAAAATAAAAAGGGTAAGAAGCAACGGAGGTTTGTTGGCAAAGATTGGTTTGCTCAACGAACGCTTCAGAGGCATTATTTCACGGCCCAAAGTGTTGTCTCTCTCTCTCTCTCTCTCTCTCTCTCTCTCCTCTCTTTCAGCAACCAACCAACCTCTCTCTCTCTCTCTCTCTCTCTCTCTCTCTCTAAGGGTTAGACCTTTCATTTCTCTCATTTTCCTTTTCATTTCTTCAATTTTTAGGGTTCCTTTCCTTTTCTGTTAGGGTTTTGTTTTAATTCTTCTCTCTATGTTTCCTAATTTCTTCATACAGATTCCTCATTTGACGAAGACAAAGAAGAGCTGAAACACAATCAAACTAATTAAGTTGAAAATTTGAGATTTTCATAGCGCCATTGTCCTCAGGTTGACGATCTGAGGCCATTTTTCGTTTTTTTTTTCCTTTTCCCATCAAAATGAGCGCTTCAAGGTTCATCAAATGCGTCACCGTTGGTGATGGAGCTGTGGGAAAAACTTGTCTCTTAATCTCTTATACCAGCAATACTTTTCCTACCGTTAGTTTCTTTACCTCCATTTCTCTTCATCTTTTTGTTCTCAGCTAATGTTTTCATTTTCTCTCTCTCTCTCTCTCTCTCTCTCTCTCTCTCTCTCTCGTGAAATTCTGATTTTTTATTTCAGACATTGTGATGTTTCTTGTTATTTTCTTATGAATTGTGATGATTTCATGAATCTTATTGGTTTTGTTAGCTCGATCAAGATAATAGCTGCATTCTTTCTTATTTTGTTGAAAAAAAATTATCTGCTTTCGTTTCATGTTAGAAATTTGTTTAGCTTTTTATGGATATTGGAATAATTTATATGAATTATTTTATTGAATTATACTGGTCTTTTTTTAATAATTATCAGATCCATTTTTCCTTTCCATGCTAGGATCTACTTATGCTAACGGATTAGATTATGATGAAAAAAAATGTTTTTGTTTGCAATTTTACTGGTGCTTATTTCTGATTTTATTTTAAAATAGGTTGATGTGAAAATTGTGATGTATGATTTCCTTTCGGAAGCTGCATGAACAGATGGAGATTTCATTACTTTCTATGTTTATTTTTTTAATTGTTAAGTTGATATAATATATCCTTTTATGTAATATTTTCCTTTAGAATTTCTTTTTTCCTTTTATTAATCATATTTGTTTAATTTATTTCCTATTATGGGAATGTTACCATTTATAATCTTATTTTGAACTATTATGGAATGTAGGATTATGTGCCTACAGTTTTCGACAATTTCAGTGCAAATGTGGTTGTGAATGGAAGCACTGTTAATTTAGGATTGTGGGATACAGCTGGTATTTTTCTATTACTTTCTCTTCATTTTGGAGTGTTTCTAGTTTCTTTCTTTGAATTGAATTTGCCAATTTGGTTTGTATGGAACAGGACAAGAGGATTATAATCGTCTAAGGCCTTTGAGTTATCGTGGGGCAGACGTTTTTATATTGGCATTTTCTCTCATTAGCAAGGCCAGTTATGAAAATGTTTCTAAGAAGGTAAATCAACAGGGATATGAGGTTTTCTGTCCCTCTGCCAATTCTACACATGTATCAATATTACTTCTCGAAATATACTTACGAGTTGGATGTATTTTCATCTTTTTGGCATAATATTCAGTGGATCCCAGAGTTGAAGCATTATGCACCTGGAGTACCAATTGTTCTTGTTGGAACAAAGCTTGGTAATTTTTTCATTATTGTGTCCTTTGCTTGTGTGCAGCTATTGGATTATTTGTAGATGTAGGTGTTGTATTATGTATATTTAGGTTGGCTATTATTTTGCATCTGAAAACGTATGTGTTCTTGGTGCTTTTTAATTATGGTGAATATTATATCACTGATGAACACTTGTCAGACAGTTACCAATGTTTATCATTTGATTGCTAAAGAACACACACGCTCTCTTTCTCCCTATGTGTGTGTCTGCACGTGCATGCCTGCAAGTGGATTTCAGTGTTGGGGGAGCATTGCATATTTAATGATTCTTCTGTCTTGGGACTTATAGTTTCTTCGTGTTCGTTACCAATATCTAGGGTTTTTCCTCAACTTAGGGATGTTTTGCAGCTTTAAAGAATCTGGTGCGCTCTTGTGTGCTTATAGTTTATTTGGTTGGATACCTAGTGCTTTTGTATATCAGTGAGCTTCTTACGCTTACTAGTTTAAAAGTAATGTGGGAAAAAGCAGCATAGCGTAAAACATTTATGTGATATTGATCGTTCTATTCCACTTCTCGTAATAATTTTGGTGTCAAGCTATGTAAATAGTGTCAAATGTAACTAGCATGTGCCATCAAAGACTGTCTCAGATTACATTTCACTAACCTTTTTTTTATGAGCTAGATCTTCGAGATGACAAGCAGTTCTTTATTGACCATCCCGGCGCAGTGCCTATTTCAACAGCTCAGGTAAATGTCTCTCTTCCGAATGGTATTACGTTTATAAATATCTAAGCTCTTGTTGTGTTCATATGATCTGACTTTCTTGACAATGTCAAGGGAGAGGAGCTTAGGAAGCTGATTGGTGCTCCTGCTTACATTGAGTGCAGTTCAAAAACTCAGCAGGTATGGATTATTAAAACGTTCAAGTGAACTAGTGGCCAAATTTCAGTTATGGATTATTAATTTGTTTGTGAACATGTAACCGCAGAATGTGAAGGCGGTTTTTGATGCAGCAATTAGGGTTGTTCTTCAACCTCCAAAGCAGAAGAAAAAGAAGAGCAAAGCTCAGAAAGCCTGCTCGATATTATGAGCAAGCGAGGGATTCTAGTTTGTGAAAACATGACCAACCTCTATCTGCCTGTATTCCCTCATCCTTTTTTTCTTTCCTTTGATTCTGAAGTAGCCTGAAAGTCTGATTTATTTTCGTCTCGCAATCTCTGTGAAGCATCATCAGGTAGTCTGTTACTGCTTTCCTGGAAAAATCACGTGGTATCTAATTGAAGAATGTGATAACATGTTCATCGCGTTAGCTCTTTGTTTTAATTATGTATTAATAGATTTGGATATTGGAAAGTGACGATTAGGAAAGGAATTTATTTCTTTTGAAAAGGGCATTTCATTTCTCTATATCGTGCTTATAACATTTACTGTCTTAATAGTATCAACTGCCCAAATTTTACCAATGTATGTGTGTGGAAGGAACAAGAGAAGGATTTTTAATGCAAGTGTTTGCTACATTTAGATAGTGATGACTTTCATCTTTCACCCTGGATTATGTTTTTACAAATTGTTTTAGTTTAGTTTGGATCGTCGGTTTGATTTTAATTCCCGACCAACCACTACAATTCAATTGTAGCAAATGGATTTAAGCTGATCGGAGAAATTTAAAAGCAGCTTTAAAAGAATAATTAGGAACTTAAAATAGTTCCTAAAATAATTTTGACACTAGGAAATTTAGTTAAGCGAGTAGGTGGTGTATTTAAGGTTGGAACACCTCCATTGAAGTAGTATTTGGTCAAAATTGTGCTTGTGTATTATTTGAAAACACAACCAATAAAAATGTATTAACATAATGTCTTTCAGTAATCACTTTTGATTTAAATGTTTATGTTTAAGGGCCCGTTTGGAGTATCTTTTAGGAGATCCAAAAAGCATATTTTGACTCTTTTAAAGTTATTTCAAACAGACCTTTTATAGATAGATTTAATTATTTAGATCAACATTATTAACATAATGAGTTTTGCAGTAATCCTATTTTGTTTAAAACATCACGTGGGTAAGAGGATGGTCGTAGGGTTCCTTTCCCTTTCCTTAATAGAAGTGTGTTGTGCTCGAAAAATGCTTTTCCAAACGACATTGAAATACATATTTAATGAAGGTGTATTCCATCTAAAAAATCAAAACTGCGTTACTTTCTTAAATACTTTCAAAACACTGAAAGTTTCCAATATATTTTAGAATCATGTAATTTTATCAGAAAGTCAGTTTTTTTTTTTCAAATATTTTTTATTTTTATATAAGAGAGGATGGAGGTAAAAATTGTAGTGCAGTAAGAGGGCTCTTCAGAATGTTTCTTGAGAGGTTTCTTTTAGTGTTTTCAAAGGCGAGACAATCATGAATGTTAGGACTAATTTTGTATAATTAGCCATGTTTAAAAAAACGTTTCAATTCTGTCTAATAGATTTTTATAACGATCTAAGTCATACCATACCAAACCTATATATAATATATTATATATTTGAATCTTAAAATATAAATTAAAATTTAATAAAATTAAAAAATAGGAAGTTAAAAAATAGGAAGTGCCTTCAACCCTATATTTTATATTTGTATAATTATAGTTAGGCTTTATGAATTTTATTATATTTATAATGTGTAATTTATGTTTATATGTTACA
Organism: Gynostemma pentaphyllum; assembly: GCA_028015215.1. Classification (NCBI taxonomy): domain Eukaryota; kingdom Viridiplantae; phylum Streptophyta; class Magnoliopsida; order Cucurbitales; family Cucurbitaceae; genus Gynostemma; species Gynostemma pentaphyllum. The sequence goes on from CM051355.1 coordinate 13,667,105, forward strand.
TCGGACTTATAGATAAACAAGACCTAATATTATTAGAGATTATTTTACGAGATTTTGTTGAACTTATCAAGATGTAAATTAAGTATTTAAGAATGATTTAGAAAAAAAAAGTAAAGAATATAAGAAACACTTAAGTGCCTTCAACCCTATATTTTATATTTGTATAATTATAGATAGGCTTTATGAATTTTATTATATTTATAATGTGTAATTTATGTTTATATGTTACATCGGACTTATAGATAAACAAGACCTAATATTATTAGAGGTTATTTTACAAGATTTTATTGAACTTATCAAGATGTAAATTAAGTATTTAAGAATGATTTAGAAAAGAAAAAAAGTAAAGAATATAAGAAACACCTATCCATTCTGGAACCAACAAACATTAAAATAATTATTTATTAAATTAGTAAAATTCAAATATAAAAATGGATGGTAAAATCATATTGAAGAACCCGCTCTATTCCATGTAAAATATGCTACGGCCACATAAATATATAGATTATGGTATTTTTGAAAATATGCAACACAGATTTTCTTTATAACAGGATTTGAAAAATGGGAATGTACCAATAAACCCATAAGCTAAACTAGATAACATTATCGTTTCTTTATAAATTGATATTACTCCTACGATATACGATTGCCCTCTATACTCAAAATTGTCCTCACTTTCATAAATAAAAAATATAAACAATGTCATAAGCTCATTTGAACTCCGTCTAGCATTACATCTAGTTTTAAAAAAGTATCACATTATCAACAATGCTAAAAACCTATAAGAAATGAAATTTTATTAAAGAAAATGGAAAACCTTGAGAAAAAAAATTGTATACAGCAAGTTTTAATGACACCATTCCTGTCTGAAAGTCAAACCAGTAAGCCAAGCTAACAAACTCTCATAATGGAAAGTATCACATTTCATAGTAGTGAAGCCATTGATTAAAATATCACAAAGTAGTCTAGTGACATAACCACTAGTTTAAAAGATTTATCCTTCCAAAGATTGGAGAACCAATCCCAATCCTCGAGTCCTTGAAAGAGCAAAAGAAAATCCTTTTTTTGTAGTCTCACATTTGACAGAACAGGGAAGCATGAATTCTTTTAACTACAGTTTCCACATTTTATAAGAGAAGGAAGCAAGAATCTAACTGGACACCCAAAAGAGTGGTGTGAACCCGGTTCCTCAAGAAAAAATAACCAGACTGAATCAACTCTCAACCTATATAAATTAAAACAAACAAAAGAAAAAAACTAGCAGTAACTTTATCCATCCCAGCATTAATCCAATTATGGTTAGACCTTAATAGGCTCATATTTTTCACCCACAGCACCACCTTTCTGCTTTTGGAACTCTATGTACCTAAGAGTGCTGGCAAAGAAGGCATCGGCAGCTGAATCTTGAGTAGTACTCTCACTTTGCATTTCTGTTGTAATCAGTTCAATTAGGCCCTGGATGGTAGCTACAGTAATCTGCGGGTTTCCCTTCTCAAAGAAATACAAGTATCTGCAAGAAAATGAAATAATAGTAATTAATCAACCAAGAGAAAACCAGGATGAAATGCTATGAGATTCTAAACAATTGCAGAAAACGAGAATTACTTGTTCAGTATCTCAATGAAAAGTGTCACCGGCCCAGTACCACCCCTCGTTGCATTTGACATTTGTTGAGCAGCGTTTGCGATTCTTAATGCTCGCTTAAGGCAGAGCATGACCCTGGTTTCAACAGCAAAATAATTTAAAAAATAAAATAAAAAGGAGAGAAGTTCATCAAGGATTGGGAAAAGGAAAAAAGCATCGCTAAACTTTCCTTCTCTACTATTTTCAGTCAGCACAGTACTATTGTAAGAGAACCAGAGATGTCCAAAAAAAATTATTACTTTACTTCACAGTTAATTACCCTTAGAACAGATAAAGTTAAAAAAAAAAATTAAAAGATGTAGTAAACCATTAATCATTCAAGACTACAAGAAAATAGCAAGGAAATACTTGGCATGGAAAGACTATAAGAGATCATTCAAGTTTCTTCCCCCTCCACATCAGGAAAATCCGTAAAAGATGTTTGTATTGACTAGACAATCCGCTATCATGAACTATATTACTTGTTAGAAAGATAAAAGATGAAACGAATGTTTGGAAAACGTGTTACTATGAACATACTTACAGCATAATTATAACTCAAGTACGAAGTGCCTACATAAGAAACCCACATCCCACAAGTGTGTACAAAAACTTTTAACTCGTTACGAGTTATCAACTCACCTCTCGCCATCTTGCATACTATCATGATCATCGAGCCAGAAGAGATGTGAGCAAGCATAAACAGCTCGACATTGATCAGGCTTTTTTAAAAGCTTTGCGGAGTACTGCACCACAGAGGTATCGAGTCAGGGTCTCAGCCAGTAAAAAATCAGATTTTTGAGTCAAACTGTTTACATGTCATCTTTCAAACATAAAAATATTCAAATTCAGTATATGTAAGATTTGAACTGGAAAAATATTTATGCATTTTAGCTTGGAAGGTTCATTTATAACAACAAAGAGATATAAAAAGAGGTTTATTATAATCATAGACTCATAAAGAGAAACACATCTGAAAATTACAATACATTATTGCATTATCAATTTCTTTCATTTACTTCTCTCAACTTTGGCATTCCATAGCATGCCATGCCACCATGACTTCAACATGTCAAGTGCATACGAGTAACCAGAATAATAAATAAATAAAGGTAATAAAAGATTAAGATGCATGTTTGTGGTGCCAAGAGATGTCAAACGCCAACAAAATAATGACAGGACTTTGTAGAAAGTACCCCTGTGGCTTTGTGGGTTAAAGTATCCCTGTTTTCAACACCAAAGACATGCATCTTCTGAAGAGTGCCTATTATTAAATGTAATGCAGTCACTTGAGCTTTTGAATCCTGTAAAAGAAAAATTGCAAGATATTATAATAGAAGGAAATAAAGTGATAAGCCTTGGCGACATAAGAAAAAACTATAAAAGAAGAAAGGATCAACTTACTGAAATCTCTTCTTCGTACAGAATATATGCTTGGGTAAAAAATTCGTAAGCAACAGGCTCTAAATCACAATCATTTGCAGCCTGATAAAAGTCAATGCATATCAAAAATACAGCTTCAAAGCATGATATTCCAGATGATCATGAACAAAATTTTCTGGGGTACCTCAGCACATTGTAGATACAATCGAAATGCCAATTCTGGAGCTGGAACGCTTGATAGAATCTCGATAGTCTGAGAGAATAAATTGAAATTCAATATGATCAATTAATTACAAAAGATCTTCCATAACATATACAAAAAAAAAAGTCCTCTATAACAGAAACTGGGCAACGGAAAGTCCAGCTAGAAAGTAACGAACTATTAAGAGAAAAGAACCTCAAAGTAAATCATACTTAGACATTGCAACTACAGTTGCGACAGATTGAATCTTGGGGTCGAAAACTAGTACAAAGGATGAAACATCAAGCTTACACAAGGCCGGCTCCATTTAGTAGTACCTGAGTCAATAGCTGAAATATTTTTTTTGGGGTAGTTGATGTCTCATCTCCAAAAGGATTTTCTTCTTGGCCTTGCAATTGCCTAACCAGCTGCAAAAAATAGGCAATCCATAGTAACTAAATTTTCCAAATGTGCTGCCCCTTACAAAATCATGTCATAATCTTTAACTTTTTTATATAAGAAATACTCGTTCTGTATTTACTCTAGCAGTTTCCAGCTCAACCTTCAAATACTTGGTGATTGTGGGGGTTGGGGTGGAGTCAAATTTATGGCACCCACTATTGTGAACAGCTTTGACACTCAACTATGAACTCATGGTTCTAACAATCTATATTAGAATTAAAGATACATAAAATCAACAAAATACTCTAGCTGAACAAGAGAATCAAACCTTGAGAGAAGAAAAAACAAGGGCAGGAACTGTAAAAGGTAGACGCTTTGCTCCTCCCATAAGGATGTGTTTCTTAACAGTACATATGATCTGCAATTCATTGGAGTACAGGTTATGGCTCTACACATCAACTAATTAAAGAGAATGAAACACAATGGTATAATAACAATGAAGCTACACGTTATATAACCAGAGTATCGCATCATGAACTTCTAAAAGTAGACAAAATTTTTTGGATAAGATCTAAAGAGTAGACAAATTGAAAGTCAATAAATGATGATTTTGAACGTTCAAACCCACCCCTTACATTCGGCAGGAAAAAATTGCATGTTGCTAGGATAGTCACCAAACCAATAAATAAATCAAATATCCCAGCCAGCCGATGAAATTTTGGATATTTTTCTGACCCGCTAAGTGATTTGTTCAATAAAGGAAAAATAATACTGGAAGGAGAAAGGTGGCATTTTGGCGTCACCCTTTCCTTGCCAACATTATTGGACAAAACCAACCAAATCTTCAACATACGCAAAAATATATAGTATATTCATGGTTGTTAAACTGAACACCGATGCTAAATTCCATTAATGCAAATGTTTGTCACATTTTAGAAAGCTGTATAGAAGCCCTCAAGAACTAGAGTTAGACACGTTTTCATATCCATGAGAAAAAAACTTATGTAACACTTTAGCAAGCTATATATAAGCCGTAGACCCAAGTACCTTAAACATCTCTTCCGGATCATCGTTATGTAACATCTGAATAAGACGAGCAACAGAACTTTGCTCCTCCTTGAAATCATCTTCATCAACCTAATAAGTTAATGGAGTGAGTGAAAACAAAGTAGTAATATGAATCACTCATGAGAAAAGCTTTCGAGAAGGGGGGAGAGAGAACCTCATCAGGAAGGGACCCATCCAAATCCTTGATTAGCCCTCTTAACAATTCAAACAATGCTTCAACCTTACATAAAAGTAATCCATGTCATCAGAAATCACAATTAATATAAAAGACCAAGCAAAGCTAAAGGAGATGGTGTACATTATCAGCGGTAGAAATTTGAGTTTTATTTTTCATTATGCTTTGTACAATAACAGTTGCCATGATTTTGATTGTTTCATTGTCAAGGTACTCCATGACATGTGAATAGTTTGACAGCTTCAATGTAGTGACAATGTCATTATACTTTTCCAATGGAGCACTTAAAAGTGCAACAATCTGCTTTGTTGCTTTTCTGTCTTCAATTTTCCCTTTACCAGAGAGTTTCTTCACACATGCCCCCTGAAAAAAAGATGATGGCAATGACTTACTAGTTAGGACAACTTCAAAACACCATTGATGGTATCACCTGCAAAAAAGTACTACTAAAAATTTATTACAAGAAAATCCCAAATTTCTTTTTTTTTTACACGCAATTTCCTTCACTACATTTACGATAGATACAGTTATGTTCATATGGGTAGCAAATTAAGACATCCTCACAAGTGGTAATTGAACAATATACTCATGAGAGAAAGAGAGGGTGAACATGATCAAATATTTCAATACTTGAGAAATGCATAATTGTGGAAGGAAATATAAAACTTAGCAGACCTACAACAAAGCACTTAAAATCAAATATTACCAAAACAAGATCTGCATAATCAAGCCGATCTGGATGGACATGAAGCGTAAATGTGAGGAGTGCTGAGTATAAAGTTACAACTCCAACTGTAGGCATGTCAATCTGAGCTTCTATCACCTGCAAAGTGAATATTACACATTCATTAGATTTAACTTAAGGATGTGATCATAAGATAATAAAGAACTTAAGAATGTGCTTTGGACCCCTCAAAAGTTGATCTCTGAGGAAAAAAGTTTTAAAAAAAAGTTTAATATTATGTTGCTGAAGAAGGTGGTGGCCAGTGACTCCAAGGTGATCAGTGGAAGCTAAATACGAGAAACATGATTACAAAATAGATTGAAGAAAGACCATCGCGGTAATCACCGATCACTCAAAATCAGACAAAGATTCCACAATGATAAATTAAAGAATGAAATTGATAGAAAAGGATTCATCTACCCCTACTAACTACTTTCTAAATAATGGCTTCATCATCTTTCTTCCCACTAGTCAACTCCTTTCCCCATTAATATCCCTTCTTGTAGTGATGTGCAGTTTATGTGAAACACACAGCTGGTCTGTTTTGTTTTTAACAGAATGGAAACAGAAAAGAGTAAAAAGTGACAAATTTGTAATGAAAATAAACCAAAACTCAAAGGGTTTGTCGTATACTGCAAGGATATATTACTTTGAGATGTTAAATTTACCACATCTCAAGGCCTAATAGACAAAAATTACCTTCCCAATGGCATTGCTCAATTTTGAAAAAGCTTCTACTTGTAAGAATTCCGGCAACACTTCCATACTTGACGCAGCATAGTTTGAAAGTCTTTCCATCAATTGGGATAGCACCGTCTTGATATCAACTGATGGCTGAAAGAAACAATCATGAAAGAAATGTACAAGGTGAAACAAAGGGCATTTTCTTTAAGCAATGGAATGCCTCTTCTCACACTAATTTTATAAGCAATCTACCAAGCTGATGTCTTAACTCTACACAGTTGCTAAATATCCCTTCTCTTCTTTAAGTGCAGTACATGTGCTCAACATGCTTTGTTGATGAATAGTGATGCCTCAAAATAATCTCAAAATTTCTTACAAGTTAGATGTGTTAAAAAAATCCATGTACAGAGAAACTAGGAATGTGTGTCTCATGCTCGAAGCTTGTTCCAGGTGTTTGTCCATGAAAGCTTTGCACATGGCGCACATGACACTGAAAATGATAGATAACTCAACAGATAACCGACACATAAGGTTCTACAGTGCAGACTATACATGCAAACTCACAGGGCCTACCAACTCAAGAATTACAATAAGAATGAAAATATCAACAATGTGGAGGTAAAAACAAATGCTGGAAAAGCTTACCTTTTCAATTATTTTATCATATAATAGAAACAGATTTCATTAACAATAATGCTCGTGATGGTGATGGTGTTGGTGTCTACCTGAAGCTGGGGGCAAGCACCCAACAATACATCCAAGGTTTGTAAGTGATACTCATCAGGAAATACTTGAATTATGCACTCCATCAAATAAAATTGTGCGATTTCATCTTTACAATTCACAACCTGCGGAACATACTTATGATGTACGGGGGAAGTAACATGTCATAAGCTTCAGCAAAATAGTAAAGGAACAACATTTCACACCTGCTCCAAGACTCTGGGAAGTACAACATCTTTGTACATATCTAGATCAACACCCTCCACCTGACTGAGAATATGCAAATTCTTCCCAACCTAATGACAAGGAGGGGTGGGGAAGACAAAATTTGTATAAGTGTACATGGAGAACCTACACAATGCCATTTTAGTGAAAGTAACCAGTCTTAGATTTCTGATGTTACAAGATCCCGTAGCTCGCTCCTTTCCTTCTCCCGTTTCTCCTTGTCCCGGGCAGGCCCCTGCAGACCAGAAAGCCCGACAGCAAGCCTCAACACAGGGTCAGCTAAGAGTATGAATGATTCACAAGCAGTATAACCTGCATGATCATAAATCATGCACTCATGAACTATTTGTACCCTCATGACATGCAATCATCCTCATACCATGCATGTTCAATCAAACATGAGAGCAGGTGACAATATTGGATATCTTGACGAACCTGATGTTGCATTCGTACCCAAAGTTTGTTCATTTCTGTGAAATTTTGGAGTACAAATTCAACTGCATCATTGACGGTGTCTGCATCCCTGAGGGAATCAAGGAAACATCCCAGATTAACTCAATAAAAATACCCCAAATACTTTCTAGTTCAGAAACAAGTACCAAGTCAGGGTTGTTTGCATTTTGACCATACATTAAATTTTCGATGATAAAAAGAACAAGGGCAAATCACGCTTCAGGTCCTTGAGTTTTCAGCATTCTCTCTCTAAGTTTTGAAAAACTGACTATACAAGTTTGCCTACTAATTATGCATATACATGAAAGGCCAAATACAAACAATAAGATTTTTCCCATGAAATCTTCATAATAACATTTGCCATCAAGAAATCTAAGGAAGGCCGTTAAGTTATGAGAAAAGGACTTGCCACCCATAATGAGTAATGTTAAGTCAATTCTTCTTTGCATATGTTGTTGTATCAATCAACGTAATCCAATGACCATGTAGATTCCTTACCCTTCATACTCTGAACCAATATCAGGTAATTTGTCCCTGCTGACTTGAGAAAGATAACTCCTTAAAAATAGCCCACGCAGGGGATGTTGAATACCACGGCACATTTCAACCAGATCTTTAAGAATATCTTTTGCAGGAGCCTCCTTGGACTTAATATAAACTGATCCTACAGTACAAAGAAGGTACCTGAAAAGATTTCATGAATCAAGAAATAGTATTATGGAACAATGCATACGAACCATCAAAGCTTATCACTGACTTTAGATATTGAAGCTAGATAGGTTAGATTATTAAAGCTAATCAAAAAATTTAAACCAGTCATAAAAGAGAAGTAAGGTAGTCAAACCTACAATCAAAACATGCATCATTTTCATAAGCCCTCAACATAACATTAAAAATAGATACATTCAATTATATCAATGGTATTGTTTGTTTCCAGTAGTTAGTATTTAATTATATCATTTTCATAAGCACACAACGTATCATTTTCCGCAAGAGGCGAGATCCATCATATGAAGAGAAAAGAAACAACAAAGCTACTTACCTGTTCGCAGTACTAAGTAGTAAAAACTAAAATCAGAATTCAAGATATGGGTCACTCACAATCTGGGTAGAATATTCCCCGCGTGCTGCACAAGTTCATACAAGTCGATGATCGAGCAACCCCGCCTAGTCTCCTCCATAAAAAAAATCTCCAGCTTCCTCAACTCATCAAATGCTCGCATATCTAAAGCACGACAATCACATGATAATAATAATAATGATTCAAAACATCCAAAGTTCTCCCCTCTCTTCAATACAAAAGGCAAAACAGAATTCAAATCCTTAACACACACACACACACACACACACGAACTCACATAAATCATAGTATTTATGAGGGGCAAGCTTCGAAGTCCGTAACTCAGACAACATCTGAGCAGAATACTTCAAAGCATCTTTTAGATTATTCGAGTCCTGGTTCCACATCAAAGTAAAATTAGGGTTTCAACATAAAATCAAAATTGAAACTTACAATTTTCCGGTGAATTCGAGAGAGAAATTGAAAGAAAATTATAATTAGTAGAAGGAATGAAGAATTGGAAAAGAAATACCAGAGATCGATGCATATAAAATGCGTTTTGCTGAAGGCCGGCGATCCCAGCAGCTAGCCATTTCTCTTCGTCTTCAGCTCCATCTGAGATCATTTTTCAAAGAACTCTCTCTCTCTCTCTCTCTCTCTCTCTCTCTCTCTCTCTCTATGTGATTCTGCGTAATTCAACAGCAGAGTTGTGATTGATTCGATCAGCTACGCTACGAAATGGAGTTTTTGGAAGAGAGTGATTTGCATTCGATGTTAAATTCAACTCTCTTTTTCTTTTGCTTATGTCATCTAATCTAAAATTAGATCCCAGCCTCTAATTTCATTTGATTCGGATTATTTTTTATTTTTTAATAAAAAATTATATTTGTCTTAATTCAATTTCTTTTACGTCTAGTCATAATTTAATGAATTGAAAATGGGTAAAAAATTCAATAACTTAGAAATGATGGCAATATAAACCCTCAATTTTTAATTTAATCAATTTAAGTTTTAAAATTTTAGAAATGTTGCAATATATACCCGAATCAAACGAAAATTATTTAATTGCCTATGAATTGGACAAATAAATCTTAAACTAACAAAATATCCATAACGTAATCACAAAACATCTAGTATTCATCAAAATATTTAATAATTAATATTTCAAAATTAGTTTAACTAACAAACGGTGTATTTTTTATATCAATGAGTTTCCAAACCAACTTACGTGCAGTGCGACTAAACTCACGAGAAAATACAACACAACCCTATAAAATGATATCTTAGTGTAGATGATGATTACACATGAATTAAGAATTTGATTTTATGATCTCTAGGTTAAAAAAAACCTTTTAAGTACTAGATTTTTTGGTTCATATAAATGTATTTTAAGTTTACTATCCAATCAAATGCAAAATAGAATTAAAATGAATGCAAAATAACCAAGTCACGGAGAAGCAAAAATTATTCCATCTTCCTAGACAACACAACATAACACCTCACAAAGTTTGTAGATTTTCACATCTACATAAACATAATGTAAAGGATGGTGTTTATAGTAATATCAAGGTAAGTAATTTGAACCCTGCAACCAGTAAATTTCAGTTTCATCAACATGCCACCGCAGGTTAAATTCAACAACATTGTATATGATGAAGTGAAGAACAATACAGGAGAAACTGTCTCTCTTAATCACGCCACAAACGGAATATTTGTCAAATATTTATGAAAAGGTAAGACAATTGATTATGTTGAATAAGATTCTAATTTCTTAGTACTCTTTTAAACTGTGAATGCTGGAAAAACAGAACTCGCATAAAACCATTCTCTCAAATATATATAGAACTATACAAGTAACCAGTTTAGAATTGATTATTCCCACAACCATCTCCGGCATCTTTTTCAATCCTAATAACTCCAACAGGAAGTTCCCTGAGTTCTAGATCTGCCCCGAAAAAGCTACAAAACTTATAGAATTCCTATATTGGCTGATCCACCTACAAGACAAACAGAAAATCTATACACAAAAGAGAGACAATGAAAAACAGCCAACTACTCTTTCAACGGAGTTTATTTTGAGCAACAGCTTGACACAACTCTTCCTCATAAAAAAGGACTCGATTAGAAGCCAATGATTTGAAGAGGGGTTTAGGTAAAACAGATGGAACCATGCATCTTGGAGGGAAGGCTGATTCTTGGAACAGAACAGCAGCAACCTGCCGCATCTCAGAAACTTTGAGTCGAGACGGTGGACGAGGACCATGTCTTGGTGCTTTTGGAGTGTGGGGGCTTGGCATACACAGACCTTTGCCGTCTCCCTTGCTGTAAATCAACATTTCAAGTCAAATCAATAAGATAAAGATCCCCAAACAAAAAGAAAGTTGCAAAACAATATGACAAGACCAACTTTGCAAAGGGCCAGTGTTCGGTGGGTCTGGGGGTGGTTATTCTCAACATCTCTTGTCTGGATCGATCCGGAGTTGTGTAGTTAAAGTGAAATTGCCTTGCTAGTGAAACCTGTTTAAAAAGTAAACATCATGAACCTCTCGATAATGTGATGCAATTCAGACAGGTAGAGACAAATACTTACAGCTTTTCTTATTCGTTGAGATACATGAAAAACAGCCCTAAGTTGATCATGGTGTAAATGGCAGAGTATTTTTACCTTCAAGGGGTAAATCAGAAATATTAGATCAGCAGCTTAAAATACATAAATAAAGCAAAATATTATAACAAATGAAAAGACAATAACAACAGACATATCAGCACATACCCAAATAAACATTAGTAATTATTAGTGTAAAAAATCCGCATAGATACAACTCATTCAAAAAACTTACAAGAACCCCTTTTTTTCTTCGTTAATACACTTGGCAAGATAGAATACTGATGGTATTTGGTTTTTTTTTCTTTTTCTTAAAAAAGTAAACTTATTTCTTAATAATAATTTGTTTATTATGTGATCTATTTTCTGAAAGCATTTTTAAGCTCACACTCAAATTTGTAAAACTAAAAACAATAGTTCTCACAAACCATTTTTAAATTTTGATAACAAATTTTAAAATCATGTTCAAAAAGTCAAAAAACAAGAACACAACAAATTGTCGAGTGTTATGTAAAAAAAACGAAAACATAAAACTAAAAGAATAATCATCCTCAATCACTTTTTAGGAAAATTCACCTTCAATCTGATTAAAACATTTTATTTTTTTGGGGGGAGATGGTAGAAGAGTTCTTCTCCAAATTCCAAAAAATTAATTACTTTCTTTCTGCTATTTGCTTATCTGAATTCACTGAATTTGTTCAGACAAAGTAGTAAGAAAAGTACAAAGAAAAAATCATACTTTTCAGTTTTCAATTAGTCAAAACTCTGTTTCTTCCTCAACAGCTGTCTTAATTGTGATGTTTTTTTACCCAAATCTTTGTTCTTTTTCTCTTTTCTTTTCTTTTCAGTTTTCACCTTCAAACATGGATAATAAGTTGAATGAAACAAAAGGAAAATTCTTTACTTTTTGAGAGTCATCAAGAGATCCAAAAAATATCTTTTTTTTTTAATTTCCCTTTTCAATTAATTGTTTTTTCATCCTAGTTTCAGATTCCCCAGGTGGAAAAAAAAATTAAATTACTGATATTAATTCATTCAACCAATCCCATCATCTTCTTGTTTTGCAGCCAAAGTTTTATTGAAAGATGCTGACTACATATGCTCTAATGAAAGGAATTCTTTTAAGCAAAGAAATTATCAGATACTCCAAATGAACTACAAATCCTTTTAAAGGTCAGTTATGTCTAATCCTACTTCATATCATTCTCCAAAATCAATAGGCTCATAAGATAAAACAGAATAAAGAAAATGCCATCATAAGATTAATGAAAACTAAATTTAACTCTTAAAAATAAAATTTTGAAATCCAGTAAGGCTAACATGAGGGGATCAATAAAGCAGGAAACAATAAATAAGGTGCAAAAAGTAACAATACCAATACATCCATAGGTAGAGCTTCCAACCGTGATTCCGATTCACAATCTTCAACCCGAGGAGTTTTCGGGGTACCAATAAAACTAACATGCTTCACCAACTTCACAGGAGAAAGCATCAAAGGACTTGAATCAATAACTTTATTCTCAACCCTCTCACTATCCAACACAGCCACCCTCTTCCTCCCAAGATCAGTACAAGATTTAGCAACCGATGCCTTGCTGCACCGCAGCTGTGCTAAAGCACCCGGCTTCAGATACTTTCCACTAGAGCCTTTCGATCGTTTTCCCCGCTTCAATTTCTTCGAATCCCTATCATTTGAAAACACTTTCCCCATACCTTTCCTTCACTTCTTAATTTCCCAATAAACCCTTAACATCAAAATATTTTAAGCAAACCATCAAATTCGAACCTGTTAAAAACATTTAAAAAAAAATACAAACTTTCCAGGTTCAGAATTAAAATTCCAATCTTTTACTAAAAACATCAAAATCAAAAATCCAAGCTCTGTAAGAAAATAATAAAATTGAAAAATTGGGTATGAATGAAATTCTGTAATAAAATAAATCAAACCTCGAAATTGAAGAAGCTGGAGAGAGAGAAGGGTAGGGACGGAGAAGAGGGAAAATGTTAGGGTTAGGTCTTTATTTGAAATTCAGAGGACTGCCCGCCAAATTTTTCCAGCCACAGTTAAATTATTAAAATAATAAATAAAAAAACTGACGAAAGATATTAAACACGTGTCAGACTATTATTGGGTAGGTATTAATGACGTGGAGGGATGATAGCGGATTATACGGAATGGGCGGTGATTACGTTGATTAGATATAGAAAGTATATAAATTATATTTACGCTTACTTTAAAAAAATGCCATTTTTAATTTTAATTTTTAAATTAAGAAATGGGAGGGAAAACTATTTATGCATTTAGGAGGGAAATTAAACATCTTACTTTACTCTCACAAAGACTATTTAACAAAAAAATTATTTCACTTTAATTTAAATATGTTAAATTTGTTACATAAAAAAAAATACAAAAAATGTTTTTATTTGTCACTTTTTTTTTAATCTGAAATCTTAATTTGAAGTTTGTCATGTTAATATGCTCTACGAGTTAAAAAAATTAGTATTCTATTTTTTAAATATGTATTTTGTGACAAAATGACTTCTAAAAAATAACTGAAATTTTAAATCACGTGATTAATCATTCTCCAATTTAAATTGGACAAAAGTACCCTGGACTGAAAAATTGGACAAAATAAATTTAAAAGGGTAAAATCGTACATTCCAGTTGTGCAACAAAAGAATGGAGGAAGATAGAGACAAGAGCTCGGGAGTTGATATTTCATGTGAATGTGAGAGTACAACTACAAATAAACCCATTCACGCGTCATCAAATCACACGTGACTGGAGCTTCCTTTGTAGCTAAGCCTAGGGGCATGACCGTCTAAATATTTTTTGTTTAAATTTATAAAATCATTTTTACTCTTATATTTTAGGGTAGGTCTCAAATTTTAAATCTCAAGTTAACTAAATCAAATTAAGCCGTTAATTTAAATAATTGGTAAAATTCATTATATGTTTACTGATATAATATTTTATAAATTTTATGATTAGCACTATTTTTGTGGATGTTGTTGCGTAAAAATGGATAGCTTCCACGTAAGCAACGAACTGAAAGTATGGGACGAGTCGGATGTAGTGCGGCTACCGCACCTGGAGGTCTTGCGTAAGTGATATCTTGAGTAGTTGACGAACGCATTGTATGTACCTGCACAGAAATAAATAGAGCACCTGGTGTGGTCTTGACTAACACCCTCCGATGCTTAAGTCGGTCAGTAGGTAGTGTCTTAAAAAGAGAATAGTAGTCAAAATTCGTTACCTAATGAATGAGTTTTTTCTCCTATTTATAGGAGAATATATTGATGACATCATCGTGACACGTGTCACGTCGGGATTGGGCTACATGTTGCTTCTCAATTACGTGTCGCTTTCGGGTTACACCACGTGTCATTTTATGATTGGACACTTGTAATCGGTTTAAATATATAGGTTTGTGTTGGAGACTGCGTAGCCAAGTCTTTTCAAGTGCATGGACTTTATGCCTAGCTACTACGTCGGGACAGTCTTGGACCAGTCTTTTTAGGCCAGGTCTTCGTCGCAACTTTGTGAATCAGTCTTTGGGCCAGGGTAGAGTGCTTTGGACCAGGTCCTAAATACCAGCTGTAGGCCAGGTCAAAGTCGCGATGAGCCAGTCGCTCGCATGCTGCCGATCAGGCCAGTGCGTAGACAAATTTTGTCAAGTTGTAAAATTCCACGTGTAATCCAATTTTTCCCCACAACCATGGATATTACTTTTTTATCATCAATAAAATAGAGAGGATTTTGACTGATTCAAATTTACACCCTCATTGTAATAAGGAATAAAAATTTTACCAATTCACGAGCATTTTGTGGGTACCGATTATTATACCAAATTAAATTTTTTTTTTTGCGTAGTGATTGAACTTTTTTATTACTATATTTTATAATTAGTTGGGATTTAGTGTAGAGTTGAAACGCTGAAGAAAAAAAAAATAGAGTTGAATGTTTTAGTATAAAACTTGTTTACTGACTGATTTTTTTTAATAAATCTATAAGCTTCATTTTTTTTAAAAAGACTAAATAAAAAATTGTTTAAATTAATAGTTAATTGAGCACAAAAAGTAGAAAAAATGTTTTTTCTCTTTTTTTTTTTAAATGGAAAAATAAATAAAAATAGAGCATTGGATTCTGATTTGTAGGGTGGGGAAGAGATATTAATAAATCAACACAATGAGATCTAGTTTTGGTCTAAACAAACAACAGTGTAGCAGTCTCAGCAGACATATTTAATAATGGAAATGGAGAGAAAAAAAAGTCAAAATCAATCCAAAAGGTATTGAAATATAATAATTCTGATTTGCACGTGTGGTTCTGCCACTGCTCACGTGCTATCAGACCCTCTCTTCATTAGTCGGCTGAATAATTTTGTAAAATTTTATTTTTAATGAAGTTCAATTTGGGGGTTCTTGGGTTGGGCTGGGCTGATATGTACGATTCTCTGGAAAACACTGTGGCCCACTGAATATGATTGGGCTTACGTAACTGGACCAAAGCCTAAATAATTCAATGAATTTTGAGCCCACATTTTACCCTCTGCCAATTGTAGAAAGTGTTCATCCCGCATGACGGCAAATGAAAAGTTTTCAAACTCTCAATCTAACATGAGAATGGAAGAAGAAAATTAACCAATTTGATTTCTATATATAAAAAAAGCATATTCATCCATAGACTCTCGATCATTCTTAATTAATCTCGATCAATTTTGATATATATTAATCCTTATGAATCAATTTCATAACAAAAATATAAAATATTTTATCTCGATTAATCCTCGTATATCTCTATCCTCGGTTAAGGGTATCACTAAGTCACAATTTTAGGCCCAATTAAAAGTGTAAAATCTGTCTGATTATTTTATTTTATTTTATTTTTTGAAAATGGTTGAAACCTTGAAATAAGACTTCCATTAAAGAAAAATGTTTGGTTTCACTTACCTTGTTGTGTGATTGTTCAATATTTCAATGTTTTGGTATTTAAAAAAAAATATGAACATTAATTCAAATGATTGAATATTTAATTCAGGGTTTCACCCATAATAAAAACATGTATATTTAAATCATAATTAAAAGAAATTATGATCATTAAAGAGCTAACAAAAAAATCATGCTTAGCATTTATTTAAATTTGAGAGATCCAAATAAAACTTTAAAATTTAGGTCCTTTTCTAATAACCATGTCATTTTTTTCAAAATTATGTTGGTAATTATATTTTTTGTTTCAAATTTTTTAAACGAAAAACGAAAAAACCAATTGATTATCAAATAATACGGTTTTTGTAAAATTAAAAAAAAAATAGAAGTAGAAAAAGATGAAAAATCCAGCTAGATAAGAAAATGAAATGAGGAAGAAATAGGAGGAACCCGTGAGTTGAGGGGATGAGGTAGAAGAGAAAGAAGCTAAGTTTAATGAATGAGACATTTGTAGTTTATAATACAAAGACAAATAAAAATGCCCTAACAATAACAAACACAATGACCCGATGAAGGACACATAATAGTAGGGTAGGGCCTTCATCTCAAAATGGACAAAGAAAATAAAAGTAATTGAACACTTTCAAAGGCATTGGATTGGCATTTTCTTCACTACCCTTTTTTGGCATATTGCTTCCTTCTCTTCCCTTATCCTATCCAATTACAACTTGGATCCCAAAATTTTATTTTCAAAAGGTTTGGCCTTTGATTTCATTAGGACATTGTGATTGTTTATGAACTTGATTTGTGAATTGTCAGACTAGAATTTGATACAATCGGATTAAAAATGGTTGATTCTCTATATGATTTTATATATCTACTACTCATTTAGATAAACTGTTGATTCGTTCATACTTTCAAATATCTTATATGATTGATATTTGATTAATCAAGTCTCGAACAATAATATTACTAAAACTTTTGTTTAATACATGATATAGAGAGAATCGAATATATATTTAAACACAACAACCAATCAACTAAATTAAATGAGATAATATAAATTTACTCAATTAGACCATCATTCCACTCTTCTTCAATTAAGTAGTTTAGTTTGTTAAAAAAAAAGTTAAAAGTGTACCATGTCTTCATAAATCTTAATTAAATTATTTAATGCGTTCAAATTAAATGTAAGTGAGATATTGTTTTGATATTTAAAATAATGTCCAGGAAAAGTTGAGTGCCATTTTGCATGCTATCTACCCAAGCTGCACTATATATAGTTTCAACAAATGTGTATAAAATAATGCATTACTTTTACAACCTTTTCAGTGCAAACTATAATTATATATATTTTAAGACCAAACCAAAGCAAGTTATGAATCTTTGAGCCAAACTTCCACTCCCACATGATTTTGTTTCCTAATGGAAATTCTAGTCATGGCCACCAAATACCCTCTTCAAAAAATATTCTCTTGGCACACTCTTAAAGTTAATTCCTTTGTCTTTATTAGCTCTTAATTTTGTGATTCCAAGATGACCACAACATTTTTTTAGTATCTTTTGGGGGTTTTGAAAGAGATATATGGTAGTTTTTAAAGTTTATGAAAACCATAAAGTTAGTTTATGAATTTTGTCTGATGCGAATAAAATCTCACACCGATTAAAAGTAAAAAAAATATCAATATGAGTATATAAAAGGGTAACATCTTAAATTGGTATTAAATCTTTTAGATAGAAAAAAAACAAAACAAAACTGTATCAAAGTATGACTCATATTTAATTATATGGATGAAATCTTTGGATGTCGAATAAAATGATGAATTGGCTTAAGCCGTTTTTAACGAGAGTCAACACATCACACATGGATCATAATGTATTGACTTTTATAAAAGAAAAAAATAGATATTTTCAAGAGAAGTTTTCTAAAAATCCTATTTTCTAATAAATTTACAAACAACGTTATTTTTCTGATAAATTTAAAAAATAAAACCCTATAATATTTTACCCATTTTTTTTTTCTAGTAATATTTTATTAGTATTTTTGACTATCCACTATTGATTTGAACATGATGGGGTATGCAACCCATGAAAAGTTATAACTCTTTAAAAAGCCACAACTCTCCACACACTTGGATTATTTTGTTAAAAATTTTTCTTGTAATTCATTCCCTCTAGTCTACACACACACCAATTGTGCACTCAAAAGTGGTTGTCTCCACTCTAGTGGTAGTAGTAGTAGGATATATAAGTATGAAAGGAACTACTACTTTGTGAAGTTAGCTTATTTCGGTTGAATTGTAAAATTTAATGGGATCTAACTCTAAGTATTTTTTTTAAATATAATATAAAATTTAATGCAAATTGTATGACCATTTTAATAAATAAGAGATTTTAATAACTAAAAACTCACCTAGATGATAATTATTTAATATAAATTAAAATTATAAAATTATAATTGACTACTTCAAAATTTAATTGAATTAATTCAATAATTTAGTGAATTATAAATAATATGTTATTTTAATATTTCAAAAGATTGACTGTATGAGTAATTATATATATTTTTCTAATTTTATCCATGTATACTATTTCCACTAAACATACATTTTGTGTACAAGTGAAAAATAAAATCCTACAAATGGGAATCCATGATAAATATGTAATACTACTATTCACAAGTACTTGTACTGTACCCTGTCTCTTACTATTCACAATTCTCTCTCTCTCTCTCTCTCTCTCTCTCATTCTAGCATTTAAATAAACATGGACAATAATGATATACATATATTATCAATGTTTATTTAAATTACTTGAGATTGAGAGTAAAAAATTATAAAGAAGAAATATTACCAAATCATGAATCTTGGTCTCAATTTGATATATTTTTATTTTTCGGTTTTTATAAATTAAGATTGTTTATTCATTATATTTCCCCTTTTTGTCTTACCCACTTTTTAAAATTAATTTTAAAAACAAACCTTTATTTTGAAAACTAAATTTTTTTAGTTTTAAAAATTCAACTATGATTACAAAAGCATTTTTATAAAGTCGATAACAAAACATTTTTTTTATAACAAACCTAGATTAAAAAAAAAGTTAAGAAACAAGCACTAAATTAATAATTTAACCTTATATCATATTCTTAAAAAAAAAACACCTTATACTATGAACTCATTATTCTTCTCTTCTACTTCTTATTTGTAATTTCCCGAAAAATCAAGTGATCGATGACAAATATAGTCGGTTTTACCTACTATTATGAGTTCAAATAATCCTCCTTGAATTAATTAACTTTGTTAAAAAGTAGATTTTATCTTTTAATTTGTGATTATCATTCCGTTCAACTTTCTTTTATATTTGAAACTTCTTGAATTGATTATTGGACCCATGTTACATTAAAATTAGTTTCTAAAAAAACAGTATATATATATATATATATCTGAATATATAATTTGATTTTTCTTTATGAAATAAAATTTGAGTTTTTTTCTAGAAAAAAATATATTTTGATTAAAATGTTATATTTTAAAAAACACGAAGAAGAAGCAAATGAAAAATTAAGAATCAATAAATATTTTCAAGTAAGTTATAAGAAAGCACACTAATTTCTAAAATATTAATTAAATTGATATTTTTAGATTTTAGAGTGAAGTTTAAACAAATGAGAATTATACCAATTAAATTCATTCAAAATCAACCGATATCCAAAAAGATAATTGCGGGATCTCAGGCTTTTGGGGGCTTGGGATCATAATTTCCCTTACCAAACATCACTGTCTTTTTTTTAAAACCATTACTTTAACTTGGTTTTCAAGGGTTACTTCTTACTCTCTTAGTCATTGGTTTGAGACGCGGATCCCTGCTTTTGAACGGTTAAAAATTAGTTTTGATTCCTAAAATATTAGTAAAGGAAAATTCTACGGCACTTTTTTTACTCTGTATTTATTTTAATTTACTCAACATAAATCTTAGGTGATATTTTTTTTGGGTTTCCATGAACTCTTTTTTTCCTAACTATCAATTCTACCATCTCCCTTTCAAATTTTCATAGTCATTTGAAGATCAAGGTATGTCATGATTGATTTTTTTTATTAGATTTTTAAATTTAGTGTTATCACGAACATATATTTTTTAAAAATAAAGATCACGATTAAAAAAGAACAATCACATTTGAAAAGGATCGATCACATTCCAAAAACAACAATCACATTAAAAAAATTACAAACAAATATAAAGAACGACGATCACATTATAAAATATATGATCAAGAACGATCACTTTAAAAAAGAACGATTACATTAATCACATTAAAGAAAAACAATTATGAACAAGATCATATTTAAATAATATTAAGAACGATCACATTCAATAGATGAAATGACAATCAGACTTACTTGAGTAACATATTAAGAATCTCAATATTTCAGAGTATGAAGTTTCACAATCTAATTATCTGTACGTTAAATTTAAAAAAAAAAAAAATTAAATGGGTTTATTTATAATTTAAAATTAATGGTTGAGATTTAAGATTATAATCTTACGGTTAAAATTAAATTAGATTTCATAAAATAGTTAAGGTAAAAAAGGTAAAAAAAAATAAAATGATGAGATCAAATTAATTATATCTAAGGGTTTATAAAAGTCCCTGTACCATACAGGGACTTTTATTCCATGTACTGTAGCTTGACCTATTAGTAAATATATTCTCAACTGGTTCATATATCTAACTGTCATATTTTAAATACATAATTCCATGTTATATAAAAAAAAATATAATTTCATTTATGTCACTATTTTTAGTTTATTTATGAAATAACGGATTTTATAAATTATGGATAATAAGTCAATACTTATTTACTTATAATTTTTGTTTTCAAATTTAAATTAACAATTTAATTTATAATAAAAATAAAGTTTAAATCCCGAAAAACTCTTTTAGATTATAATTATATTTTTTTGCCCTACAATAATTATAATTTTGTTATGTTGTTTTAATTCTTACCCTATTAATAAATATGTTTATATAATACCTAAATCATGTATGTATTATTTAGCTTTTAATCGTTGATTAAAATTATAACTAACACATTAAAATTAAAATAAAGTAAAGAAATTGAAATAGTATTTATGGAGGGCATGTGCGGCGAACCAAGGGGCGGACTGCCACAGTAGTTGCTTAGTGAATGTCTCGTTGACCATAATTAGTATAAGTGTTAGGCTTAGGAGATGATTGGTCTTTTTTGCTTTATTTTATTTCCATAATTCTCAATTCATGTTTTTCTATTAATAATATAATGACAAATTTGAAACCAAAATGTTTTCATGATGTTCAAAATAATGATGTCTATGATTACGATAGTCTTTTATTCCCCAAATCTTATACTCTTCTCTTAATTAACATATTTACTTACTTTTTCGTCAATAAATTATTAGATATAACTTTATATAGTAAACCTTTTTAATATATATATATATATATATTTTAAAAAATATTTATTTATTTGTCTATTAATATGTTTGATCAAATAGAAATCAAAAAACGAGATTGATCACATGAATGACCATTATCATGGGTTTGGATCACTACAAACTATGGAGGGTGATTAATTAGCTTTAACAATTACAATATTACAGATTATTATTTTTTTGCCCTGCCCCTCTATAGCATAGATAGGTAGGTCCAAATTACAATCCAGCCTGTAAATAATTAATTATTCACTCAAATTTTAATTTGTTGGGTTTGGAAAAGGAAAAGATAAAGGGCAACATTTGGACCTTCAACATCAAGACAATTTGACTTGTTTAGAGGTGGTATTAATCGTAATATAAAATTAAGATGGAGGGCAGTTGTGGGATTAACATGAGTAAGCCTGCCTGTGATCTTGCTCGTGTATCTGTCTGTCTGGCGTTATGGCGTGAGAGTTGGTGTTTTACTTGAACCAAAAAAACTCACCCCCAGTCAGACAAATTTCACCGAAACTTTGAACGAAGAAGAAGAAGATGAAGAATCAAAATCAGATGCTCTCGTTTTCCGCAAAAGCAAATGCTTCATTTTAACGTTTTCTTCTTTCTCTGGTAATTATCAAATGAAATCTCTGTGAAACGGAAGCATTACTCAAGTAAAACGAAGTCAGAATCTGTATATTTCTTTTGCTTTTTTTAATTCTGCTTTGTTAGCTTTGAATTCAATGCTTTTTTCACAGATTCAAATACATTTTCTTGCTTTTTAATTTTACTTTAATGCGTTGAAAAAGTGAATCGTAGAATAAAACGAATGATAAAAAAGGATATTATACAACTGAAAACTGAAAGATTTTGTTCTTTATTTTTTACTACTGTTTGTGGAGAGAGAGAGAGAGATTATCATTTCATATAATTTTCTGATAATCACAGTTTTTTTTTTTTTTTAATTTCTTGTTGTTGTAGCCGACATGCATTCCGATGAGTTTGAGGTTCTGACGTTGAAGATCTTGATATGATAATTAATTTGACTTTGCTCAAGAAGATCATGCTCGCTCTCTTCTGATTCGGCTCCAATTTTTCGAGATTATCGCTTCCTTTCTTTACTTTATTCTCTTCAAGCTTCATTGTAATCTGTGAAGTTGCTCTAAGATTTCATACTGCTTCTGTTGTTTTTAACGATTCACTCAAGGAATTCTGAGTTTAAGCTCATTTTATGGATTATCTCGAAGTTGGATATCATTCAGAAGCTTTATCTGTAGGCTTTTAACTGCTAGGAGTTCAAGGTTGATTCAGATTTAACAGGAAAATATGTCTTCGTGGGAAACGCTCGGTGAGATCGCAAATGTAGCTCAGCTTACGGGCATTGATGCCGTGCGATTGATTTCAATGATAGTTAAATCGGCGAGCACTGCACGAATGCATAAGAAAAACTGCAGGCAATTTGCTCAGCATCTGAAGTTGATTGGTAACCTGCTGGAGCAGCTTAAGATCTCAGAGCTCAAGAGGTATTCAGAGACTCGGGAACCTCTGGAGCAGCTTGAAGAGGCTTTAAGAAGGTCTTACATTTTGGTCAACAGCTGCCAGGATCGTAGCTATCTCTATTTGCTTGCCATGGGGTGGAACATTGTATACCAATTCAGAAAGGCCCAGAATGAAATTGACAGATATCTGCGCCTTGTTCCTCTGATTACACTTGTTGACAATGCTCGAGTCAGGGTATTAATTCTGGTTTTCTAGTTTTATTATTTATTTATATCCATTGTTTGTATCACTTAATATAAACATCTGTGTCAACTAATGGCAACGAGCTCTCGACTCAAAAGTGGCAAAAGACAAGTTTTCTGGTACTTAATGGAACTATGTCTGCTGGTTTATGTCACATTCGAGCATAATAGGGTCTCATAATATTTCTAGTAAATAAAAGTGCAATTGAAAATGATGACTTGATGTTGGTGGAAACGAAAGCCTGTTGATAGAAAAATAGCAGTAGGGAATTCTAATTCTGTGGTGTACTTATCAGTTGAATAGTTTATGCAACTAATTGACTCCTACATTTTCATCTAAATTTTGATTGAATTTTTCTCGAAGAAACTCTTAACTTTTTTTTTTTTTATAATTAATTTGCTTGAGATATGTGTGTGCCTGGTCTTTCATTATTTGCTAACTTGATCTGTTCACTCGAAATTCTTAGGAGAGATTGGATGATATTGAGAAGGATCAGCGAGAATATACCCTGGATGATGATGACAAAAGGATTCAAGATGTAATTCTTAACCCAGAACCATCAAAAGATGAGACGATGGTGTTGAAGAAAACTCTTTCTTGTTCTTATCCAGACTTGCCTTTTAACAAAGCACTTCAAAAAGAAAATGAAAAGCTTCAGCTTGAACTACAGCGGTCTCAAGCTAATCTGGATGTGGGTCAATGTGAAGTTATTCAACGTCTGATAGATGTCACTGAATCTGTAGCTGCAAATTCTCTTAATGGGAAGAGTTCACCTGAAAAAGTTCACAAAGTAGTGGAAAATAATTATTCAGATGCCAACAGTGGACATTCATGTGATGAAAGTTTTCACAAGAATACTGACACCCGGACAACTTCAAGGTTTGCTGTTTTCTGTGTTCAGCATTTCGCGATTAATGTAAATAATGGTTTAAAAATTCACAACTACAAAACTTAGGATGGTTATAGAGTTACTCATGCAGTTTTATGTTTGAACAAATGACTGGCCTAAAGTGTTGTGTTCTTTTGTAACTTCCCTAAGGCACAAGGATCCTAAATCTCTCTGATTTGGATGCTCAACCTCTTACGACCTCTGCAATACTTTCAAAATCACACCTTGACCTAGGATTTGCATATGTCGTATATTATCAAATTATGTGGTTCATGGAGTTTGATATTGAGATACATTGTTTCATTGCAGAAAAGGCTCTTCTGTTTCATCAGGGCATGATCTGCTCTCAACTAGAAGTTCTGATGGGTACGGAGAATGGCACTCTGACTTGCTTGATTGTTGTTCGGAACCTTCTCTGTGTATGTTATCTCCCCTTCACTTCTAATTTTAAAAAGTCTCTTGAGATTGATTTGTCTTGGATGATTGGTGGGTTTTAAAGGCTCCATGCCAGGTTAATTGGCCTAATTTATCTATTTATTTGGCTTTACTAATGATGCAATAAAAGGTGAAAAGTTAGTTTAGGCATGAGACACTGAAACTAGCAAACTGATGGCTGTCATCTGTCATGCTAGATTGCAAGCCAATGTATCAGCATGCACCTTTTTCTGGAACAGATTACCCCTTGTTATCCAAATGAAAGGACATCACATATAGTTTCTATGCTAGTTCCTAAATCTTTTCATGGTATCTGATATGCTAATCATAATTAGTCTTTTCTATTTCCAGGTTTTAAGACATTTTTCTGCCCTTGTGGGACTCTTTCAAAGATTGCTACTGTTGCAACCAATAGACATACATGTGAGTTAGCTTTGTTGCTTCAGATTCTTTTAAGGAAATAGAACTAGAATGAGTTTTTCCAACCTAAATTTATCATATTTATAAGTTTAATTTTTGTTTCTACTTCATCCTGAAATGGTTTATTTGAATTAACTATCAGCACCAGCAGAAGCTTGTAATGATCTGATGGCATATTCATTGATACTATCATGCTGTTGCTATACTTGCTGTGTCAGAAGAAAGCTTCGAAAGATGTTGAATATCACGGTACTTGTCTTTTCCATTATGATTGGTTTGTCTTATGTTATTTTCCAGTTCAGTTGCGTATTAGAGAGATGTTTCTCTTCATTTATTTCCTCTCCTGATCTATAATTTTTCATTACTTGATTTATTGACGTTTACCTTTAAAACCTCTAATGATTGATAGTTTTTGTAGACACGTAGCGTAGCATTAGATATTACATGATTAGAGATCCAGTGATGCAGAGTGTTGTAATTACTTCTTATCAATTGTTGTCAATCGGTTTGTGAATCTGTGTTTACATTTCTGTGAGTGTAATTGAATAGTGGGGCACTTTAATTGTCAATTGATGGGATTAGTTGCAACATACTCTCTGTAAAGAGTTGAATTAAAAATTAAGGTCTGAAATTTGGTTTGGCAGGGAGGTTTTGTTGACGATTTCCTCTCACATCTTATGTGCTGCTGCTGTGCCCTGGTCCAAGAATGGCGAGAAGTTGAGATACGCGGGG
Source organism: Gynostemma pentaphyllum (assembly GCA_028015215.1). NCBI lineage: Eukaryota > Viridiplantae > Streptophyta > Magnoliopsida > Cucurbitales > Cucurbitaceae > Gynostemma > Gynostemma pentaphyllum. Next base: position 13,693,007 of record CM051355.1, read on the forward strand.
TTTATGGTATGTACTTCTATGCTTGAATCTTTCTTCGACAATAATTCTCTCTCACAATGCAAATACACAATGGAGAACACATTGTTCTTCTCCACGTGAACCGTTCTTAGGTAGCTTTTAATAAATAATAATGAAATCAACATAAAATTACTTGAAAGATATATATACTTTTCGAGGGGAGACTTTTTATTTTCGATTCTACGTTCTAGATTAAGTACTTGTGTTTAATAAAAAAAATAATGTGCAGGTCCTGAAAAGACCAAAACAAGCCCTCCGCCTTCACAATTCATGGAATCCTAAAGTAAAGTTGAAGCATTGTGAATCATCTCAAGTCTCCAAATAGTTTGAATTCATAATAGAGGTAAGTAATTGATATAGATAATCATGTTGGTTTGTATCTGGAAAATTACATTGGCATATCTATTATTACTTTACCCCAATGTAAAGTTAACTCTGATTGTGATAGAGTCTGTGGATTTGATAAAAAAAAAGAGTCTGCAATAGCATTGCATTGTTATAGCCTTACCTTACTAATTTCCTTCTGCTTAATTTGGTCTTTCCCTCTCATGTTTGTAAAGTTTCATTTCGCCTTTTGGCGGTGAACTATAAATCATATATTTTTTTTATCAATCGCTTTTCAGTTTTGTAATTCTTTTTATTTCTTCATGAATTGAATTTGTTTTTAAGGATTAAATTTTCGTCAACAATTTGTTCATCTTGTCTTGGTAAAAAATTAAAAAACAAACCATCTTTAAAAGAAACGTCGACTAGATGTCAAAGAAGTGATTAAAATTGGAATAAAAAGAGTCTTCTCTAAACATCAAACAATATGAATGCATAGTGAATATGCACAAGTAAATAATTAAAAAATAAAATAAAATAAAAGAAATGGGATAAAGTTTAAAAATAATCTCATATTAAACAAACAGACCCGCCTTCAATCAACTCCAGCATCCAATCCGTTGGGATTCAGACTGATTTCTGTGATTGGCTTGGACCTTTCGGCCAAATCTGAGTGAGTGTTAATTTTAAAATCCGAAAACTAGAAGTCAGTTGGTTTTTTCAACAATTGTGTTATTTAAAAACTAAAATAAACAGAAAGGTAAAAGATAACTTCATAATAAACCAAGTATCACTAATATTATATAAAAAAATGAAATAAAACTAGTTTTTGATGGAGTGTATATAGTATAGTATATTCCCTGTGTGTCTAGTCAAATGAGGAAATTAAACTCAACTTTGAAGTCAACCTATCATTTATCTAATAAAAAATAAGCAACAAAAAAAGTAGACTTTCTCTTATTAAACCAAATTACCTTAAAAAAATAAACAGTAACCAATTAGTCTATTTATTTTGGATGCCTGCTACGATTGAACATGCAAATAAGGAAGGGAAAAAAAAAACACTCAATATTATGATTCACATTCTACTGCTACATTTTAGATCTCTCTTTTTTATTATTTTTACCCAATCTGTGTTGAAATGAAAATGAAATCCTAAAAATTAAACAACACAAAAAGAAGGGAGATTGGTCATAAAGAAAACACTGGCCAATTATGGTCCTTTTTTTTTTTAATTCACTATTCACATTGGGAATGAAACTTTGACAGTTAACTTGTGCTAAAGATCAAAAAACACTTATTAATTTACTGAACAACTTTGAGAAAGTGAAGAAAAAGAAGTGATAAAATAGAATAGAAAAGTAGTAGTTGAGGATTTTGAAAGCTACAAAAGAAGCTAAGGATATCATAGAAGAAGAAAAAAAAATGACAGAAGCAAAAAATTTCCTTTGGAAACTCAAATAAGGAAGAGGCTATGGGGATAGTCTCTTGGATTGGATCAGAATCAGATCAAATCAAATCTTACAGCCTTGTCATATTTAAGGCTCTCCATTTCTTTATCTTATTTAATATTATTTAAGGGAACAAGAAGGAAAGAAAATATGTTTTGTTTGAAACTATTATGAGGGTGTTTCTTCTTCCTCCATTGGAATATAACATAGATTTGGATGGTACACAATTGATGGTGTGGTTGGGAAATAAATCTTAGGCGCTTAGCTTACTAGTTTAGCACCTATGTTAAGGGACGAAATAAAATAATATAAACATAAATTAAAAATTAGATATACTATTTACTTTTGATTGATTATAAGTTTTTGTAGTTAGTTTTAAGTCAAGTTCAATCAATTTAAAGATGGCAATTATTTAACATGTCTACCTAACTTCTATTATTGTAATTTACCGAAAACTAAGGGTAGAGACTAGACTGCTAGTTTAAAGTAATAAAAAAATCACTTTCTTTTATTTCCAACTTCATTGTGTTTCATTCCATGTCAATTTTTTTTAATAATGATATAATAAAGAGTAAACTACCCTTTTAGTCCCTGAGTTTTAGAGGTCGTGTCTATTTGGTCTTTGCGTTTTCAATTTGTGTCTAAGTGGTCCCTAAGTTTTGGATGTTGGGTCTATTTGGTTCTGCGTTTTTAATTTATGTCTAAGTGGTCCCTGAGTTTTGGATATTGTGTTTATTTAGTCCCTAGATTTTCAAGAACTATTAGAAATATGTTTAATTGGTCATTAATTTAACGTATTCCTTAACTTCTTACCAGATTATTGACTTAACGCTGATATACTATGTTTAATTGGTCAAAATACGAATATATGATTAAATTATTTCAAATCCTTTCATCAATCTAGGCCTAAATTTTGACGTAATAATTAATCTCACGTCAGTATTTTTGTCAATTAAACAATTCATATCACCGTTAAGTCGATATTATGTCAATGAGTTAACAAATTAAGAAATAATTAAACTTATTTCTAATAATCCAGGGACCATTTAGACACAAAATGAAAAATCAGGGACCAAATAGACACAATATTTAAAACTCAGGGACCACATAGGCACAAATTAAATCACAGGGACCAAATAGACACAAATTGAAAACGCAGGGACCAAATAGACATGACCTCCAAAACTCAGGGAGCAAATGGGTCATATAATAAACTACACTCCCAACTCTTATTAGAAGATTGAGGTTTGTTCAAATAATTACAACAGAGAAGTAGGTTTAAGTGTATTTTTTTTTAATATTCGTGTTTGATTGGTGTTTTGGGATACTGAAGTCTAGGTTTGTGATGTCTGAAAAAGCGAAGTGTGAGTTTGTGATATATGAGTTTGTTAAGAATGTGTTTGGATTGAATGAGAATGAGAATAAATAGTGAAAATAATGTGAATGTGTTAGAATAAGATGTCAAATCTAATTGTAAATCTGAGAATGTGTGATGTCAGTATCAAGTAAAAGAAGTGTGAAACAAATATGAAAACCCATTACCAACCCCAAACAAACATCCCCTAAATTATCGAAACCAGTTTGCACGCACTTCGACTAATCTTACGAAACATCACACGATCATACAATATATGACGTCGGGAACTCGTACGAAAAGTGGGATTAAATTGAAAACCAAAATTTCAAAGAGTTGAATTATGAATGATTTAGTTTGTATGGCTAAAGGGTAGATCATGGGTGATCTGTAGACCTGAGAAAGTAGAGTGGTTTTTAAGCTGAGCTGACTGAAAAACAAAAGAAAAGATTGGGGAAGGGCAGAAACAGAAAAAGTACTGTACAAAATTACAAAAAGATGTTTAGAAAAAGAGTTTGGGACAGAGCAATACTGAGCTGACAGCTGTCCATTAATGCTATTAGAGACTAGGCCATCTGTATTGACCAACTTTGCATGCTTTCTCTTCCACTAGAGAGAGAGAAATAAATAAATAAAATAATTTGACTTACTGTTTTAGTTTATTTGGTTTTTCCATTTTCAATGTGAAGTATTAAATATTATTAGGAAATAGAAATTGAGTCACCTATATATATCTATGGTATAGGAAATGACCCATAAAAGAAAAAAATTTCCGGGTACTTTGGGCGATTTTTATACAACATTAAAAAATGTATATATAAGGTCAACAAATAATTATTAAATATAGAATAGTGTTGAAAAAAGAAATACCAAAATTTACCAGTTTAACTTTGTTTACTTTCTAGTTTCTTTCCAAGTTGGAAGGTTTTTTTTTTTTCAAGTTGTGAGATCACTTTTTTGTATACATACTATCTATTTGAATAAAAATACCAAAATTTGGAGGAAGAATGTATTATTTTAATAAATGAAAGAAGCGTGTAGCAAGAAATTTATGAAGAGAAAATATGTATGGAAAAATTAGTGATAGAAAGTATGTGTAAAGACCAAACTGTATCATACAACACTGAGTTAAATGTAAAATACACATCTGTACTTTATTAAATTATTCTTTTATACTTTAAATTCTTTTAAACACACGTACACTTTTTGTAAAATTGTAAAAACAACAGAAAATTTTATAATTAACCGTACGTACTATATAAACCCACCAACTAGGTTTCAAAATTGTGCATCAAACTCAATTTGGATTTTTGTTTATTATTGAGTGTCAAAACAATGTGTAAGAGATGTTTTGGTAGAAGAAGTTGTCAAGTTTGGATTGTGTAGGATAGAAGTGTGAAACTTAGGTTTATGTAATATGTGTTTGGATATGTTGGGGTGTGGGTTTCAGAAACGTGCTTGTGTATGCGTAAATAGTTTGGGTATGTATAAGTAAGTCTCAAATTATCACAAACTGTTGTCCAGACGACCATAATCGAGAAGGAAAAAAGTTAAAAAGTTTGAAGATTTTATATAACAAACAAGGTGAAAAATACCAGGTTTCTCATGGGATTTAGTCTCTCTAAAATGAAAACCAAGTCCCGAAGATGAGTTAAAATCTGAAAAAGGGAAATGATTAATCTCGTTCACTTTAAAATGAACCAGGGTTCCCAATTAGATTCTTGGTTCCATAAAAAAAAAGAAGAAGGATTCTGGTAGATAATATAGATATCAACTTTTCCAAGAAAAAAAAAAGTAATAGAAAAATTGCAACCAAAGTAAAAGGTCCCCCACATCTCTGTGCTTGAGAATCTTAGAGAGGACAAGAGAACCAGAAAATTAAGTAAAAATGGAACAAAAAGATTAAAAAAAAGAAGGGTAAAATGCAAATAAGACCCCTGTGGTCTTTTCAAAATGCATGAACACCCTTGTACTTTGAAAATGGTAAATCGCGCGCCCTCTGGTTTTGATTTTTTTCAATCGACTCCTCCCTTCAATGTCAATAATTTTCTTTTAGCCATAACTTCTTCGTTTGAACTTCGATTTGGACGATTCAAGATGTTTTGGAATCTTCATTTATGGCTTTACATAATCGTCGCTTCGAAACTTGAAATCATCAATAATCAAAAGAATTAACGATGTCAATCATACCTAGTGTTTCGATGTTAATAAAATATTTTATTTGTTAATGATTTCAAAGTTTCGAAGCGACATTTATGTAGAACTTGAAATGAGGATTCCAAAACATCTTGAATCATCCAAATCGGAGTTCAAACGAAGAAGTTATGGCTAAAAGAAAATTATTGACATTGAAGGGGAGGAGTCTGATTGAAAAAATTGAAACCACAAGTGCGTGATTTGCCATTTTCAAAGAAGCGGTGTTTAATGCGATTTTGAAAAGACATCCGGCCTTTATTTGCATTTTACCAAAAAAAATAAAGAAATAAGAGCAAGTTTATTATTGTATAATGGTATTGACCAGTGATCAAAAACAGGTGTCGAAGTCTGAGATTTTATTAAAAAAAATCTGTATCTATTCCTTCACTGTGATTATTACATCCATACTTTTTTTTTTGCCCGGAGAATCTTTGTTTTATTTTTGATGGTGGCAAATCCAATTATCCTTCTCCCATGGCAGACTGAAACAATAGGCTGTACATCACTTGTTTTTAGTCCAAAAACCAATAACTTACTTTTTTTTTTCTTTTGAATTAAAGAAAACTTCTGACTCGAGATAATTACATCAATCACATCATATATCTTGCATTATTTGGTTTTAAATCATTTTTTATACTACTAAGTTTCAGTACCATTTTATTTTTATTTTAATCTTTAATTATTCAAATTCTGTATAACTTTTGGTAAATCTATGATGTTTGTTATTCAATTTATACTCTAAATTTTTATGATTTATCAATTTGTATTGTCTTTTAATAAAGTTACTATGATTTTTTAGATTATAGTTAGGTGTGAGTGTTTATGTAAATGAAGTTATTTTTTAATATTTTATTTAAATATTTTTTATGACTCTATTTGACTATTCTGATGTCGGCTTTAAACTTTTTGATATGGCAAATGAGATCGAGTGTTTTTGTGATTAAGTTATACATGTTTTGTTATCTTGATCTTTTAATGATTTACTAATTAAATTTTAAACAATTTTTTTAGTTTTGTTTCGATATAGTTACATATGAAATCACTTATTAAAGTTTAGAGTTTAAAATTTTGGATATCTCACGCAAAGTTTTAGAGATATAATTTGAATTTTTTAAATATTTTATCCAATAAAATAAGGCACGAGAAAAATATATGAAAAAAAAGGGTAAAGTACCTCTTTAGTCCCTGAGTTTTGGAGGTCGTGTCTACTTGGTCCCTGCGTTTTCAATTCGTGTCTAAGTGGTCCTTAAGTTTTGGATGTTGTGTCTATATGGTCCTTGTGTTTTCAATTTGTGTCTAAGTGGTCCCTGAGTAATGAAAATTGTGTCTGTTTGGTCCCTAGCTTTTCAAGAACTATTAGAAATAAGTTAATTTGTCCTTAATTTAACGTATTCGTTAACTTCTTATCATATTATTGACTTAACACTGACATATCATATTTAATTGGTCAAAATACGAAGATAGGATTAAATATTATTTCAAATCTTTCATCAATCTAGGCCTAAAATTTGACATAATAATTAATATCATGTCAGTATTTTGGTCAATTATCGATATTATGTTAATAAGTTAACAAATTAAGGAACAATTAAACTTATTTCTAATAATCCAAGGACCACGTAGGCACAAATTGAAAAAATCAGGGACCAAATAGATATAATATTTAAAACTCAGGGACCAAATAGACACAAATTGAAATGCAGGACCAAACAGACACAATATCCAAAACTCAGGGACCACTTAGACACAAATTGAAAACGTAGGGACTAAATAGACACGACCTCTAAAACTCAGGGACCAAATGGGTACTTTACCCAAAAAAAAAACTAGTACACAAATTTGAGAGTGTAAAAGAGGCAAGAAAAATCAAAAGGAGAAAAAAACAAATGTCGTTTAGTAAGAGGTGGTGGGGAATGGGATGGATGGATGATGTTTTCTCCGGTGGTGACAGCTGTTTAGCCATCGGACAACTACTGATCTCTCTGTCGTCTTCTGCGGCCTCGTACGACATGTAGTTTCCCTCTCTCTTCTGCCAACAAACAAACAAACCAACCAAAAAAATAAAAACATTAAAAGTTAATATACGACGGCGTTTTATTAGCTTTTGTGTTGTCCTGTTTCTTCCTTCCACGTGTACCTCTGCCGTTTTTACGTTATACAATCACAATCTGCCACTTGTCACTAGGAAATAACATCCGTCATTTTTGGGGATTTCAAAGGAAATGGATTTATTCATAAACAGAAGAAAATCAATTTCATTCTTTTTTTTTTTTGCTTTCATTTTCCCTTTGCCAAATTCGGTGTTATATCTATGTTTTTATTAATTAAATCTGCCCATTTTAAGCTCATTGCCTCCTTGCTTTTCTTTTCCCCCTCCCCCTTTGTTCAAAACGCTATACATTATATTATATTATAATTGAAAAAAAAATTAAAAGAAAAACTTGAAATGCAATATTTATAAATATATAATTTCTTAAAACTATTTACAATTATAACAATTTTTACTATGTTTCTAATATTAATTAATGTGTGGATCACTGATTAACTTATTGTAAAAATATGGGAATTCAATGTTGATCGTTGATTAACCCGTTAAGAATTTAATCTATTTACAAATATTTTTTTAAGAGTATTTTCATAAATATTATCTTAAAATTTGCTAGATCTGCAATCATTAAAAAAACTATATAAGTTCTTCAAATTATTTTGACTAACAACAGTCGGCAATGTATCCAATATAAGTTAATGAGTCACATTGTAATGAGAAATTTATGGAGATGGCTCCTCTACTCATAAATCATAGTAGTCATCGAATGCATGATTTTTTAATAACGAAGTGAAAAACTATGACATGCATAAGTGGATGGTCCATGAATAATCTATCGATCATGACTACTATCTTAAAAGAAACCAATAACATACATATACGGGGTCTGTAAGAGCTCATTTCAAACGGCTTTACAAATATAATTGATCCAATAAAAATAATAAAGTCGCTCATCTTAACTAACCATACTAATATGTTTGATCCACTCCTTACCATTAGTTTAAAAAATAGCTACTTTCTATAACCATTAGATGATTAGTTTTAATAAAAAAAGAAAAAATAATGACATAGATGAATTATATTGAATAAATTATCAATTATAAACATAATTAAAAAAAATATATTTTATTATAGTTATCATATTAAATTAAGAGAAGAACACGAGACTTTTAATATTCAAGTTTCTAACCATTTGAGTGAGGACGGGTCTAGGGGGGGGCAAGGCCCCCCCATTTTTTTGTTTTAAAAGTTATTTTTATATATATGAATAAATATTACTTTATTCTTTTAAATATATTATATAGTTTGACTACCGCAAACTAAAACATCTTGGGTCCGTTGAGGATTTGAGTTATTTTCGTGATTCTTTCATTCTATACCTTAGACTGAATAGTCATTCTACTGTATGCTTTACTAATATATATAAACATAAAAGCAGCTATTACTTGTCTTACCTATCAAACTAGTTGTCTTTCACACAGCTGTCCTCACTCAAACATTATCAATTCAAAGATGATGGTTTTGAAGAAATCTAACCAAACCAAATGGAAACCTTAAAAACCCATATTTTTCTTTGGTGTTTCTAAATCTCTCTCTGTGTGTGTTCTTTTCTTTTCTATAATGGAAGAAGTCTGGAAAGATATAAATCTTTCTTCTCTACATGATCATCATTCTCGATCAGATCGTGAATTTTCGATTAATACTCCCATTAATCTTCAACATCATCATCCTCATCCTCCTTCTAATCTTCGTAACATTATTCTCCAAGACTTTCTTTCTACTTCTTCTACTTCTTCCTCTTCTTCTAAAAGCTCCTCTTCCGCCGCCGCCGCTTCTCAGCAGCCACCACCTACTGCTTTAAGCTTGAATTCTACTCGGGAATTGCATTTCTTAGATAATAATGGCCATTTTAGAACCAACTTACATTCTCAATGCCAACCCACTTTTCAAAGTTCATTTGATCAGGTTTTAGGGCCTCCCATTCCTAACTTTGGAAAGAAGAGGATTCAGGATTCCGATTCTCCTGACAATAATAATAATAATAATAATAATCCCGGTGATCGGAGACACAAACGTATGATCAAGAATCGAGAGTCAGCCGCCCGATCTCGAGCTCGAAAACAGGTATGTATAAAATCATCATGATGTGTATCCAATTTACATTCTAATGTATAGTTAATAAATATATCACATCCGCTTTCGTATGTAACGAGACCCTCACTTTTGAATTAGTGTTTTCTCTAAAACGAGTCTTTGTCACCCAATCGTATCGGTCTCTGAGTCAGTTTGTATCAAGTCTCTTGATATATTGAGTTCCATCTCACAACCAATTGTTAACGAGATAAGTAGCAAATAATCGTATCCGTCTCAGTACTAATATTGGTTTGATGCAGGCATACACAAACGAGTTGGAGCTAGAAGTTGCTCATTTGATGGAAGAGAATGCAAAACTCAGAAGACAACAAGATCAGGTAAATATTTCTCCTTTTGGACCTTTTTTTTTTCTCCTACTGTTTCGATTTTATGCAAAATAAATTTAAGATTTTGATTTTTTGGTTATGAATGGTGTAGTTACGTAATACAGCTGCTACCCAAGTCCCAAAAAATCACAGACTGCATCGAGCGTCAACAGCACCATTTTGAGAAATCACTATAATTAGTTGTGTACCAAACGAAGGGGAGAAATTAACTTGTTTTTTTTTTCTTAGTGGTTTTCAAAAGAGTTATTTTCGGGTCTCTAAAAAATCTTAAGCTCTGTTTGGTTTGTAATCTGGAAAACAATATTTGAATTAAGTGAATTCTAATGAATTCAAATTTGTATTTTGTGAATTTGTTTATTCTGAAACTGTGTTTAGTAACAGATTCAAAATTTAGAATTGAAATCCAGAAATTTGAGATGTGTATTTGTTTGGTCATTCAGAAATTCAAAATCATTAATGGGATTGTGAATTAGAACCTGTGTTTGATTTAGGATCCAAATCTCAAATGTCCAACTATATTTATATTTTTCAAAGTAATTTCCATATACTATATCACAAATATATTGTTAGATTCCATTTGTACAAATATAATCATATTTATCAAATAAGTTTGATAATCAATTTAAGATTTTAGCTTAATTTAAAGATAATAATGCTAATCAATTTATGATTTTAGCTTAGATTAGTTTAAGAAAATGTAATTAATTAAAGTATGAAATTATTTTGAATTTACTTGCTAAAAAAATATGAAATACTCGTATTATTTGTTCAAGAGTTTTATATTAAAAAAAAACTCACTAAATATTAAAAACCATAAAAACTGTAATGAGATTAATAGATAAAATAGATATTTAAAAATAAAAAGAAAGGTAAATTGCAAATAACACGATGTGTTTTCTGTCAAATTCATGAACAATCATTGTAGTTTAAAAATAGTAAATCACTCATGTAGTTCTAAATTATTCCAATAAGACCACTACCCTCCAATATTGTAAACTATTTTTTAGCCATAACTTCTTCGTTTAAACTTCGATTTTAATGATTTAAGATATTTTGAAATCCTCATTTCGAGCTCTATATGTTATGTTTACTTCAAAATCGTCTATAAATAATAGAGTTTATTATAATCAAAGTATTAGATATGATTGAAGTCATTAATCCCTATGTTTACTGATGATTTAGAAGTTTTCAAGTGACCATAACGTAGAGCCTGAAATGAGGATTCCAAAACATTTTAAATCATCTAAATTAAAGTTCAAACAAAAAAGTTTGGTTAAAAAAAAATTTACAACATTGGAGAGGAGGTCTTATTGACATATTTTGGAAGTTGGAACTACGGGTGTGGTTTACCATTTTTAAGACGTTCATGAATTTGACTGAAACTACATTTTATATATCAAGTAAAATAGATAAAAAAAAATGATTGAATAGGTCTGAAAGAGGAAGGAAAATGAAAGAAGATCAAGGTTAATTTTTACACTTGTCGAAAGATGAAGAAAAAGTCATTTTAAAAGGAAAATACTTGCTTCCATACCATCATATTTATTTTATTTCTATTGGTTTATAAAAATTAACGTTTGGAGGCACGTATTATCCTTTTGAAAAAGCGGAAAACATCTAAAATACATTTTCAAGTTTTTGCCTTCAGTTTTGAATCTTATCACAATATTGTTTTCAAAAAATTTCCACCATTTCTATGTATTCCGAGTTTGTAAAGTTTTTGAAAACAAAATATTGTTTCCGGATACTATATCAAAACGCAGTCTTAATGTGTTTTGTTTTTGTTTTTAAGGGGTGTAAAGGAAATTTTCTCTCTTATTAGGAAACAACATCAAAAAGCAAACTAATTTCAAACCGATTATGCTGCCGATGATCTCATCTTCTCATGTCTAAAAGATAGTGACTTTGTATTCCTTTGAGGGCTCAGCTTGCAGTTAATTTTTTTCTCTGTTTATTTCTGTCTTTTTTTTTTAAATTTTTTTTATATATATCTTTTTTGTTTTCAAAAGTTGAACCCCCACCCATCCCACTTGGATAAGGTTGATTCCATAAGGAATCATAGAACCAATTATAAAGCGCAATGAAAAAGGAAAACTTGATAGATTCAACTACTTTCAATTGTTATAATTAATCGATATCGATTTGATTAATTAATTAAAGAAGATTGATGTAAATATTTATGTTAATACTCTACAAGTTTGGTTAACTCGATAATTCAAAAGAAGAACTTATATATGATGATTTTTAATTTATGTGAACTAGTTTATGACAACACAATTTTCACTATGGAATTTCGTTTCTATTCCACGTTTTAATTTATCTCTTTCTCAACCCTACTCATTTGGAGTCATCACAACTTCTCAGATTACACATTCTATCGCATTCAAAACTTATATAGTGCGAACAAATCTCACATTAGTTATAAGAAGAGATGATCATGAGTATATAAGAAGAAAACGATATTTATTTTGATATTAGACCTTTTGGGTGAAACAAAAAACAAAGTCATGCGGACCTAGACTCAAAGTGAATAATATATAGATTGTAGAGGCTCAATGTCCATATTACAAACAACTTAACTGTCTCTATGGATATAGAATTATTCTCAACTTTTGAATGGAAAAGGATTGCTATTAGTTAAAGTTGTAAGAGACGGTTGATCGTTTGTAGGAGAAATTGAGGTATTAATAGTAATTTGGGATCAATTTTTGTGGGTGGACCATTAAAAGGGACATATTTCATGGGGCACATCAAGAAGGGGGAATCTCATATAGGCCGAAGGCATTGCATCATTTGTGTACCAATACCAATGAGCAACCACACACTTTTACTTTCTACTTCTTTTCTTTTATAGCGTTATCTCCTTATCTCTTTGTTTTTCCACCACTATCAGTATCACACTCGTACTCATTTACACAGTCGCAAAACAAAAGCAATCACCTTTCTTTCACTTCATTATTACATTTACAGATCATATTCATATGCTCTTTGACCTTCAAGGGTCAAGCCAATTCCGAAAGTAGAGACGATAGAAAACAGGCGAAACTCTTCTCTCTCTCTCTATATATATATATGAGTTTGGAAAAGACGTTTAAGTTATTCATACCTAACTCACGTTTATCTCATAGTTTTATAAACCCAAATAAACGGTTATCTAAATTTATAATTCTTAATAAATTCGTTACTTTTCTTAATTTCAATACATTTTTACACTAAATCAGATTTAAGAAATGAATAGTTGTGCACACTCCAACCACAGTTTTAATAAATAAATTCAAATCCATGAGCCGAACGCCTCATAAAGGCTTCCCAATACGAAGGGTTTTTGGGTCAATATATAAGAGATTAGACAAGAAATTGGTCCACCAAAGACCACAAGCTTTTAAGAAAAAGAAATGTGTATCCGTTTGTGTTTGAGAGCACTTTAGATGGTCGGGAAAAAAACATGTCTGCGCGCTGGGGTATCAAATTTATGGTGTGCTTTGGATCTATTCATTTTGGGATTAAATTTTGTATGGGTTTTTTCTTCTCCAATTTTGGGTAAAAAGTGAATGTTCAATGATCCACCTTTTATCTATCTGCTGGGATTTATTCCTCATCCGGTCCCTAATACCCCTTTCTATCAAAGGATATTTTTCTAAGATTATAGATTTACGTCCCCTCAATTTTTAAATATTATGTTTTCGTTAATGAATGTTCGTGTCTATTATATAAATATAGTTTAAGATTCGATGTAATTACATTTAAAGTAAAATTTAAATAGATTTTTTCTCTGAATATAATAATAAAAATGATTTTTTTGACTTTTCCTATCAGTTTCATTCAATCATCATATTCTTAAAGAGTGGATTGTGTTTCGCCACGTGAAGAGGAAGGGTTTTCTCGTATGGTATGACTCCACTTATTACAGAAGAAGAAGCTTCCTCATTGGTCGAGAGAAAAAAAAAAAAAAACAAACAAACTCTTTTGTATTTGTCTGAAATACCCCCCCAAAAAAGAACCTAGACACTTGTCATAAAAGTAAAACTAGTCCTTGCTACAGGCCCAATCAATCCGAACCCTAAGTATTGGGGTTGGTACACCAGTTTACTGGCTTCAAAAGTTGGAGTTCTCTTTACATGATTTCCCTCTAGATTTAGTGGCTTCATATTTTTTTTTTATATCTGTAAGTGTTTGAGTCAGTCCACACGTAACTCAATTAATCTTATAGGACAATCACACGACTCGTAAGATAATATCCTAAGTAGATCCACACATGGTTTGAACCCAAGAGCGACTTAAAAAAAAAGGGTATTGGACCACTAAACCAACTCATGGTTTAATTGATTCACACAAAAGTAGAAAACTTTTGCCTATGATCTCCTCACCCCTTTCATTGTATTGACATTTGTATATGATTTAATTTTTAACTTCATCATGTACACAAAAACTTGAAAAGGAAAAAAAAACACCTGAAATAGAAGACCCAATAATAATATTGTAGAGCCATTCAATTGACATAGTCAACTCTCAAGTTGATTTTTCCTGGTTGCTACCTGAAAGGGAGGTATTGCAAAGCTTGAATGGTTTTGGAAAAATAATGAGAATTAACAACAGGGTTCAAAAACCAGAGGTGTGGAAAGAAGAAAACCATATAACCATCTCCTCTGTGAGTATTTGAGTTCTGTTTTCATGAACCTCACCTCGTTCCATAGAAAATCGACATACAGGACAAGTTTTCCGACGTTCTTCAAACCAACGATCAATGCATACCTTATGTAATTCATGTAAGCAAGGGAGAACAGTTGTTTCAATTCCATTCCCTTTATCCATACTTGACAAGCACACACAACATATCTCACCCTCCAACGCCTTAACCGAACTCGGAAGAGTCAAACAATCAGATGTTTGAAACTCCTTCACCTTCTTCCGGAAACTTGAATCATCTCCAACGCCGCCACCGTGAGGAAGTGACGTTGCAAGCTTGAGTCTTGGCCTTGCTCTTATGCCAATGAAGTTATTATAGAAGAAGAAGAATACCCTGTTGAAAATCATTTGTTATCTATGAAGAGAATTAGAATTCAGCTTGATTTTTCTAATGAAAAGAGAAGGGGAGAGGAAGAAAGAGAAGAAAAAGGATAATTTGGTGCTCAGTTATCTTGCGTGGGTTGCAAGAGTTGTTAAGATTGGTGGAAAGGATATCAAAATAGTCATACACAAAGCGGTTGGCACCTAAACAGGAGTGTTACTCTTGACCTTTCTTTTAATAAACTGATTAAATTGATAAACAAAGATATATAATACTTATACTTCTTAACCTACTACTGCAATCAGTCAAATTTCACCTGTCATTGTTTATCGCTAATACTTCTTAACCTCTCTTTAACCCACACTCGAAGTAAACTGGACAAGGAAGTAGGAACCCTGACCATTTAATTCATTTGAATGCATACTAAAGGCTGGAAATTATTTCAATCCCGAAAATAGGCATCTAGATTATCATATTCAATTGATGATAATCTAAATTATCTCGGAGTTTGAAATTAAAGCAAGACATCGAGATGTCTATACAGGCCAAATTCAATGCATTTTAAATCCAACAACTCAAAGTAAACATGACAAGAAATTCCGACCCCTTCGAGTCATTAGACTGCCTACTACAAGTCTATTGATCCAAATAAGAATCATAGTTAGAAAGCACAAGAAAATACTTTATTTGGAATCCTAATTGATCCCAAGAGATTGGGAACACCGAGAGACTGTTCTTACAGAATATTTTTTAACTGAGCTCAGATAGTTTATATAAAAAGGGTACATTTTTTTTTTAATAATTAAAAATCACTCTTTTAATAGAAAACTTGAAATTCCTCTCTCAAATCAACCACCTGCAATTGGAAAAAAAAATAAAAATAAAATTGGACCCAACTTTAGGTTTAATCCAATCTGGTAGCAATTACTTCCTCAGGGAAACCTTGATCATTAAAAAATATTACAATTAAGAGTAGGTTCATACAATAGTAAATCAGAAGCACTTTGTCCATTGTTTAAATACAACACTGATTGACTTCACCCAAAAGGAAAACCACAACACTGCATATATACCGTCATGTACAAACCATTTTAACCAAGTTCTTTTGAGAGTACCAATACCGATGATGGGAATCATAATCATTCAAAAGCCCATTGATTCTCCCTGCGAACTTCCTCCTCTTCCTCTGGGGTGAAGTCATTCTTGATGTTAAAAGTCTTTCGAATTTCCTCTGGGGTCTTTCCCTTGATCATGTCAGCTACAGTCTGGCAGGTCAGGTCTAACAGGCTCTTGATGTTCAGGTAATTTGCAGCCTGCAAGAATAGAGAAATAAATTAATAATAAGAAGCTATAAACGCAATGAGGATAGTCAAAGTCCCATAGCAGCTTGAAATTATCTGTAATTGATATTTGGCTTGTTGTAGAATATGGTAGAGCAAAGCTGTAAACATATATAACCAGGAAAATGAACTGATGAAAATCATCTGGCGGAGGCATATATGTACACCATAACCTATGCAACAATCATTTGACTATGATACCTAATTAACACAAAAAAATAAGAAAAAAAGCTGAAATCTAAATATAGGCAATCCATATAAAAAAGATGACGGGCATCATATTTTTATTCCTAATATAATCAAGTGTAGACAAAAGATCAAGATAACAACCACTTTTTCACATGGTTGACATCAACCATTATAGTGTTGAATCCCAAACCACCATATCAACTAATGTTTGCATGACTAAAACTGGGAACTTTAATATTACAAATTTTGCAGCAGAAAATTCTGATGAAGTAGGATAGGTTCCCTTTGAGACGTGGAACGTTTCATTTCCAAAATATTAAAGGATTCTCTAACAGTTTAATTGTTAACATCAACAAAATATAAAGAAAAAAATTATTTATAAATTAAAATTAAGACACACACAGAGACAACATGAATAGAATAGTTGTCTCCACAGAGAACATCAGCAGATCAAGAAAAAGCATAATAATTTTTTGGGCAAAAAACATAAAACACCCTAAACCGGGGAGGTAAGAATTAAACCTCCTAATTTCCTAAAAGGTGAAAAGTTAAACCCTTCCATCCAATTTGTCTGACTCCCTCCGTTATATCATACTAGGTAGAGAGAGAATTTGATGACTTGGTTGGCGGATTCTAGGTTGATGGCAAAAACACCGGATTGTCAACCATGTTGAGCGTCGAAGGAGTACAATAGTAACTGTAGATAGGGACAAGAATCAGGACTTTGTCCAAGAATTGCCTGACCAAAGCCACAGCTACATGCGGATTATTGGGTTCAGTATTGGGACACAAATTCACAACAACCTTTTCTTTGAGAAATCTCTTTGAAGAGAGAAAACCTTGGAAGGTTAAGAAAATGTGAAGCTGTTCAAATGAGAAGGATTGCCAACTGGGGAAACCAGGGCCAATCGAGAAACCCTCTAGGAGGATCGAGCGAAGGTTGGAAGGGAAAGAGAAGTTGAGGGCAGACTCGACAGAATTAAATTCAAGGCTAGAGAGGCCGGGAAGTACCAGGATGTGGAGAGACTAGAGGGGATTGACCTTGACCACCGTCTTGGCATTGGCGGTGCGGGAGAAACATGTGAGTTTGGGGATGGGAGGCTTTACAGTGCATTGGGTTCAGTAATTGAGTTAAATTATAACTGATAAATACCAAACCTTTCAATTGGTGTTGAAAAAGAGTTGGGACAAAAGCGAGTTAAAAAGCCGTGTGAAAAAAGCCAAAGCAAGGGAGACAGCATTTGAAAAAGTTAAAAGCCATTAACTCCACTGAGAATCAAACAGAGGTCTCACTGATTTCACAAAAATCCCCCACCCCCAACCCAAAAATGTAGAACTTTGCAATGAACTAACACTGACGAACACCCACCGAAAGAGAGCAGGAAGCGGACCATCATTTTCAGATCACGGGTAAACCGGTTTGGGTTGTGCTTTTTCCATGATTTATTTTTAAGAATCAACTCACAGTCACAGTATTCAGCGACAAAGAAAATTAAAGCGTGCCCAATCAAAGATTCATAGACTCCCTAATTATGTATTTTAGAGCGCAAATTCATCAAAAAGATCACACTGAAAACAAAAACTACACAGCATCCATAGCTATAACAAACAAACAAACAAAAACAAAAAGAAAGAAAGAAATCACCAGAATGAGATCAAAAAGAGTAGCTTGATCAACATTAACAAACTCTCGATCCCAAGCCTTGAGATCATCCTCAGAGAGTTTAGGGTCGGAATTGGCAGAATCAACGTGTTTCTTGCAATACTCAATAACCTTAGCTAAGATCTTACTGGTAACATTGGGAAGAGGGATACCGTTATCGGCGCAATCGTCTTCGATCATGTGTGCAATAGTTTGAGATTCAAGAGCGACGGCTTCGTCAACTTCAAAAGGTTCGCCATCGGAGCTCTTCAGGATGATTTTCTTGGAAGAAGCCATAGAAAAGAAAGATAGGAAAAGGAAAAATGGAATGAAAGAAAGAAGAAGAAGAAGATGAAGATGAAGAAGAGAAGACTTTTCAAACACTCAGAAATGCGGTGATGATGCCACGCGGCGACACGCCTTTTCCTATCTTCTTTTTCTTTTTCATTTTCATCTTTCAAAATGTAAATTTTTTCAGATTAAAATGATCGAGTTTTTCAAATGAGAAATTACACCTAATAATATTAAGCTTAGAATTGAATTGGACCTCTCTAGATATGAAGTTGAACCTCTAGTGTTAACATGTATTTTCATGTCAGAACTTCATTAATTAAGGAGAGAGAGGATTTTTTTTTTTTTAGATTACATTAAAAATGGGGAGGGGGACTTGAACCTTCAACCTGAAAAGAATGGAGAATATATGCCTAACTAGTTGAGTTATATTCATATTCACCGGAGAGGATTTTTATAATAGCAAATTTGAAAAACCAATGAGAGTGTGCGTCACCGCTTCCGGCTTCCCTCATAAAAATAATGTCATCCACCAAGTTTCGTTCACACCGATTTGTAAACATAATATTCATATTTAATTAGCTCCAATGACTCCAACTGATAGGCCCTTTAATAATTAAGATTCAGTTTGATATTATATTTTTAATTTTTTTGTAGAATTGTAAAGTTAGTTAGTTTGATAGCCAATTTAATTTTGAAATTTTTTTGATTTTGAAAATTTATTATAAAATTATTTTATACAAAAGAAAAAAAAACTCTTCAAAAACCCCCTTTTTTTTTTTTTTTTGCCTACTTTTCATTCACATATGACTTGAGAAAAAAAAATAATGGGCTGGATATTGGCGTACAAGAGGAAGCACTCAGCAGGGAAGACTTTCTGTTTAAAAATGAAAAAGGCTGAGCATAAAGATTAGTAGAACCCTTTTTCTTAAACTACAAAACAACTTCATATATACATCCAAATTACAAATTCACTGGAAAAACATAGAAAAAATCACAGCAGTTTATCACATATAAGATAAAAAAAGAAGATGATTACATGAGATCATAAGGGTAAAAGCATGACAGGACATGGAATAAATTCAGCCAGTAAGTTTGCATCCACATGTTTGGAATGAATGGCTTCCATGCTTAAAACTACTAAATCTAAATTCAGTTCATCAGCAACCTCACCAATTATTGCTGTTGGCTTGCTTCCTTCTCCAAGTCTCTCTAACAGTCTAAACTCTTGGAATCCACCTGAGTCATTTTGTTTACACCAATGTTGGTTAATCATATGAATTCTTTATTTTCTTCAAATTAATTTGAACCATAACTAAATATTATATTTGTAAGATGTTTACATATTTGTGTAGAGACAGAGCCATGAACAATCAAGGGGACCCTTTTTTTAAAAAAAAAAAAAATTAAACTTCAAAATTGAAAAATTATGACCCTATTTGATGACTGTTTTAGTTTTTATTTTTAAAAAGTTGGCTTGATGATAACCAATCTAGTTTTCTGTTTTAAGATTTTGAAAAAAAAAAAACGTTATTTAAATTAGAAATAAAATTCAAAAACCAAAGAAGTAGTTTTTAAAACAGTCAAAAAATAAAAATATTATTATCAAACAAGTCCAGTTCTCTGTTTCCTTTGGCATCCCTATCTGTGTGTGCTCAGAAGGTCAGCATTTGAGAGTTGATGCAATGCAATGTTTGTGGCTCCCTTAAAGAATATTTGCAACATCAAAGTGAATTACTTATTTGCAGTAATGCACTAACCTTCAGACAAGTGCCAACGAATGCTTGAGAGTTGATTTTCATGCTCTGGGAATGATTCTTTCTGCTTCTCATCAATTACTGGAGAAATCATATAACTTTCATTTCAGAAACTTTACAAAATATGTGATTCAAAATCAAAACGACAAATAGCACTTAATGAACATACAAACTACTGTTATGTCAGCTCCATTATTCTTTGCCAAAGCAGCAGTTGTAGCAATAGCCTGGTTGGATAAAAAACCAACTTAGTGCTTGAAAAGCTTGAATGCAGAAAGTAGAGATCAATGGTGAGATTTCATTTGGAAAATTCTTTATGGATAAAGAGGAAGAAAAAGAAGAAGCAGTTAATATTGCTTTTCGGTGCATCAGATGTAATTAGAGTCTAATAATTAGGTCAATGAATGGAAGTTTTTAAGTGATGGATTAACACTAAAAATTTAGATGTCAACCAAGACAACAAATAAGGCTAATTTAGGACCACCATAGAAAGTATTGCCATAGGTTACCAGAAGAACAACAGGAAGGTAACAAGCTCTTATGACGTTAACGCCCAACACCCGTAATAATCTACTGGCAGATTTGCTCCAGGAAATGCCATTCATGACAAATAATTTTAAATATATTGGGAGTTGATTGATTGATTCTTATTTAAACTAGAAATGAAGATAATTTCATTATCCAAATCTTTTTTTTTGGGGGGTCAAATACCAAAATTCGAGACACCAGAAGAAAGGTTACCTGTCTCGTTCCCTCCGAAAGAAAAGGATTCCGATCAGTTATTGGCAGCAGCAAGTGTTTGAAACTAGTGAAGGAATCCGCAACTAATGTTGCTTCAGAATCTTGAGAAGTAGCTTTTGCTGATGGCAAACAGTGTTCAAAACTATGTTACTCGGAAATGAAAAAGATAAAGGGCAATTGAAAGTCTTTCAAGTTTCTTAGCAATTTTTAACTACAACTCTAAAAAAATTTGCAAATGTAAGGCGAATTTTGATAGTGTGAATTAGTGACAAAATTGAGTTACAAATGGTAACACTAAATCATCACTGATACACACATGTTTAATTGTTAATTCACTAGTAAAATGCCTTCTTTGCAAATATTTTTCGAGCTGACATTTACTTATTTGCAAGTTGCACCCAACGAAATTTCCTAGCGCTGAAAACAGCTTAAGTCTGCGCACTTTACTACAAAAGAAAATGCATATAAAAGACGATTGTATGATTATGAAGAAGTCAAAGGGTAATAAATCACAATACAATCTAGATGACAGCTTCTAGATCGGGCTAAAAACTTCTTTAAGTTACACAACAAATTTTGTAAAACAGCAGGTTGGATTTAAAAATAGAAGTCCTTATTCAATAAGGGTGTACAGTTTTAAAGATCCCACATTAGAAAGATAAATGCCATCATTTTGAATTTATGTACTATGGAAATGAAAAGGTTATATAAATTCAATCTAAAAATCACATTATCTTTTTCAAAAGAAGCCCATTATATAAAAACTCAATAAAAAGAAAAGCTCAATTGAATCTACCAAGTGAATTCATTTCTTAAAAAAAAAAAATGATTCCAGATAAATGAAAGAGAAGCTCAATTTGATTTCAAAATCACTCTAAAATCTATTAAACAAACAAGCAAAACTGCACATTTCTCACATACCCAGATAGCAAAATAACAATAAATGAAAGAAAGCCAAATCACCCAACAATAATAAGAACCTTAGAGACAAAATTATGATGAAAAAGAAGAAGAAAGAGAAAGGGGAAAATACCATGATGGCCCATTTGGCAAGAAATAGAGGAGATTCGGAGGTTACGAGAAGAATATAAAGAGAGAGAAGAGGGAGAATCAGAAAGAGGAGAAGAAGAAGTGAAAAAGGAAGAAGAAAGATGCTTTGAAGTTTGAAAAGAAAGAGGAAGAGGAAGTAAGCAGCGAGCAAACGCCATAGTTGGAAGCTGGAAAAAGATGGTTCGAGAAAGAAGAAGAATTGAAGATTGTGAAATGAAAACGAAGGTTTAAAGGGGGAAACAAAGAAAGATCCAGATTCCCAAAATTTAGTGGGCTTCATTTCCAATCAAAATGGGCCTCGTGCCCAAACCAATAGGTTGGGTTGGGGTGACCTGACCTTTTATTATTTTTTTGGGGAATTTTTTATCCATATCAAATTTTTCTGCCGTATTTATAACTGTATTGTCTTCAAAAATTCCTTATAAGATTTTATTTTTTAAAAGTTAGTCTTTGATTAAGTATGATATACAGTAATCAATTCATGTGATAGCTATCGATTGACTGTGATATATGATATATCGTAAATTGACGTACCCAATCAAATAAAGTATTTATAAAAAAATATACCAAATTTATAATTATTTTTAAAAATTATTATATTTATAAATATTGTAAAATTTATAATCAGTCCCTTTTTTGGATGATTATAAATCAATTATTTAGCACAATTTGTTTTTTGTAAATATTATAGATTTTTGTATTTAAACTTTCAAATGTGCTATTCAATCCACAAACATTGCATATATTTTAATATTTACTATTAATTTTTTCCACTACGTTATATTTATATTCTATTTTGGTCCATGAACTAAATCATGGCTTAAGATTTATGTTGAATGCACCGCGAATATTTAATAACAAAGACAAAAACAGAGAACATCATGAAAAAAAAATTAGAGAAGAAATTGAACAAGTTTAATAACCAAAAATAAAATTTCAGACACCAAATTCAAAGTAAAAACAAATCATGCCTGTGAAAAAATTTCAGTTGTGTGGGTTTATTTAGGACAGGTAAAACATCTTCCACTACTTTTTAATTTAAACTATGGACAGGACCCAAATGGCTGTCAAAACAAGTTGAGAATTGTGTAAAAACACCACATTCTGAACAAGATAATGCCCAAAAGTTTGTGCATTTCAACTAGGAGTGTTCACGGGGCGGGGCGGGGACGGGTGCTTCCCGTCCCGTCCTGTATTTCTCTTTTTGCTTAAATTTAAAATAAAATCCCTAATTTTTTTTTTTTTTATAATTATTAAAATTATAATTATTAATCAAATCAAAAACAACAAATTAATAAAAAACAGCAAGTAAAACAGCAAAACAGAAAACAACAAAAAAACAGCAAACAAAACATATGAAAAACAGTTTTAAAATAACAGTTTAAAAAAACAGTTTTAAAACATTAAAAAAAAAAACAGTTTTAAAAACAGCAAAAAAAAGGGGGGGGGACAGTGATAAAACAGTTTTAAAACAGCAAATAAAAGGGGGGGGGGGGGGGGGGGGGGGGGGGGGAACAGTGAAAAAAACAGTTTTTAAAAAACAGGAATAAAAAGGGGGGGGGGGGGGGGGGGGGGGGGACAGTTTTTAAAAACGGAATAAAAAACAGTTTTAAAAAACAGTAAGGGAAAAACAATAAAAAACATAAAAAAAGGAATTATCGGGTTTAATCGGGAAGGGGAGGGGGTCGGGGTCGGGAGGCCATTCCCGTCCCCGTCCCCCACCTATATGAGGGGGGGGGGGGGACGGGGGGCCCCCCCCCTTGGGGGGGGCCCCGGGGCCCCTTTTTCAACCTGTATTTCCTTATTATTGATGTTTGAAAGAGTAGATCAAAATTGAAATAAAGAAGCCCAATCATCAACTCAAGCTATAAACTTATTATTAAAGGCCAGTGTATACGCAACCCTACTTCCAATTCAATAATTTCACCTATATGAAATAAAATACCTATAAATCTATTAACTTGAACTATAAGGGTTAAACAATATATATATATATATGGTTATAAAAACAACAAAATGATCAAGCAAAAGCCAAAAATGGAACAAGAATCATCAAGAATGTAAAAATGACAGAGTTCAAAAGAATTGAACTTCTATTATGTGGAGATTTTGGTGTTTCTTCTGTCTGAGAAGTGTTGTTAATGTTGCTGTTGGCTTGTGGGATGATTGTGGTGGCAGGGCCGGTGGCTGGGGCCGGTGATGGACTGATGGGAAGATCGTTAGTATTCTCGACATCAAAGCCTGGCAAATGAAGATCCCATGTTAAAAGGTATCTGAGAAATTTATACTAAAAAAAGAGAAATGAAAGAAAGGAAACTGTAGTGGAAATACTCACAGTTAGACTCCTTCCAACCCAGAACCATCCTTTCCCGGTCAAAGACTATGTGATAACCACTCATGAAGTTCTCTGCATAAATATAAAAAAAAAAAAAATGAAATATATGTTAATTACTGTAGACTCTTGAAATTCTTTATTCCAAGCCTATGTGGCAGTTACTGTGAGTACAAATACAATTAAGTGGAGTACAAGTACTGTCACTGTGAGATAGAGGCTGTGTGTGTGCAGATAATGATCATCCTATAAAAGACTCGTTCTGTAAGATAAAAGTTGAACCAAAACTTGAAGATCTTATTAAACAATTAGCAAAAAAGAAGAAACTTACGTCCAATAATGTTTACGTCTCTACTTCTGGCGATAGCAAGACAATAGACACGTGTCATCTGGAAATCATAATAAATAAAAAAAGAAAGTTAAAAGTAGCTCATAAGGAAGGACACAATGAGATGAGAATATAACACGAATAGTCACAACTTACCTGGCTTGCCAACAAAAGTAGTGGACGATTGACAAAGTAATGTTCACCACCTTTCATTGTCAGATTTAACACGGGATATTCGATGCTGGTTTGATTTGGACTGAAAGGAAGTGGAAGTCAGCACATGGAATTGAAAAGAAAATTTTACCGAAACTGGTGTCTTCTCCCAGTAATGTTACGCTTTAGAATAAAAGTTCTCTTTGTAATTTCAGAACCAGATCTCATTACCTCATTTCATAGCAGTATTCAAAAGGGATCCTTGATTCCATTGCGTACCGCTTTTCTTTAACCATGGCATCAAACTACAAAATGATATGGATAAGAAAACCGAAGGATGAGACAGAAAGAAATTGCTAAATCTGTGGGGTGCTTACATTGTTAGAAATAATTGAATAGGCTGGGTCGTTCAGGTACGTAAATGTGGTACCGGAATCAAAAATTGCGGTAAAATCAAGATTGGAAACATTTCCACCCACATTTATTTGTGTGATGCTGATGTTATAAGTTGGACTGAGATATACACACAAAAAAACATCATTAGAATAATTACTATTACGTGTCTACTTGCCCAGCTCACAAAACATGAAATCAGTATACACCAGTTAAGAAGTGCACTTACTGTCTTGGTCCCAAGTTGAATGGTGTTACACTTTGGCCTGAACTACCTTTATCTCCAAATTCAATTCTCCCCATTCCATCAGGTCTAAAACATAAGGAAAAAGAATTTGAAGTGAGTCCTTCATTTGCCAAGATGCTAGGAACTGATATATTCTTGATACCGAGCCCAAATAAGCCATTTGGGGCTGCAGAGTCTAAAAATGCGCCACTCTGGTCCTTACCACACCTGAAGCACAGTAGTAGCATATCCAGATAACAATAACCAATTAAGTAGAGATGAAAGCCAAAATCAATTAGATTGTAATAATAACTAGCAAGAACTGATAATACGGTGCAATTTTTGTCAAGTACGGAATAGATAAAAATAATAACTTACCCAAGAGTAATCTTTGCATCAACTACCTTCAATTCATCATCATTTGTGGTCAAGTGCAAGATGTCCTCTACCAAGTAGCCAGTAGAAGAGGTATTATTGGAAAGGTATGCAACCTGATATGGGCACCTGTTACTTGGTAAAATGCATTGACTTCCATAGTCACACAAAGAGCTACTACATGGGACCTCTTTGCTGGTCAATGATGTCTTGGGGCTATAGATATTAAACTTTATTCCCTGTTGAAAGAAACAGTTACAGAAGTAATTTTCATGGAATTCTGATCCTTGCAGTACTCACATTTAAAAAAAATACATAAGTTACATGCACAGAATGTCTTCAAATGTTCAATAGTAAAATTACAATAATTGAAAACGCAAACAATTTAGCGTGAGAGTCCTTGACATGAGTAAAAATGTACATGTATTTCTTTTTTCATAAATGTGGATATTCAAACTAGCATGCGCGCAAATAAACTAATCTTACAGGACTGCCCGATTATATAATATTTGGTGGCAAAAAAACTCGTAGTATTATAATTATATCCTACACCCAAGTTTAAACTCATGATCTCCAGCATCTGAGTTAAAATATACAAGAATTTCAAAATATATAAATTAATAAATAAGTCCAGATATCCTCATTTTTTAGGAAATGATGTGTGCATATTATGTCGTGCTTCTAAGCTCAAGAAATTCAAGAATGAATCGACCAACACTAAATATAAGATAAAGCAATATGGTATACAAATCCTATCAAAATTTAGAAAATTAAATCAACTTTTAAAATAGTATTCATGAAAAGCAATAGATCATAAAAAAGGATTGAAGAATATACCTCTCCAGAAGTAGAATTCAACCCCGTTACACAATTAACACAATCACATGGTAACCAGAACAAATCACTGCCAGTATCTAAGGCCACTAAATATGATTTTGCAGGCGTTCCCACAGTAACATTCGCATAATGCAAGCTGAATTCCAACAACAAAGAAAAGAATGAACAATGGATCCTGAGATTCTTTAATGGAAATTAAAAAGGATACCTTTTAGATTAGAATTGGAAACATTCTGAAAAAACTCCACATACACCCAGAAATTTATACTTCAACTGGAATTGAATCTAAAATAATAATAATAATAATAATAAATGTAATACAAACTTTTATTTCGTTGCAACTATAAACTATTATAATGAATAATTTACAAGTGTGTGTACGTACGACTAAGTAATAAAGAAACCATTTTTATAATAAACAAAACACAAATCTTCAATTGACAGATTTCACTAGAAAGAAAGGATTTTGACTGAGCTGAGCTGAGCAGGGCAGTAGTAAAATCACACGTGAGACATTAATCTGACAGACGGAACCAGTGATTAAACTCAAATCCCAAGGTATTAAATTAATTATTACTAAAAGAGTATAATAACCACACACACACACAAAAAAAAAAAAAAGAGAGAGAAAATCTTACAATCCCAAAGCACTAATTCGATAGGTTTCATTGCCAGCGAGAAAAGTGAGTGAAGGCTTAATATTATCATCTTCAACTGTAGAAAGTCGACGAGAATGAAGAAAATGATCCCTGTGAACCATAGCTTTATAGTAATCAATTGTCCCTTTTTCCGGTAACCCATCACCGGGAAAGATTTCACGAACCACATCGGAATAACGGTGATGAATATCAAAACTGAAAGATCCAATACCATAACAACATTGAAAAATAATCAAAGATAAATTGATTAAGAGATGGAAATAGTAGAAAGAAATTGAAGCCATGGATTAGAAATTGAGGGAAAATCAAATCTCTGTAAAAAATTAGAGAGTGAGAGAAATAAGTAGTAGAAAATTGAAGTCATTGGAAAAGACTTTTGTCATTATTTTTTAATACGAAATTAAATTAGACGAGAGAGACTCGAATCTTCAATCTAAAAGAGAAAAAAAATCTGAATCTCTAATCAATTGAGTTATACTCGAACCGTCCCGTCCTTTCTTTCTTTCTTACGATTGAAAGTCCAAGTCTTTGTTTTTTTTCCTAATTCTCTCTCTAAAGAAATCGTCAAATGGGAAAAAGGAAGAGAGTGTGGGACGCCGGGACAGGGGGGGTGTAGACCTCTGACTTCTGGACAAAAACGCGGATGTGAGAGGTTGGATTGGATTGGATCCTACTTTTGTGTTTTTTAGTTTGCAGTGTTACCCCTTACCTTTGTCTTTATTCTTGTATGTCATACTTGTATTTTGCTTTATTTACTCTGATTGCCCGTGATTTTTTTTTTTTTAAGTAATGGTTTTACATTAGGCTCTCTAAGAAAGCTTAGTAGTTTGGATTTTAAATAATCAATTATTTTTTAAAAATGTTTTAATTCTAAACATTTATATAGATTTATAGTTTTTTCTTTACAATTCATTGAATAAAAATCGTACCTAACAGATCTTAAGTATTTACGTATACGATTATTTAAAGCTACGTGTAAAAATTGAAGTGTCAAATTCTAAAACAAATAGAGGGGAGTTAGAAAATATTTTTAGGAGAGCAAAAAAATTATAATATTGTTTTTAATAAATAAACGAGAGCAAGTACTAAATTTCAACTTCTAACTTTCTTTTTCTTCAAATTCTAACATTACAAAATCACTTTTTACAACAAACTAAGGGGAGCTGTTGGAATATTTAGGTTAGAAAATAATTCATTAAACAATGAAAATTCCCAAAATCACAATTATACCTATATTATATTAGTCCAAAAATATTGGAAACAGATCCAAGGTTTTGTTAAATAATTTGTAAGAGAAAAATTATTTGTGCGGACTAAATAGTTTTTTTTTTTTATAAATAATACTCATGCTCTTTTGTTAATGTTGGGGGCCATTTGTTGCTGATGATGACGGTGGCTTGACGATTGATTTGTTCACGCACACTTTGACTGGCCGGAACCGTCAGTTTCGATCCGTTTCATAAACAAAGTTATGAAGAAAAAGAAAAAAATATAATAAAGTCAAAATTGAAGGGTGAAAGAGAAAATTCCAACAGTTGAAGGGTGAAAAGTGAATATACGTTAATTTAGCCTAATTAGTTAATTAATTACTTAAAGTTAAAGCTATGTAGAAAGTCAAAATTGGTCAACAAACTCTGCATAACCCAACTAGGCTACTTGCCACGCGTTCTTATGTGAAAATCTACTTGGTGGGTCCCACTTCACTGCTAATTCTCCAAAGTATTTATTTTTTTATTTTTAAAAATCTTTTTTTTGGGAAAAAAATATATCATTTTATTACGTCAAGCTTATATATTTTAACATTTTTTTCCTTTCAAATTTTTACATTTTCTATTTTGATCCCTAAATTTTTTAAATGTTTCATTTTATACTTCAGATTTTATATGACATATATTGTTAGTCTTTTAATTTTTTAATATATCTCTATCTATTTCTTGATCCTAGTTGCAAAAATAAACTCATTCAATATTTGTCTATATATTATTGAATAGATGAGTTTACTTTATAATTTTTAAATATTATATAAGCATCGATCCATTTACAAAAGGCTCTTAAAATTGGTTTTAACATTCAATTAGTAAATTATACGAGAATGAGAAAACGTTGAATGGAAACAAAAATACATTACAAATTCTATTGACAGAAACTTATCTTGCCTAATGCCTTGAAATAAATTGTATTGACCTAAACAAAAATGCACTTAATTATTTGTTGAATTGCAAAAAATCAAGTCTTTGTGGAGTCATTCACTCAACCATCAAGAAATATAAACCAAAATATGCTCTCTAAAAAGTAATTACGAGAATTCTTATTCACAAACTTGGTTTCTAATTCAAAATTTTCGTGATAGAACAAAGGAGAAGTGATACATTACTAAATAGACTCATGATTTTTTAAAAATATATATTTTAAAAATAGAAAGAAAAAAAAAAACAGAATTTCTGTTAAATGGGACTAAATTATTTCACTAGGATGGGAAATGGATTTACTGTGAGCCATAAAGAAATTGATAATAAAGGAAATATATAAATATAGTTGTCGTTGTAGTGAAATGAAATTTTCAACATTTTCATGTTAAAAAAACAAGGGGGAAAAATCATAATAGCCACTTTTGGCATCAAAAATATTAAAATAGCCACATTTTTTTAAAAATATCCATACTAGCCATTTTTACTATTTGATTTTTCAATATACCTATTTTGCCCTTTTCGTATGGCAGGTACGGCCTGACAGTTCTAACATTTTTCTTTCCCAATGCATTATTTTTTTCCCAGATTTTGGTATAGTTCGTATAGCGTCCATATTGTTTCATGTATTTAGTATTTGTTTTATATTTTTATTATTTTTGCATTTTGATTTCATATTACATTTTCGATTTTTAATTCAATTTTATAGATTCATTTTAGTATATTATTTTGGTATAGTTCGTATAGCGTCCATAGTGTTCGT
Organism: Gynostemma pentaphyllum; assembly: GCA_028015215.1. Taxonomy (NCBI): domain Eukaryota; kingdom Viridiplantae; phylum Streptophyta; class Magnoliopsida; order Cucurbitales; family Cucurbitaceae; genus Gynostemma; species Gynostemma pentaphyllum. The sequence goes on from CM051355.1 coordinate 13,723,147, forward strand.
ATAGCGTCTGTAGTGTTTCATTTGTACGTGCTATATGTAATATACATGTCATATAACCTGCAAATGAAAAACAAAAAGAGTGTTAATTCAATAATACTAAATGTACAAAAAATATACTTAATATGCAAACAAAACAAAAATAAATATATATTATATTACGTATATTATAGAATAGACATAAAAGAAAGTGGATGTGCATTAAGAAAAACTCATAGGTGTGTATAGTACGAATATTTCGTATATTGCGTGTAGTACAGACCGTATATCAAGAAAAACACATATAGCTATGTCTAGCACGTATATTACAAAAAAATATATACTTAAACAGACCAGAAAAACAGTATATTACGTATATTACACATACTGTATAGCAAACATATTACGTATATTACAAAACGAACATAAAAGAAAGTGGGTGTACATCAAGAAAAACTCATAGATGTGTATAGTACGTATATATCGTATATTACGTGTAGTACAGTTGTGTACATCAAGAAGAACTCATGTGTGTGTGTATAGTACGTATATATCATATATTACATGTGATATAGACTGTACATCAAGAAAGACGCATATTTGTGTATAGTATGTATATTTCGTATATTGCGTGTATTACAAACTGTATATCAATAAAAACACATAGTTATGTATAACGCGTATATTACAACAGATATATGTTTAAACAGACCAGAAAAAAGTATATTGCGTATATTGAAACAAAAGAACGAGATACCACAAAAATATATAAACGTAGAAAAATGTATAGACGATATTATAGTATAATTACATTAAAAATATAAAAAAGAGAGACAAAATATGATATTACGTTATTGCAAAAAAACTATATGATGCATTACAATAGGAAAAACAAAATATTAAGAAAAAAAAATACCTTTCACAAATCCATGGCTTTTAGTTAGATCTTGAATTAAAAAAATCAAAAATATTTATTAAAAAAAAAAAAATGAGAAGAAATGAAGAGATAGGAATTAAAAAGGAAAAGTTGGGAGATGAACATGAAAATGGGGATTTGTAAAAAGAGAAAGAGAAAGAATGAAAGAATCAATAAAAATTTGAAAAAAAATAATAGAGATTTGATAAATAAATAAATGAGAGAGGGAAGAAGAAATGAAAAAAATGAGAGGAAAAAGAAATGAGGGAGAGATTGAAGAAAAAATGAGAGAGAAAATGAAAAAAATAAGAGGGAGAAAGAGAAATTCTAATATATAGAAGAAAAATGGGGGGTGGAGTGGGAGGGAAAATATTTTCAAAATAAAGTAGAGAGAGATAGATGGGATGGAGAGGTTAAAATTAAAAAAAAAAAAAAAAAAAAAAAAGTGAATGGACGGTGGGAAGGGAATGAGAGAGAGGAGAGAGAGTTTTGATTTGACCTTGGGGGTATTTTAGACGTTTTACCTTTAAATGTGGCTAAAAAAAAAAGAATTAAATGTCATGGCTATTGGGGAAAAGAAGATCCAAAAAGTGGCTATTTATATATTTTACTCAAAAAACAATTCAATTAGCACTTTGATGATTTGGGCCAGTTGGTTGATTATATATGGGCCTGGGCGAAGCCCAATAAATGAAACCTGGCTAGCCAGGCGCTACTAAGAATTTCATAGATTAAATCACATAATTTAAAATATAAATTATATAATAAATATCTCACATAATAATTAATTAATCTTATCAAGTAAAATATTAAATCGTTATGAATAAAATATAAAACCGAAAAAATGATAGAATTGAATAGGTTAGATTTATTTAAGGTCGGTTCAATTTCGGTCTTTATAAAAATAAAAAAATAATAATCGGTTCGATATCAATTATTCTTTTAATTAAAAGACAAATTGAATCGACGAAAAGCTATATAGATCAATCTCTTAATCTGCCACATGTCAATCAAAACTGATCTCAATTATAATCAGTCGGCTCGATTTCCCTAAGTTTCAATAATAATAATAATAATCGGCTCAAGTTGGGTTTTGACCAAAATCCGACTAAAAGTGAACCTTGAAAGAAATAAAATATTTACTTCATAAGAGAGTCCTTAAAATGATGGTTAAAGTTTAAGGAGATAGGTTTTATACCACAATTGCCTCGAGATTTCTTAGGCTTGGTCTATTGTGGTTGAAATTTGGAAATAAATCCATGGTTAATTGAATTGATCTGAATAATATTTGACTCAATTTGGATTTGGCATCCATTAAATCAAGATTCCATTCTAATTGGCTCCAAGTAATCCAATTTTAGCAAGCAAGAAAAAAAAAAAAAAAGAGATAAAAACATCCCCATCAAACACATCTGAAATAAAATAAAAGGGATGATAAGATATATATATAAATATATATATACACCATAAGAAAAAGGATCAAGACTTTTGAGTCATGCATCCTCGCTTTAACTTGCCTATAAATCACCCTGGTTTTCCTTCTTAAAAATAAATAAAAGAGTATTTATTTCAAATAGTTTGATTCAATTCATTTTAAATGGTCTTTTCTTTTCAAATTATACAAACAACCCCTAAACCAACGAACCATACTTGGTTGCTCAAATTTGAGCAGCCAAGGCTGCTAAAGCCATTGACAATTTGTCAAATGGCCATTTTATTTTTATCTTATTTTACCCACTTAGCAGCTACTTGACAAATTGCCAATGACTTTAAGCATATTTGGCTGCTCAATGGTTCTAAATCAACCTTAAACTATAGGTTTTATAACACTGTAGAGATGAATCATACTTCTCTAAGGTCAATGGGATGAGGAGAGGTGAGATCCGAGAAAAAATCTTATTCCGACCTCGAAAGAGTTTTGTCGAAACTAGTATTGTTGAAAGAGAGTTATGATATCATTTTAAGAGTTTCTTTTTAAAAAAATGTTGTAGGTTGTATAATTATTTTTAAAAACTAATTGAGATATACGTAAACTCATCCGGACACTCATATATATATATTAAAAGAAATAGAAAAGAAAAAAGAAAGATGTGACTCATCAGATTGTTTGGTCAAAGCTGCATCTTACGTTGAATCCATAAAATGGAAGCCGCTTGCTCATCCTCTTATGCTTCCACGTCTCCATTCTCTCTCATCAGTAGACACTAGACACACACGTACTCCTCCATCATCTTGAAAAAAATTTCCACATCCTTTTGATATTTTACTTTACTTTTTACCTTAATATTAATACTAAACCAGCACGCAACTCCTCAACTATTCCATTCTCTGCAATCACCATGATGTTATTATTACCGAATCATATAACCCCACATCTAAAAATTTCATCTTTTTTCACTTTTCCTTCTGAATCTCACAAAAAATGTGATCTTTTTTCATCCCCAGTTTCTGTACTAGTTACATTTTGTACAGAGAAAAGTAAATTCAGGGGAAGGGGTGAAAGAAAGAACTGACCTAACTTTTATATATATATATATATATATAGAGAGAGAGAGAGAGAGAGAGAGAGAGAGAGAGAGAGAGAGAGAGAGAGAGATTTCTTTGTTTTATCTGTGTTTATTTATATGTGGAGCCCATGTGGGCATTGCTGGCTTTGAGCTGAGAAAGAAGACTGTAGAAGGGGGATCAAGTGACTTCTTTCATTTTCCTTTTTATTGAACAACAAAATATTGGAGCTTGTTCCATTCTTTTTTCTACTTGGTATTGGGATTTCTGTATTGGCTGAGAAATTTTTAAGTGTAGAAAGGAATTGAGATTTGGGAAAAAGTAAAAACCCAATTGCCCTTTTTATGATTTGATGGATCTGTTGATCTAACGATTTTATTCCCACATGTATTGCTCTGTCTCTTTTAGATCTCCATCATTTTCACTACCCCAACTGGACGAAATTGCCTAATTTGACTGTGAGTTTATACTATTTTCCCCTTATTTCTTGTCTTATTTCTTTTTCATTATTGTTGCAAGAATTTGTGGTTATATATTTATGGGTATCTCTTGTTCATCAACTTCAGTTTTGTGAATGTTTGAACTCTCTAGAATGTAGAGGTAGGTTTTGTTCTGGTTATTGATTTATTTGTCACTCTTAATTTTATTCTCTCTTTTCTTCAGTTTCATTTTGACACTTAACAAAAAAATAGTCAAGGTTTTTCAATGGAATAGTTGATGACATTCTTGTAATTGTATAAATCACCAGCCCCCTCAATGTTTCTTTATTATGTGGTTTATATCCTTGTTATAGTTAATTCTTTGGTTTGTAGGGGAGGAACCTGGTAGGATTTTGTGTTGTGTTGTGTTGGTATTGCATCCATTTTGGATGTGGAGAAATTGGAGATTGACTCTGTTGGGGCAATGAGGGATGTTATCGAGGTTGAAGAACTTTCTGAGGGCCTGCTGGCAGCCGTCTGCTGATCTTTTTGCTCGTCAGGGCGGGTCGGATTCAATTGGCTGTCAAGATGGGCTGCTTTGGTACAAGGATAGTGGGCAGCATATAAATGGGGAATTTTCAATGGCTGTTGTACAGGCCAACAATTTACTTGAGGATCAGAGCCAGATTGAATCTGGTCCCTTGAGCTTTCTTGAGTCTGGACCATATGGAACGTTTGTAGGAATATATGATGGTCATGGAGGACCGGAGACTTCACGCTATGTATGCGATACTTTATTTCAGCATCTCAAAGGTAAGAGTTTAAACAATTTGTTTATCAAATATCTTGATTTTGAGTTTGAGTTGCTTTTGATAATCTATTGCATACCCTACAGCATTTGCCACAGAAGAGAATACAATATCAGTGGATGTGATAAAGAAAGCATTTGAAGCAACAGAGGAGGGCTTTCTATCTATTGTTACCAAACAATGGCCAATAAAGCCGCAAATTGCGGCCGTTGGTTCTTGCTGTCTGGTTGGTGTGATTTGTGGTGGTACACTTTACATTGCCAACCTTGGTGATTCCCGGGCCGTGTTGGGAAGGCTTGTAAGGGCCACTGGGGAAGTTATCGCCATTCAGCTGTCATCTGAGCACAATGTGAGCAATGAATCTGTCCGCCAGGAGATGCATTCTTTGCACCCAGATGACTCTCAGATTGTTGTTTTAAAGCATAATGTATGGCGTGTAAAGGGCTTGATTCAGGTATCTTCTATGCTTGAGTGATAATAGGGGAGTATCTGATAAACTAGCTCATTTAAACTTCCTTCTCTCCATTACAAAAAATTACTGAGAAATCTTGCCATGCCTAGGGAAGGTGACTTGAAGTGTCAAGAGATTCCTATGCTCTTTATGACACTCTGTGTGATAAGAATTTTGAATGTTATCCCCTGATTTTTGAACTTATCTGATTCTTTACTATGGTATAGCTGTTATTTGATCTAGACTTTTTAGTTAAGAATAATATTTCTAAAAAGTGGCTTCATTATCGTGGAAAATTTCCATGAAGGGTATTCTAAATTCCTAATGAACGTGTCTCATGAATGTTCAATTTCAAGTAGAGTTAGTGGACTTCTTCATCATTCTTAATCATTACTGAGTCCTCTGATTCTTTGTGTCAATCAAGAAAGGCTGGGGGGTTATGTCTTAAGGCCATATTTGGGTTGGAGGAGCTGTTTAGATGCTATTGGTGGCACCTCTTAAACTTTTTGGGGATATAATGTAAGGGTGGGGGATCGAAGCACTCCTATGAGTGGGAATACATGTTTTGCCACTGGGCTAAACCCCGGTTGGCAATATCTCTTAAAATTAATAATGGCTGTTTGCCCTTGCAAAACATTGTTGGTTGTGCCTCTTGCAAAGGATGATGGGATTTGGATGGATCTTTGGTTCTCATCCGTTTTATGAGCAAGAAATACTGAAATGGTTAAGATTTCTGCTTTCTTTTCTTTCATTAGGTGCAAACCTTTTCAAATTTTGTGTAATATGTTTCCTTAACAACTCTGATTCCTTGTCATACTATAAGCCTTTTGGTGCATTGTAATTTCTTATATTGTTTTGATAGTATGATGGAGGGATCATTTGATTTGATATTTGCTTTTTTAGGATGTCAAACATTTGAGTTTTTTAAAGCTTAGATGTCCTAATTAAAACTTCCCTTTTAACTTACAGATTTCCAGATCCATCGGAGATGTGTATCTTAAAAAGCCTGAATTTAACCGGGAGCCTTTGTATGCTAAGTTTCGCCTTCGAGAACCTTTCAGTAGGCCTATTTTGAGCGCTGAACCGGCAATTTCTGTGCATGAACTTGATCCTCATGATCAATTTCTTATATTTGCTTCGGACGGGCTGTGGGACCACCTTAGCAATCAGGAAGCAGTTGACATCGTTCAGAAGCATCCGCGCAGTGTAAGTTGTTTGTTGCTGTACTGTTTCTATACTTTGTATAGTTTTACTTTTATAGGACAATGGAATACTTTTATTCATTTTTTTCATGTTATTTTTTGCACCAACACATTCATTTTCTTGATTACTCTCACAAACATATTTTTTCAAGACAAAATTTCATTTCCAACCGCCCTAATAGTTCTGGTGTAAGTTCATAGGTTCAAACAAAAATGTTATTCATTTCTTACATGTTATTTTTTACATGTTATTTATTTCTTACATGTTATTTTTTGCACCAACACATTCATTTTCTTGATTACTCTCTCACAAACATATTTTTCCAAGACAAAATTTCATTTCCAACCGCCCTAATAGTTCTGGTGTAAGTTCATAGGTTCAAACAAAAATGTTACCTATTTAGGATATTAAATATTCTGTACGTTTTTCGATGTCAACAGTTTTAGAATCAAACGGTTGTCCCATGGAATTAATCGGGCACTTGGAAAATTGACTTCGGACACCATGGTTATTAAAAAGATAATTATAATATTAAACAAAAAAAATCAGTTACTAGCTTTATTGAGTTATGATGATCCTATTCTGTTTTTCTTTCTTTTAGGGAAGCGCAAGAAGACTAGTTAAAGCTGCCATGCAGGAAGCAGCTAAGAAGCGAGAAATGCGATATTCAGATTTGAAGAAAATAGACCGTGGTGTTCGGCGTCATTTTCATGACGACATTACTGTCATAGTCGTGTTTCTTGCTTCAAACTTGGTGAGCAAAGCCAGCAGTGGCGCAGTAAGGAGCCCGGTGTTGTCTGTAAGAGGTGGTGGTGCAAATCTACCTACAAAGTCTCTGGTCCCCTGTTCTATACCTTCAGAGTTCAACACTGCCTCAGGATGAAGCTTTACTAATTCCAAGTATTGGGGGTCCCATCTCAGGGATTCAATGACCCACCAACTTTTATATCAAGGAGATATGAGGGAAGGTTCACTAATTCTTTAAATGCTCAATTCAAGTCAGCTTCAGCTTGTATTGATAATTTCTTTCTAAGAATCTGTGAGAAAGTACAGAGAGAATCTAGCTCTAGAGTAGAGAGCTCATAAGATAACAATGAAAGATTCTTTCTTCAATTTCTTCCTCATATTGATATCTTGTCCTTCATAAGTTTCTACTACTCCTTGTAGCACTCATTCTATCCTTGACCAACAAGGGATGAATGAGCCAAATATCCCTTCCCTGGCTTTGTTTATATTTATCATTTTCTAATCTTTTTGAGAAAAAAAATATTTTACATTTGTATATATAATAATCAAAAGTGAAATGCATGATTTCTTGTGGATTAAGTTAATGATAATTTTTTTTTTTTTTTTTTTTTTTTTTTTTTTTTTTTTTTTTATTTTTTTTTTTTTTTTTTTATATTTATCCATTTTTAAATATAATATAATTTTAAGGTATATATTGATATAAGGTTTTACAACCATAATTCATAATTAGATAAATTATATTAGAAGAAATAAAAAAAAAAACAATAAATCAATTTTTCTCGAAAAAAATGGGGGGGAATTATATTATATATAATTTTGATATTTTCCATTTTTTTTTTTTTGGGGGGGGGGGGTTTTTGGTTATATGTGATAATGACCAGATAAATATAAATAATTAAGGTGTGGGAAAAGGTTTTGCAACCACCAAATGACCAGATTATTAAAGAAAGAGGAAAAGGAAAAAGCTTTTTTTGTTAAAATCATAGGATGGGTAATCTTTTCAACTGTCATATTTTATAAATTCTTAATCAAAGAATGAAGGAGATTTTGGCCAACAAAACAAGACATGGGTAGGTGACCATTAAAGAGTAAGTAGGTAGTGGTGATGAAATGCAAACTTGTAATATCAACTCTCAGTACAATTTTGATGATTTATTGCAATTCTTTTAGATTGTTGTATTATAAAAATAAATAAATGCAAGAGTAAATAATATATGTTTTTAAAGCTTGATACCAAACAATACAAATTCTTTTGTAGAATTTTCAACAAATATTTAATATGGTAGCTGAAAACAAAACCATAAAAGTTGGAGGGGCTTTGCTTTTTTTTGAATTGGGTCATTCTCAAGGTCTAATTTGAAGGTTGCCAATGAAGACATCTGTTTTGTTTTTATGACTTTTGGGATTCATGTAGGGACTATAGATCTATCAAAAGAAAAAAAGAAAAAGGAATTAAAAAATAAATAAAAATTTGAAGAGTGTTTCCAAAATGTGTCATTTCCTTTTCGTTCGTTTGAAATCATGTTTAATTAAAGTATAATGCAATTCAATACACCTTTCTATTGTTGTGATGTTAATGTAATTGATTATTTTTTTTTTTTTAAAAAAAATCCATTAAATGATGGATAAAGGGTCTGTTTTTAATGGGTTATGTCCCAAATTTTGAGAGATTTTTTCAATCCAGATCTGCTGTACAATGGGACACTAATAAGTCTGAATATCTTATATATCCAACACTTGGCAACAAAAATATATTAAATATTTCAAAAGTTTCAACTAACTTCAACAATTTATCTTTTATATATGCTTTGAGTATGGTGTGGGACAAGCCAAATGCAGGGAATGGTTGGATTGGAATCCATTTCAGATCTCTTACTTGTGATCTGAGCTATTCATTTTGATTGCTCATATTCTCTCTAGTCTTATTTTTTCTTGGTTTATCTGTTACAATTCCATTGATTTATGAGTTAATTTAAAGTTCTAATTTAGGATTCAAATTCTCTCACCCTAGTGATTTAAAAAAAAAAATAACTAATGAGTGAAAAGATGAATGGCTTTGATTCAAAGGTTGTAATCTCAAATGGGGCGTTTGGATTGCAGGGTCGAGAAGCCTAGGGTTGTAAAATTTAGATTTGTGTAGCCTGTATTTGATTTTATGGGTTTATACACAACAGAAACTCATGTTTACAAAAGAAAAATTAGAAAATTACTGTACTATAGAAACCCATAATCCAAATGCCCCCAAAAGAAACAAGATTTACCCATTATAAAGATGCCATCTGGAAAATAGAGAATAATTAGGCAATGGCTGAATCTTCAAGTTTAGTTCAATTATTCCAAAATGAAACTCTATAACAAATACCAATCTTCAATCCTCATCCACCGCCAATTAAAGTAATAAATAAGTTACAGCAAACAGCCTCATAAATACTCTCATAATCTTCACAGCCTTAACTTTGAGTATTTTGGATGGATCACAAGTCATGTCATCTATAAACTATAAAACTTGGTAAAACTAATCAAAGTTTCATCTTTCTCAAACACTATAACAAAAGCAAATCACAAAAAACAGTCTCATTGCATAATTGATCATTAACAATATGGATGGATTTCATATATATCAACAAAAGCTCAAAAAAAATTTATACATCAGCAATGACGATCGGCATAGTATGGTTCGGTTCGATTGCCCCTTGCTCAAACTACTGGAGCAATGATCTAACTCATGTTATATCGAAAAATAAGAAGGAATTTTTTCTCAGCTTGGTAAATTTACAATGGCAAGTTAACAAAGGCAGTGGAAAATATCACAGATCCCTTCTACATAAAGGGCAAGAACCATGAGTAAGAAGCCACTTATCAATGCAGGGCAAGTGAAACATATGATGGCAATATGGTAAGCTTCTAACAGTCTCTCCAAGTTGAAAATCCTGCATAGATAGAATTCAAGAAGACATATTAAGCTATTTCAGCAACTAAAATTTCCTTGTCCCTTATGAAAGCAAGAAAGGAATTGATACAAAGATTTACAAGGGACCGACCTGAAGACAAACTGAGCAACAAACTCTCTCTCCATAAGCATCCATACTGTTTTTAGTTATCATGATCTTCGGAATTTTCTCGACCGAGTCTCCTGGCAACCCTTTAGCACTGCCGGTGTCGAAAATGTTAGAAATGTCATCAAAGCTTGTCTCTACAGCACCCATCTGATCCACATCAAAAATCAATTTTTAGATTCATCATTCCTGTGGTTAGAACTTTTCCATTCACCAACCACAATCAACAGCATTGCAACTACCTGACTTTGAACTGCACTTAATATAGCTGGACCGATCCGTTCACGAACTAATCTCCCACTGAGAAGGCTAGCAATGACATCAATCTGTGCAGAATTGTAGACAAAAGAATCAGGGTGGATCATCAGGAAGGCATTTCCCAATTCAGATAAAGGTCAAAGAGGTAATTTTTAATCAGGCTATTGATGTTAAAAAAGCATTTACAATGATATATGAAGTAAAATCAACATTGAATTTGGAGACTTAAGCTCCTCACCAAATAAAGAAGACAGCCAATCCCTGATTCATCTGATTGCCAAAGAACAAGGGAAGATTCAAAAACTTCAATTGAGAAAACAGCTCCAGAAATAGCCCCAACAGCAGCTCCCCTAACAAATCCACTCTCTGTCTCTTGGCCTATTAATGCTCCAGTCATAGCTCCAAGCAAAGTGCCAACTGCAATGCCAAAATCAATTTCATTTCCATTAGAACACAAAAAAATCTGAAATGAATTCAATTTTCAACTTTGAATTCAAGAAAGTCACATGAAAAATCCTCTAAAGTTTCCTATGATAATCATAAAATCCTGGGGTTTCAGAAAAAAACAAAACAAGGATCCAAAAAAAAAAATTGCATGTAATAATAAGAAAACCATAAAAAAAAAAAAATACCTAAAGCAAAGAAGAAGGTGAAGATAGCAGAGAAGATATTCCCAATAATTGCAGAAACAGCATAACATAAGATTTCTTTAATTCTTTCAAAGAAATTCCCAAACGAAGGAGAAGAAGATGAAGAAAAACGAAATGGGTTAGCAATAAAATCCATAATTTTTTTGTGGGTTGATTCTAATTTTTCAAAAGGAAGTTGTTGATCTTAAAAAGATTGGATTTTTAAAACAAAAGGGTATTGTTTTTTTTGCTTAGTTCTTAAGGAGAGAAAGAAAGAAGGCAAAAAGAAACCTCATCAACTAACTAGCATTTAAAGCTTTTTTATTTTCTCTCTCTCTTTCTTGGTTATTGCTGTTTTCTTGAAAGGGAAGAATCTGTTCAAAGAAAGGATGAATTTTGGAAAAATTAAAATTTAATAAATTTAATTAATCAAAAAATCGCTTTCAGAGAGAGGATGAAAGAAAAGAGAGAAAAAAAGGAAATAAATAATGAAAAAATCGACGTGTAGTTAAGGGTAATAAAAATGGTCCACAAAATATCACAGAAAATTGCTCTGTTTTTCAATCTATTTAATTGCTACTCTATCATTTATTTATTTATACTTTATTTGAAATAAATAAATAAAAAAGAGAGAGAGAGAGAGAGGGAGATGATTCATTTCTGTGTGCGATAAGATCCCAAGTCATGGTTCATAAATCTACCGGTTTTTCAAGTGGTTCTACCTTAATCCATTATTTAATACGGCTTGTTTTTAATTTTTTAAGGACATAAATAAATAAATAGATAAGTAGGGTTTTTTTTAATTATTACATCAAATTAGGTGATTAGAGACTCAATTTATAGAAGAGTTCAAACTAGTTTCAAAAAATAGAAAAATAAATTGATATTTTTATATAGAAATAGGTGATAAGAGATTTGAAAGGAAATCTACTAATAAAGTGATCAAATGGTAAAAAATAAGACATATTTTTTAAAATAAAACGATTGATATCATTTTTCATAAGAAATTGATAGTGAGTTAAATATATATATTTTTCAATAAATGTTATGCTATTTTCTACAAATTATTTTTCTACATTAATGTAGTCTTGAGATAATTTATTTTCAAAAAAATTACATTAAATAAAGGAGAGGAAACTCAAACATATGACCACTAAGAGAGTTTAGGTTAATGTTTATATATAGCAAGGAGTTCGATAGTAAATAAATGTTGTCTTTATGTCATGAAATGAGTTTTTTTAATAGGCTCATGTCCTCTAAATATTTGGGTCAATTCTACCATTATTTAATTTATCATTTATGCTATTAAATAACCTTAAGTGTGGTTGCTCAGCTCTTAATTTCAAAGATATTAGATAAGACTTTTTGAGTAACAAAAAGTTGTATTCATTTATATATTCTAGAATGTAAAATCAACTTTTTACCTTATGCTTAAAATTATAATGAATTCAATTGTTTCAATATATCATAAAAACACAGTATAAGGACCTGATTAAATTATGTTTTGACCAAAAACTAATGAGTATATTTTAATCGTTTTTTATATTTATATATATCATCACAATTTTTTTTAAATCATATGTTTAAACAAATACATTGATTTATTATAGAAATTGTGAACTATTTCCTACCCAACCTGATTTTGTGTGCACACGTGAGTAGTTTATAATTTTATAGTAAGTCTCAATACGATTCAACCAGTTAAGTATTAGAGTTTATTCTCACAAAATTAAAAGTTCAATCGAATCATTCATTCCTCATTTTGATGTAATATTAAAAAAACACTTTACAACATTCTTATATGATCTTCATATACATTATTGGTTGATATATGTTTAATACTTTGATAGTGATTTTTGTCTTCATCAGTCCTCCATAGTATTCGATTTAGAAAAATAAAAATTAAAAGGTTATAACTGGCTCAAGCTAATTTTCTCATGGTTTGATTATAAATTTAGTTTTTATGATTTATGGTCTATGTCAATTTAGTCTCTATAATTAAAAAAAAAAAAAATTTAGTCTTTATAATTTGTGTTTGTGTCAATTTAATCCGTATGGTTGTAAAAGTTGCTATTCATTCCCTGTGATTTGATGATCAAAATTCACCAAAATATCCCTTCATTATCATAAGTTTTGTTTTTTTAACGTGACAATCATATAAACAATTGTGTTGGCTTCTGATAATAATATAAATATTTTTAGAATTTTTATCAAATCATATAAATCAAATTAAAACTTTTAAAACCAAAACAACTAAATTATTACTAACCCAAACTATATAAATTGAATTAAAAATTTAAAAAATCATAAAGATTAACATATTTGAGACTCTAAATCACACCGATTAAATTTATAATTAAACCATTTTTTTAATTAAGATCACGTGCAAAGGTTATACTTATATTATGAGCGGGGAACAGGACAATAGAAGTTTATCGTTTGTTTAAAAAAAACAGATTCCATTTCAAATTTACTTGAACAAAAGTGATTTTAAATTAGAGGGGTTTTACATGAACTTGACTTGAGATGTAATTTAAATACAAATAAGTTATTAATTTAATATATTATATTATTAAATCATCACTTAGGTTAATATAAGTTAAATATTTTAAAAAATTTGTAACACCTGCTTTCACAGTTTGACATATATTTACACGAAATATAATCACTCAAGAAATATTTAATAAATAGAAAGGAACAAATAATATGAGGTTTGAACTTTGAATCTTCTGTTGTGAAAACAATTAAATCACCATTGATATATTGGATCAATAAGTACTTTGACACCAACCTGAAGTTATAAATTAAACAATATATTTTATTTATGATAAAATTATTTGAATTTATACCTCTTTAAACAACAAAATAAAATAAAGATAAAAATAGTCCACCTATTACTTTTTAAAATCAAATAGTAAAACGTGTCAACTTGAGCATAACTCAAAAGTTAGATATCTGCTCTTTTTTGTAAGGTCGAAAATTTAGGTTCTCCCTATCATAATTAGATATAGTATCTATAAAAAAAAATCAAATAGTAAAACGTTAATATTGTTAATTTTTTTTAGTAAATATTGTTCTTAATTGAAACAAGGGAAGGAATTGATTGAACGAAATTAGATGTTTTGAATATGAGTTTGATAAGAGATTTAGGGTTGGTAAGGAAGGACCATAGATCTTGGAGGGCAAACCTTTCAAACGCGGTTCTTTCATACGTTTTTGGAAAATTACATTAAGAGAGAGAGAGAGAGTGACTTTGGTTACGTGTTGGAATGGAATCATAATATTTTAATTTTCAATCTTCAATCTTCAATCTTTCAAAATAATTGACATTTTTTTGTCATCCTTTTGACATATTCCTCATTGGCCACACCATGCACAAAATGGATTTTTTCAACTCTCTCTCTCTCCACATGTAGTTTTTATGATTCAAATCGAAAAAAAAAATAACAATATAATTTAATAAATTATCGATTAACAAATTGAAAGTTGAAGAGTGAGTTTTATTTTGTTTTCTTTCTTTTATATGAGATGATTTTAAAATACACCACTTAAATTCAGGGGCGGATCCACTAAGGGGGTGGGGGCAGTTGTCCTCCTAAATTTTTTAATTTTTGATTTTTCTAATGTATTTTATATATTTTACCCCCAAATTTTTAGATAATAATTTTATATAGTTTTTGCCCCCCTAAAAGCAATTCCTGGGTGATTGTAAATTTAGAAATGATTATTTTTATTCATGTATTTTATTTACTTATAAAACACATCTTTCTTCTTGACTTTACATAAAAACTATAAAATATGTATTTATGATGAATGATACAAGTTATAAAAAAAAATGATATTTTATTACGATATCACGTTATTAAACAATTAAGAAAAAATGAGGAGAAAGGTAAATTTTTACCTTTAGCAAACCACACAGGTAAAAGCAATATTTCTTTTAAACAATAGGGTTGAATTTCCCATTGCAAAAAAGTCCATGGATGTTTTTCAAATTTATCTTATTTTATAATATTCTAGTGAATAAAATTATTTATCAATAGAGGTTTAGGTTAATAATAAAATATTTGTATTTCCTCTAATATATCATGTTAGAGGTTTAAATCTTTACCACATGTTATATATAAATAAGATTATTTAATTATATTCTCAAATTCGTCTTAATTAAAAACTCAATTATAAGTGAGTAGAGAATGATAGGTTAAAAGAAGTTTAAAAGTTGTGGGTTTTTATTTTTATTTATTATTATTATTAATGTCAATGAGATAAGAAAATGTAATGATTGTTATTTATATCAAATGAATTAAGAAAATGTGATGAAATATAATAATTTAAAGGAAAAATGAAGGAAATCTTACTTTCCACTAATGATTATGAAGTAAAGTTGAATATCAATTAGCGTGTACTAATAATAATAATAATAACTGGGATATGATTGTTTAATTATGACTTGCCAAATTTTTTTAATTTCTTGATTTATGGTTATAAATATTTGATTAAGAGTAATTAACCAACACACGAAAAAGTCAGCTCTAAATATCTTGAGCCTAAAACAACCAAAAAGACTTTTCTAGCTCATTTTATTTTCTAGACTCCTTATGTGTCTCTCTCTCAGCCCTGCATAAGGTTTAGACTTTTCAACCAATCAATATCACTTTCTCTCCTCCATTTTTGATCGGTTGTAACTTGTTAAGCAAAAGAATGGATTTTGAATATTTAATATTTTTTTTTCCCAACACGAGTGGTTAGGTTTCTGTTCTGATCTTTTTTTGAGGTCAAACATTCAAGTTTTCTCTCATCCAATCTGACGTAAAAATCTCAAAAGAAAATTTTCATACTTTTTTTAAAAAAAATTAATTAATTAAATTAATTTCAAGATATTGTATATGATGAAAATGAAGTCAACTTAGTAGCATAATATTTTGAACCATAAATATAATCATTGGCATCAAAATAATCCAATTGACTTTTATTAAACATAATTATTTTGCTTTGTTATATTAAACATCATTAATTGTTTATTATTTTCTTACCAATCGTTCATATTTTGTGTATAGTTTTATGGCATACGTTTTTATTTGGTGTATATAATTGTTTATTATTTTCTCGCCAATCGTTCATATTTTGTGTATAGTTTTATGACATACGTTTTTTTTTTTTTTTGAGATTACATCAAAGTGGGGGAAGGGGGGACTTGAACCTTCGACCTCAAGGGGAAGGGAGTATATGTCAAACCAATTGAGCTATGCTCATGTTGGCTTATGACATACGATTTTATTGGGTGTATATAATTGTTTATTATTTTCTCACCAATCATTCATATTTTGTGTATAGTTTTATGACATATGTTTTCATTGAACTCAAATCCATGGTAAAGTTCATTCGATTTAATGTTGCGATTTAATTCTCATAACTCTTAAATGAAAACTGTTTGATAATTTTTTTTTCAATTTTTATTTTAATATTTTAAATTATAAGAAAGAATTGTTGAATCAAAGTTGATTCCGAAATTCCATTCATGGCGAATCTGATTTCTCTCTTCTTTCTTTTAAATTTAAAATAAAAACAAAAAGTATGAGAAAAAATATAAAAAGTAATTATAAATATAATAGATAAATCGTGATTGACAGTAATCAATGATCAATGTAATCGCAGGTGATTACTGTCAATTATAATAACTTTAATTCTAAAAAAATCGATAAAATAAATGTTTACTATTTGATGATACAATTTTTTTTATATTAAAAGAAAAGAAAAAATAACTCCAACTATATCAAAATTTCCTTCTCGCTCCATCTCCAAATAAATTATTCATAGATTTTGCCAAATTCATATATAGTTCTCTTAAAACCGACACATGTCGAACTTCAAAATATAATATGCAGGAAAAAACGACCGAACAATACTTCTGTACACACCGGTAAGTATGTAGTACATACTTCCCAATAATATGAACCTCTACTTTTTTGACACATGAATTTTGATATACGATAAAAATTATATTGATTAAAAGAAAATTCACGTATAAAAAAAGTAGAGGTTTATATCATTGGGAAGTATGTACTACTATTATTCAAAACAACGAGCTTCATGAATTCAATATTCTTCCTTCCACCTCCAAACCCACCGTGTCCTGCTCTTTCTCTACTTTTTTTTATAGATATTATATAAACTAGAGAAAGAAGAAGCTCGGCCATCAATTTTATTAGGAGAGAGCACGAATTTGTTGAGTTATACTAAATTTGACTGTGGTTGATTTGTTTTTATTGAATATAATATTATAATATATGATTGGCTTGGAAAACTCCTTCAAGAGGGTGATAAGAAGCTTGAAAAGCATGAAGAATGTTGTTTTTCTTTTTATTTCTTTTTTTACCTCACTGTCTTCTTAATGATTCCAGAATTGGTCAGCTTCCTTACCTTATACAACATTGACTTATTTGCTAGCAATAATAACACTTGAACTTCTATTTGTAGTACCAGAGATTTATGGGTATCAATTATGGGAAAGTTTTCCTTTTTTTTTTTTTTTTTAAGATTTCTTGGAAGTCCAAATAATTGAAGAGATGTTTTCTCAGATAATTTTTCTTGAATGATACAGAAAGGAAGTTGTAAATGTAAGAATTTTGAAAAAGAAAGAATTTGGAATATTAGAAAAATAATCCCCCACCACGTTTGTATAACACTATCCATTTTGGCCTAGCGAGCGTGTTAGGTAGGAGGGATGAGATGTACTAGGCTAAGCTACATAATACTAACTCTCTATTTGTTAGGTGGATTTAGAGTTTGGTTTTTTTAAACTCATGAGTTTACAAATAGTAAAAAAGGTGTGTTTATTACTCATTCTTCTGCGCGTCCAAATACAAGTTACACAAACTCAACTTTCGTTTCACATCTTTTATCAAACGTTATATCTTGTTTGGTTGGTCTGGCTTTATGTCGTCCGTTTTTCGAACAAGTGAATGAGCTTATGAAATTTGAATTTGTGCAAGCTATATTTAGTTGGACGGGTTTGAGTTTGAGTTTTGTCTTGATAAATTCTTTTAATATGGTTTGACAAACTCACATTGATTATTGTTTAAACCTATAGATTTAAGAAACTTAAAACTTCAAGTTATTAAATTTACCTATCAAACATGAGTCGAGCCAATGAAGCCTAGCCCACTCAAACTCAACCATATCCTACCCAACCCAACTCGTGATTTTTCGTAATTTCTATCCGATGTGTGACTTTAATCGCATCCCAATAGAAAAACAAAGGAATTGTAATGCAGAGTACAAACTCCCATGCATTCTCAATGAGAGTGATTTTGGAAATCAGCAAATTATGAATTAATGGTGTGATTTGTTTGCTTGGGATTGAATTTGCAGGTTGATTTAGAATTATATATTGGGAGAGTTGTTTTCAATGGAGAAGGCATAGTTAAGTTAACCCTGATAGTGTGACTGGGACAGATTCATGATTAATAGTTAAGGATGGGGGAGTTGGTGGAAATGGAATAAAGGCTGAGGCTACAATGATTGGTCAAATTTTATTAAATGTTTTATTTTATATTATGTTTTTTTTCTTTCTAATTCTCATATATTTCATTGCTCAAGTTTACTTGTATTGTATTCATTTCTTAATTTTGAGATAATATAAATTTGTCAAGAACTACCTTAATTATTGAAGATCTTCTATTAGCCCTTGAAATTTTAAGTGTATCTCATTTCAATGGATTTAAAAGTGGTAAAATTAATACCCTCCATCAACTGGATTGTCTTTTTTAGAGATTTTTTTAAGGTGTAAATGTCCTTGTATCTAGCAAAACTATTTGGAATGTTTTTGTGACTACGTTAAATCTTTTTTTTTTAATTGGATTTTAACGTTTTAGGTGTTGAGCTTCGACTTTTTTCATTGCCGTAATTTGTGGCTAAGTTTGACTGTTTCAGTCGTAAAATCTGGACACTTTTATTGTGACACGTTAAATATTATATTGATTAAATTTTAAGATATTAATAGATTTTTGGATAATTTTGTAACTCTGGTTTTGAAGAGTGTATTGATTTCATCACTTACCAAATTTAAGGTTCACATGAGTAAAGTTGATGTTTTAAGCTAAGTATGGGGATAAGAAAGGTTTTTTTCTTGGAAAGAATTAAAATAAAGAAATATAGTAATTACTACTTGTGCAGCCTATGGGCATGGTCTTGTCTGGGGTTGAAGGAATAAAAGATTTCTATTGAAAATGACCATTCTCATCTTTCTAATTCATCAGAAAGTTTAAAAAAGAAGAAGATGATGTTTTTGAGACTTTTTTGCAACTTAACCCTTTTTTTGAAAGTATTAAACTATATGTCCAAACGTTTGAAATAATTGGGGAAATGTCCTTTTTTTCTTCTTCCTGAAATCAGGGGTTCAAAACCCGTCTTTAGGTGACTGGGCTGAAGACGGGTTTTCAAAACACGTTTTATTGCCACGTGGACTGGTTTTTAAGTAAAAATTTTTTGTTCATTATCAGATTTATTTGTAAATGGTTTGGATTTAGATGATTTTGGTTGAATATTTAAAAGGTATAATCTTGATAATATTGCATTTACTAATCATTTATGTTATTTTCTTTTTTAAGGAGTTGGGCAAAATCGTGGGTAGAACCCACGATGTAGTTAACGTGGACACAAATCGTGGGTTTACCCTTTTTTTTAATTATAAAATGACTTTAGAAAAATTGTTTCGTTTGATTTTTTTAAAATATATGAACAGAAAATAGTAATGACTAACGATGGCCCCCGGTCTCACATGGAGATCATATATTTTAAAAAAATCAAACGAAACAATTTTTCTAAGTCATTTTATAATTTAAAAAAAAACATGGGTAAACCCACGATTTTGCCCAACTCCTTAAAAAAGGAAATAACATAAATGATTAGTAAATGCAATATTATCAAGATTATACCTTTTAAATATTCAATCCAAAATAATCTAAATCCAAACAATTTACAAATAAATCTGATAATTAACGAAACACATTTCTAAAGTCAGTTTATAAAAAAAAAAAAATTACGTAAAAACCAGTCCACGTGGCAATAAAACGTGTTTTGAAAACCCGTCTTCAGCCCAGTCACCTAAAGTCTAAAGACGGGTTTTGAACCCCCGATTTCAGAAAAAAAAAAAAAATGACATTTCCCCAATTACTTCAAACGTTTGGACATATACTTTAATACTTTCAAAAAAATGGCTAAGTTGCAAAAAAGTCCATGTTTTTGCTTGTTATCTTTTTATACAGGGGAAGGCATGAAAGAAACAAATAACTGTCTTTAGCAGATCAGATAGACCCAACATTGCTAACATATCTCCTAAATATGGTGCAAGGCAACCATGGTGGTTTTTGGTGTGCTTTTATTATACTTTATAAAAAAATAATTAAATATATATTTCGAAATTAAGGGTAAATCACGTATAAATTTTTAGTTTAACTTTGTGTCACGACAGAAATCGCCTACTTGATTAACAGTCTCTCTGCCACATCAATTAAACAACCACATATTTCAAAATGTTTTCAAAACTACTGTATTTTTTCAACAAAAAAAAAAAAAATTAAAATATATGATATTAATAAAAGAAACCCCCCAAAAAATCCCATCCCGTTTTTGCAAACCGACCACCTCGGTTTGGTCAAAACCAGACTGGACCGACCAAGCCCAACCCTCCCTAGATATTAGCAGGTCATTTTTGTCATAATTCACATTACACATCAAATTAAAATCCAACTCAAGACTTGATTTTTCTAAACTGCTAGAAACTAAAATGGAAGAGCATCCTCATCCTATTAAACTCAATGATGTCTTGTATATAAGTTGTTGACATTGAAGTACTGCTGCTGCTGGAGGTAGACATTGATTTTGAAAATGAACCTGATCAAGTTGGAAAGGATGTGAAGAAAATATTTCTGAGGGACATTTGGCCATCAAGTGAAGAGACTAAAAGTGTAAGTTTTTCAATCGAATGCAATTCTCTACCACAGTCGAAGGGAATAAGTTCATTTTGAGCTATTCATAACAACTGGGTTTGAATGTTCATCTTTGGTTTGTTTTGTCATAGACGACAACATCACGACGGACCATCTCTCATTTGTGGCAACCACGAGATAATGAAGCATGGTACTTTTGCCAATATAAGACCCATCACTAAACTCTTGGGTGGTGAGGTTGGACCTAAAACCATTCACTTCCCCACTGGAGAGAAACTCGCTGTGGTTGACGCTGCCATGGTACAGATTATCATTTTCTTCACACATTTTACTCTTCCTTGTTGCCATATTGCATATTAGCAAGAAGGTTTTTCTTTTTGTCTTTCGTTTAACAAGCTGATGGGTATATTTACTGTAGGCTCGATATTCAATTAACAGAGATACAAGGGTGAGGGTCATGATACCATTATTCTGGCTGGGGCTGAGTACAGAAGTGAAGTTCCAGGGAATGAAGTCATCTGCATCTATGGTCAATGTCTATTTTCAATTTCCCAGCGATAGCTCTGATATCTTATTCACCACAGGGAGTAAAGTAGTGATTGCTAAAAGCTTTGAGCATACTCTTCGCAGCAATTTTTGTGGGAATGGGAATAATTTCTCTGTGTTTAAAGACATGATAGGATGTTGATTCTTTTGGACTGATTGGCCATGAGCACTACAGCATCGAAATCCCAAGCAGCATCAAGGATCTTAGACCATAACAAGATATCACTGTAGTAACAGACTCTGGGAAGGGAAAGTTCTATTCGATGCACACTAAAATTTGATAGAGGTTTTTTTTTTTTAATACTGTGAGTGTCTGGACCAGCTTACGCGCACCACAACTAAGCTCACGGGACAACCTCATGACCCTACAATACTTGGCGTCGGTTTAATCGTAGGATGATATCCTAGGTAGGTGGCCAACATAGTTTGAACTCATGATCTCAAGGTTGGAAAACAACCCCTTGACCATTACGCCAACACATGTTGGTTAAAATTTGATACAGAGGTATTAGCTTTCATCTAAATCATAACCTTAAAAAAAGTTAAGGAAATCTCAGGCATTGGTTTAAATGGGTGCACGTTAAACTCACCACATATAGTTAAAGGTGTGGGCAAGCTGGCATGGACACTCACAAATATATATTTTTTTAAAAAGTAGCAAATTCCACAAAGAAGCTAAACAGAAACAAACATTCAAATTGCATTAAACCTAATGTGCAGTGGAAAAAAAAATCGTATAGATAATATTCACAAACCCCAAATCAAAACAACCAATCTACATAAAAACCAAACCCAATTAGCATAATAATTTAACATAAATCTCCAAACCCTAAACTTGAAAAAATAAAATAAATCGTTCAACTTTCAGAAGTAATCCTCAGAGCTTTATTCTTAAATCTATACCTGGGAGCTCTAGGAATAACTTGGCTAGGTCCAAAATGAAACTGACCTGGACTGTCAGTGAGAGGAGGACCATCATCATAAACATACCCAACAAGATTTCCACATCCATTGCACTTAATTTTGGTTCGTTTTCTTTGAATTCCCCAATAATTTAGGGTTTCAAAGAAGGGTTTTATCTTATCTTCTTTCTCGAACGTGAATTTGGTGGAGTCGATCCATGAAAATGAAATTGTGCCCTTGTTTCCAGCTTCGAAATAGAAGTCTTGGGGGAAGAGGTGAATTGAGTTTAGGTTTAAATTAGCTTCGCATTTTGTACAGCTATAGATTGAAGCCATTGCTAATCGATCTTTGAAGCAAGATTTAAAAAGTTTTTTTTTTATTTTGATTTTGATATTGGATCTTCAAATAGAGAGAGAAAATGTGGGTTGGGTTTCGAAAGGGGAAATCAAAGGAAGGTCCTTTGATCTTATCATGTATGCAGGTGTCAGTCAAAAGAAAGTATATGTGTAATAAATTTGTGTGCAGGAATACTAATAACTACCTTCAAATTTATCAAGTTTTTTTTTTTTTTTTTTTCATTTTAGAAATTTTCTGATGACGTATTATTTTAAGAGTTATTTCAAAATAGTAAATATTTTCAAATTTTGTATATGAGAAATATTATTTTTAAAAACTATTATTATAATTAAAAATATTAATTTTTAAAATATTATTTTTGATTTTTTGTCAAGTATTTGTCAGAGATGTGGGTACGTTTTGTTTGATTTGTTTTAACTTTTTATGAAAGCAAAATCAAATTGAATAGTTAAAATTTTAATTTTGAATTGAATTGTCATTCGAGACTTGATGAACCGTAGATGTATTGTATTCTATTTTTTAAGGTGAGTGGTTGAAATATTTATCCCAAATTACATAGAAATATTGAATTAAATTGAAATGAATTGATTAATTGGTTTCGATTAAACTATTTCAATTTGATCCATAGATTTTCATTTTGTATCTATATCCTTTAGTTTTGAAAACATGTTGAATAGCTCTTAAGCTTACACAAAAACATAAGAAAGATGGAAGAAGGCCAAGAAGAGAGGAGAGAGAAAGAAGATAAATGAGGGATGGGAAATTGGAAGATATATATATATTTTTAATAGCCACCTCATTTAAATTGTATCACATCAATAATTTAAAAGAATATATTTTACCATATCAACTTTCCAATAGTGGACATAAAGACTCTATTAGCTTAGGGACCAATTAAATTTATCTTATAAAATTCAATGATTGCATAGATATAAAAATTAAGGGACTAAATCGAAGACAACCCTAAAATTTAAGGGCATAGTTTACCCTAATTAAAAAATGGTTAATTACACCAATAACTTTTGCTCGTTAAAGCCTTTTTAATTTACACCTTTATACTATCAATTTAGTTTTTTTTTTCACTTACATTTTATACTACAAATTTATAGAAAAAAAAAACTATCCAAATACAAAACATATCTTATAATTTTAATACTTTTTAATATCAAGAGTACATGAAAAGACACTTTAGTCCTTACTTAATAGAGTCTCTCTAAATGAGATTCCATTAAATCAAAATGATTTTCTATTAAACGTTGTTACACACAAATAGATTCCATGGAAATGTCATAATCTAAACTCACATCTTCGCCTCAATCCAATTTAATTCAATTTATATTAAGAAAATAACAACAAAAAAATCCATAGACTAATCGACACCATTATCTGCTTCGTTTTCTCGACCTCCATGAAAACTGATTAAACGGAAGCGTTTTTCCTCTTTACGACTAAACTTAAGCTTCTTTATCTAATCCGGTAATGATTTTGCCAGCGAGATTCCGCCGGAAATTTCATCTCTTAAAAGAATCCTCTGCCTTGATTAAATCCCCTTCTCCAATATTCCAACCAAGCTCATACATTCCCATACGTGTTTTTCCGCCATTGTCTGACCTCGAAGCCATCTCCAATTCCTTCAGTTTTCTTCTCTTTGAAAATATTAATTTTTCCCAACCAAGACCTCTTATTTCTCTTTGGATCGGAAAACGAAAAATGAAAACAAAAACAAAGAAATACGTAAACTTAAATCCTTTTTTGAATAAATTGCTTGATCATTGAATACTAACTTCGTGTTCTTGTTTATTTTTTAGGAACTTGTGATTTGGGAAGAATTCCATTAGATTGGACGACAATAAATATAATCAGCTTGGTTTAATTAAGATTCATGAAATTTCACTTTAGGACTAAACTGTCTTTTCACGTGACATTGGATAAAAAAAAAAAAGGTATGTTAGATTTGATGGGTTTTTTTTTAACCGAAATTAGATAATATAAACGGGGCAATTTCAAATATGTTATAAATTTTTATAATATTTACAAATTTGTTTGGGAAAAGAATATTTACAAAAATATTAGAATTTTAAAAATTATGAGTATATCAGTGAACTACTAGTGTATCAATGATAGTTTTAGTTTATCACTGATATATTATTATATATCACTGATATATTATTAATTATTGACTGATATACTAATAGATTGACTGATAATCTCGACTTTTGAAATTCTAACATTTTTATAATTTTTATTTTTCCTAATAAATTTGTAAAATATTTCACCTAATTATAACATTCATGTAAATTTCCTAATATAAAATGTAAAGATAAAGAAAATTAAATTGATAGTCTAGAGGTGTAAATTGAATGACTTGAAAGTGCAGGGGTAATTAGTACGTTAAAAAAAAAAAAAAAAAAAAAAAAAAAAGAAAGCAGCAGCCATCAGGGTTACAATAGTAATTCCACACAATCGTTTGCCATCTCCGTCTATAAATACCCCATTAGGGCTATAGTTTTCGACTTGTTGGAGGCTCTCGAAAGGGGGTTTTTCAGAGGGGGAGAGATTTTCCCGTCGATCTCTGAAATTGGCACAGGGAAAAGTGGGAAAAAAACAGAAACAGACCGAAAATTTAAACTTCAAATTCAGAATCAGAATTTTTTCTATCTAAAACAACCAGTTTCAAGTGAATTTTCAAGCTTTTTGAACTTTTTTTAGGGTTCTTTTTTATCAGTTTAGATCGCCATGGATTTGCGATTTCCATATTCGCCGGCGGAGGTTGCTAAAGTTCGTATGGTTCAGTTCGGAATACTTAGCCCTGATGAAATTGTAATTCTCTTTCAATTTGCATTTCAGATTTTTCATTTCTTAGTCTATTTCAACGTTGTAAGTTAAAAAATTAAGAAATTCTTCATATGTTAATATCATAGTTTTCTCAGTGGCGTACTTGGAAATTATGCTACTTATTGAGTTATTGATACTCGTTTGGTTTTATATTTTGGTTAAATTAGTGTATCAACTATGTTTTCTTTGGGTTGCAGAGGCAAATGTCTGTGGTTCAAATTGAGCATGGTGAAACTACAGAAAGGGGTAAGCCGAAAGTGGCCGGATTGAGCGACCCGCGTCTCGGGACAATTGATAGAAAAATGAAGTGTGAAACTTGTACTGCGAATATGGCTGAGTGTCCAGGGCATTTTGGGCACCTTGAGCTTGCCAAGCCTATGTTTCATATTGGGTTTATGAAGACTGTTCTCACTATCATGCGTTCTGTTTGTTTCAATTGCTCAAAGATTTTAGTTGCCGAGGTAGGTGGTTGTTCTTTATTTAACATTGGAATGATGTATCTGGGAATGTCTTGTATCGCTGGTGTAATTTTTTCTCTTAATGTCAAATTAGAAGTTCAATTTCTAAAGATATTTATTTTTGCTTACTAGTTGATGTGGATCATTAAGGAGAATGGTAGGGATCACGAGTGAGAATAATAAAGTAGTAGTATTTAATGATTTGCATCTTTTAGATATCCAGAGCAACGTTCATGATCACCTTCAACTGAGTTTAAGTGATTATTATCTCATTTGAATGTTTACAGCTTCATTGTATGCTGATAGTTCTTTACCCTCAATTATCTTTTAATTATTTTAATTCAGGACGACCCTAAATTTAAGCAAGCAATGCGTATAAAGAATCCCAAGAACAGGCTCAGAAAGATTTTGGATGCCTGCAAGAACAAAACCAAGTGTGAAGGTGGAGATGAAATTGATGTCCAAGGTCAAGAACCAGAAGAACCAATTAAAAAGGGTCGTGGTGGCTGCGGTGCTCAGCAGCCTAAGATCTCAATTGATGGTATGAAAATGGTAGCGGAGTACAAAGCTCAACGGAAGAAAAATGATGATCAGGAGCAGCTACCTGAACCTGTGGAAAGAAAACAGACGCTTAGTGCTGAAAGGGTAACCAATTTAACCCCTCATTAACAATTTTTCAAATTAATTTTGAGTGTGCCTCTTCACTAGCTTGATTAATCTCTTTAGGTTCTTGGAGTTCTGAAGAGAATAAGTGATGAGGATTGCAAACTCTTGGGCTTAAATCCAAAGTATGCCAGACCTGATTGGATGATTCTGCAAGTCCTTCCAATCCCTCCACCTCCTGTTAGACCTTCGGTTATGATGGACACCTCATCCAGGAGCGAGGTAGGCATGTTTTGCTTTTGCTTATTACGTTGAAATATTTATTGTTTTGATTACTCTTTAGCCGCATTTTTTTAAAATTTTTCTTACATTTTAGTCTCTCATTAAAGCTACCCATGTATTGTGCTTCTAGATAATGTTAGATCAGTTTTGACATGACATTTCTTAATCCAGGACGATCTAACTCATCAGCTGGCCATGATTATAAGGCACAATGAAAACCTTAGGAGGCAAGAGAGGAATGGGTCTCCTGCGCATATTATTTCGGAGTTTGCCCAATTGTTGCAGTTTCATATAGCCACGTATTTCGATAATGAATTACCTGGACTACCCAGGGTATGACATTTTAGAGTGAAACTGTATGGTTTTTTGTTGTTGATTATTTTCCGCTTACAATGGCACGTGTTTTAATCTAGGCCACACAGAGATCTGGAAGACCTATTAAATCTATATGTAGTAGGCTCAAGGCGAAGGAAGGCCGGATCAGAGGTAACTTGATGGGAAAACGAGTGGATTTTTCAGCAAGAACAGTTATCACACCTGATCCGACAATTAATATTGATCAATTGGGAGTACCATGGAGTATTGCTTTGAATCTTACATATCCGGAGACTGTGACACCATATAATATAGAGAGGTTTATGTTTTCTTAATCATCCGTACCTAGCTTCTTGCCCCTTTTCCCTTCCATATTATATATTGTCTCTGATTCAAATGGTACTTTTCGTCCTGTTGAAAATCAGGTTAAAGGAACTTGTTGAATATGGGCCCCATCCTCCACCTGGTAAAACTGGTGCCAAGTATATAATACGTGATGATGGACAGAGGCTTGATCTTCGATATCTTAAAAAAAGCAGTGATCATCATTTGGAGCTTGGTTACAAGGCAAGTCTGTCTGACCATGCTAGAAATCCTATAATTTTGGGCCAGTTATGCCCACCATTCTAATTCTTTTGCTCTTATCATCACAGGTGGAGCGTCATTTAAATGATGGTGACTTCGTTCTTTTTAACCGACAGCCAAGTCTCCATAAAATGTCTATTATGGGACACAGAATCAAGATTATGCCCTACTCAACTTTTCGTCTGAATTTATCCGTCACGTCACCTTACAATGCAGATTTTGATGGTGATGAAATGAATATGCATGTTCCTCAGTCATTTGAGACTAGGGCAGAAGTATTGGAGCTCATGATGGTTCCCAAATGCATAGTTTCACCTCAGGCAAACCGTCCTGTAATGGGAATTGTGCAGGATACTTTATTAGGATGTCGTAAAATTACGAAGAGAGATACCTTCATAACAAAGGTGACAGTCATATAATTTTTTTTTATTCTTTTTATTCGTAAACATCTTTTGTTTCTTTTATGTTAGGGTTATAAAGTTACGTTGTTGTTTTGCAGGATGTTTTCATGAATATATTGATGTGGTGGGAAGATTTTGATGGGAAAATTCCTGCCCCAGCAATTTTGAAGCCACAACCTCTCTGGACTGGAAAACAAGTTTTTAACCTTATTATACCAAAGCAGATAAATCTCACAAGAACTGCTGCCTGGCATGCTGAGTCTGAATCTGGGTTCATAACTCCTGGGGATACTATGGTTAGGATTGAGAAGGGGGAGCTACTTACTGGAACCCTTTGCAAGAAGGCACTTGGGACATCAACAGGGAGTCTTATACATGTCATTTGGTATGCATTATCAATATTGCGCATTCACTGCATTTGCAAAGGATTTGGTCTGTTTTATCATCTTTTTAAAAAAGTAATAGCTCTGTTTTTGAAGTGAAAATAATTGCAATATTGATAATGCATTTGGAAAGGATCTGGTCTGACTTTTTTGTTTGACTACTTGGCGGTGTTGGTGTATGCGACACATTAAAATAAAATGAAGTTCGCTTTAGGATACATAGCTTTCAGCTTTGAGGAGGGATACCACTTAGAGATTGGAATTTGGTTCTTCAAATGTCATGTTGTGCTGTTTGGGTTGCCTAGAATAATTAACTTTATATAGTCTTAGCCAGAATTTGGCTGAAATGGTTCTTCTTTTGAAATATAATTATTGTAAACTGAAGCTCAAATTGTTTTTTCACATGGCTGTTTCATTTATTTATACTGAGATTTGTGGGCTTTTTCTCCCATTCTTTTTTGCTCTTCAACTTTTTTCTTTCTGTTTTTCTATAACTTTTCCAGGAGACACTTCTGTTCCTTTTTTTCATTTTTCGTTTGTATGTAATCTTGCTCAATATGTTATTGTTTTGTAAAATCATGGTGCTTAGTATAATTTTTGAAGTTCCTTCTTTATTGTGTGATATCAGTTTCTTTTTTGGCTCCTTCTCATTCTTGTATGTTTTCAGGGAGGAGGTAGGTCCAGATGCAGCCCGTAAATTTCTTGGTCATACGCAGTGGCTAGTCAATTACTGGCTTTTGCAAAATGCTTTCAGCATTGGGATTGGGGATACAATTGCTGATGCTTCAACCATGGAGAAAATTAATGAAACTATTTCCCTAGCTAAAAATGAAGTGAAAAACCTTATCAAGAAAGCCCAAGAGCGGAGTTTAGAGCCTGAACCTGGACGGACTATGATGGAATCATTTGAAAACAAAGTGAACCAGGTCCTGAATAAGGCTCGTGATGATGCTGGTAGTAGTGCGCAAAAAAGTTTGTCAGAGAGTAACAATCTTAAAGCCATGGTTACTGCTGGATCCAAGGGCAGTTTTATCAATATCTCCCAGATGACTGCTTGTGTGGGGCAACAAAATGTTGAAGGAAAGCGGATACCATTTGGTTTCATTGATCGAACATTGCCCCATTTCACTAAAGATGATTACGGGCCTGAAAGTCGTGGCTTTGTTGAAAACTCGTATCTTCGGGGATTGACACCGCAGGAGTTCTTTTTCCATGCTATGGGTGGTAGGGAAGGTCTTATTGATACTGCGGTGAAGACCTCTGAAACAGGTTACATTCAGAGGAGGCTGGTAAAGGCTATGGAAGATATCATGGTCAAATATGATGGGACTGTTAGGAACTCATTGGGTGATGTTATTCAGTTTCTCTATGGTGAAGATGGCATGGATGCTGTTTGGATAGAATCTCAGAAACTAGATTCTTTGAAAATGAAGAAAAAGGAATTTGGAAGGATCTTCAGGTATGAGTTTGATGATGAGAACTGGAAGCCAAATTACATGTTACCAGAACATGTTGAAGATTTGAAAACTATCAGAGAGTTCCGCAATGTGTTTGAAGCTGAAGTTCAAAAGCTTGAAGCTGACAGGTATCAGCTGGGAACGGAAATTGCAACCACAGGTGAAAACTCCTGGCCAATGCCAGTTAATCTCAAAAGGCTTATTCAGAATGCACAAAAGACTTTCAAGATTGACTTTCGAAGGGCTTCTGATATGCACCCAATGGAGATTGTTGAAGCTATTGACAAGCTTCAAGAAAGGCTGAAAGTTGTTCCTGGTGAAGATCCACTAAGTGTGGAGGCTCAGAAGAATGCCACCCTTTTCTTCAACATATTGCTTCGAAGCACTTTTGCCAGCAAAAGAGTTTTGGATGAGTATAGGCTTACACGTGAAGCATTTGAGTGGGTTATTGGAGAAATAGAATCACGCTTCCTACAGTCACTAGTAGCTCCTGGGGAAATGATTGGTTGTGTTGCTGCACAATCCATTGGAGAGCCTGCTACTCAGATGACTCTAAATACTTTCCATTATGCTGGTGTGAGTGCCAAGAATGTCACTCTCGGTGTCCCCAGATTGAGGGAAATCATTAATGTAGCCAAGAGAATCAAAACACCTTCTCTTTCAGTCTATCTAAAGCCTGAATCTAATAAAACTAAGGAGAGGGCAAAGACGGTTCAATGCGCTTTGGAATACACTACACTTAGGAGTGTTACACAAGCTACAGAAGTATGGTATGATCCTGACCCCATGAGCACGATCATTGAAGAGGATGTTGATTTTGTGAAGTCTTATTATGAGATGCCAGATGAAGAAATTGCCCCTGAGAAGATCTCCCCGTGGTTGCTTCGCATAGAGTTAAATCGTGAAATGATGGTGGATAAGAAATTAAGCATGGCAAACATTGCTGAGAAGATTAACCTGGAATTTGATGATGATTTGACTTGCATATTTAATGATGATAATGCTGAAAAACTGATACTTCGAATCCGTATTATGAATGATGAAGCTCCAAAAGGGGAGTTGAACGATGAATCAGCTGAAGATGATGTGTTCTTGAAGAAAATTGAGAGCAATATGTTAACTGAAATGGCTCTTCGAGGCATACCAGACATCAACAAGGTTTTCATTAAATGTGGTAAAGTAAACAAGTTTGATGAGGCTGAAGGTTTTAAGCCAGAGATGGAGTGGATGTTGGATACAGAGGGTGTAAATCTTTTAGCTGTTATGTGTCATGAGGAAGTTGATGCAAGGAGGACCACAAGCAATCATTTGATTGAAGTTATTGAAGTTCTTGGGATTGAAGCAGTGCGGCGGTCTCTTCTAGATGAGTTGCGTGTTGTTATATCTTTTGATGGATCTTATGTTAATTACCGTCATCTTGCTATCCTTTGCGATACCATGACTTATCGTGGCCACTTGATGGCTATTACACGTCATGGTATTAATCGAAATGATACCGGACCAATGATGAGATGTTCGTTTGAAGAAACTGTGGATATTTTACTTGATGCTGCAGTATATGCTGAAACAGATTATTTGCGGGGTGTCACTGAAAACATAATGTTGGGTCAACTGGCACCCATAGGAACAGGAGGCTGTGCTCTGTATCTTAATGATGAGATGTTGAAGAATGCAATTGAACTCCAGCTGCCTAGTTACATCGATGGTCTGGATTTTGGCATGACACCTTCTCGTTCGCCCATTTCAGGAACTCCTTATCATGAAGGGATGATGTCTCCTAGTTATTTACTGAGCCCAAATCTCCGCCTTTCACCCATCAGTGATGCACAGTTTTCACCCTACGTTGGAGGGATGGCTTTCTCTCCTACTTCATCTCCTGGCTACAGTCCATCATCTCCGGGCTACAGTCCATCATCCCCTGGATATAGTCCTACATCCCCTGGTTATAGTCCCACCTCTCCGGGATACAGTCCCACCTCTCCTGGTTATAGCCCAACATCTCCAACCTACAGTCCTAGTTCTCCTGGATATAGCCCAACGAGTCCTGCGTATTCTCCTACCAGTCCATCTTATTCACCCACCTCTCCAAGTTACAGTCCCACCTCTCCCAGTTACAGTCCCACCTCTCCCAGTTACAGTCCCACCTCTCCAAGTTATAGTCCCACCTCACCAAGCTACAGTCCCACTTCACCCGCTTACAGTCCCACTTCACCCGCATATAGTCCCACATCTCCGGCATATAGTCCGACTTCCCCATCTTACAGTCCAACCTCACCCTCCTATAGCCCAACGTCACCTTCTTACAGCCCCACCTCACCCTCCTACAGCCCAACATCTCCTTCCTACAGTCCCACATCACCTTCATATAGTCCTACCTCTCCAGCATATAGCCCCACCTCTCCTGGCTATAGCCCCACATCACCAAGCTATAGCCCCACATCTCCAAGCTATAGTCCCACATCACCGAGTTATAACCCTCAATCAGCTAAATACAGCCCATCACAAGCATACTCACCCAGTAGTCCAAGATTGTCTCCTTCAAGTCCATATAGTCCGACCTCACCGAATTACAGGTAGTATGTTGTGCAAGTCTTTTTGGTTTAATCATGTTAAAGTGTATGAATGCAAACACCTAGCTTATATGCTTATTTTTCTTGGTTTTATTTCTGGACTCTTCTTGAAATTGAAATGACAGAGTATTTTTCATATTGTTTTGATTCCTATATGATCATCTTATGTGATCGAATATCTTGTCTTATCCTGCAGCCCAACATCACCATCATATTCGCCGACATCCCCCGCATATTCTCCATCAAGCCCAACCTACAGTCCTAGCAGGTAAAATTTTATTGTGCCCGGGCTCTTTGTAACATCTATAATTTTGACGTGTTACTGTTTTACAAATTTTTGTCTTTGTATTCCTGAAACCCGTTCTTTGCCTTTTCTCCCTCCAGCCCGTATAATTCAGGAGCTAGCCCAGACTACAGTCCCAGTTCTCCACAATATAGGTCAGTTGAGATGAGTTAATTTGTTGAATGTATTTACATATATTCTGGTAGTTGGAATTTAATTATTTTCTATTTCTATGAATTCTCCTGACAGTCCAAGCGCGGGATACTCACCTACTGCTCCCGGGTATTCTCCATCATCTACTAGTCAATACACTCCTCAAACGAGTGACAAGGATGATAGGAGTAGAAAGGATGATAAGAGCAACCGTTGAGTTGTTGATTTCTTGGTTGAGTGGAAAAGGTAAAGTTTTTCAAGTTGTGATCTTGATAATTTTCTTCTTCTATATTTTCCTAAATAATTGATCTTCAGGTTGTTAATAATGTAGATTTCGCATCTGTGATGCCTGCCAACTGGACTTCAAATTGGTGTGTTTCTTAGGTGCAGTAATTGTTCTGGGTATTTATATTTTGTAGGGTTGAATTATCCCACGAGGAATTTGGGGACAAGAAAGAATGGTTTGGAGTAAGCTTTTATAGCCCTTATTGATTAGGGGGAAGAATACAGGAGTAAATCAAATCAGACACGAATGGAACCGCTTTCAATGAATTGGTTTCTAGGCGAAAAGGCTGGCATTTTTAATATCTGTTACCTAAAGAACATAGACATCGGTATTGTTGTTTCGGAGTTCTGTTTTCCAAGATATAACGGGGAAGAATATGAATGGAACCGCTTTCAACGAATTGGTTTCTATACGAAAGGGCTGGGTGTTCTAAATAACTCTGATGCCTAAAGAACATATGATGTTGGGATTGTGTTTCATAGTTGTGTTCCAAGATGTATTGCTATTATTGTTGCTATCCTTCTAATGTGGTTGCAAGTGTAACAATGAACTGATTGGCACCCATATTGCAGGTCATTTGTAAATGTGAGGCCTTCAAACCACGATATGGGAAAGAGACAAATAGACAATGTGAAAGCTTGTTACTTAGAATGGAGACATTATATGTCATTTGGACGTTTATTTTTCGAGTTCGTATTTTCTGTACATCATGACATGTTTGTAGTGAAAAAGTTTGTCTGAAAAAATTATCTGTTGTGAACATATTACAGTAAAAACTGAATTCTTGTGTCGAGTGTTAGACACAATTACGATAATTTTTTATTCATTCCATGTAACTTTGTCATGCGCTTCGCGCGCTATTGGCGCTTTGTTCTCTTATTCTTCATTGCGAGTTATTGAGAAAGAACCACCTCATACCCTGAAATTCTTTCAATACGTTAGGATGACTGTGAAAATTGGAATTTCTTCCATTTGTGGAAGGAAAACATTTGGGTATTACTTTCTTTCATGTTTCATTTCTTATGGACAAAACATAACTAGTAGAATTTGTGTATTTATTAGTGAGATCTATATTTGTTATTCACTAATATTTTTTTGTTGAACTTCACTAATATTTTTTTGTTTGAACTGATCTATATATTTATTACTCGCTAATATTTTTTTATACAATAGATTTTTTTCGTTCTTGTATTTTTCTTTATGAAAATATATATTCTTTATAATTAGGAAAGAATCTAATAAAATGGACGCTTTACTTGTTATCTTGTCAGTTTTGTTCTTGAAAATTAAATTTTGTTTATTAACGATTTTTTTTGTTAGGTTTTAAAATAAGAAAAAAACAAAACAAAATTTGAAACCCAACGGTATCAAATATTAAATTCTGGTTAAATTTGTTTAAAAATACTTGTAAAAAGAAAATTATAGAATACAAGAATAACTAGTAACCGATTTTTTTTTTTAGATATCATATAAAATTGAGGGAGAAGAGATTCGAATCTCCGAAATTATGGGAATGGAATAAGTGGAGTAGCATAAACCAACTTACACGTGATCATATATATTTTTTTTTATAGTTTTGAGGCAAAATTGCTCCATACAATTACAATTCCATTAAATAGGTTCGAAGTCTTCCACCATTATTCTTTCTAGCTTTTCCAATGTGTCAAAAATTTCTACTGTAAAGGGACGTGACTCATCCTCCTTTCCAAATACATGATGTATACTATCTACCTCTATTGAACTACAACCTACTGGCTTTCTAATATTCCTCTCTCTCAGCAATTTCCTCAATTTTGCGGCTTCCTCCCACCTCCCCGCATCTTCATACATATTAGCCATTATAACATATCGCCCGGCATTTTCGGGATCCAAAACAAACAGCTTCTCTGCTGTTTCTTTAGCTAGTTCCATTTTGTTGTGTATCCTACAAGCGCCGAGCAATGCACCATATACATCTTTTCCTGCCTTTACTGGCATGCTTTTGATGAACTCAACCGCCTGATCCACAAACCCAGCCCTGCCTAATAGATCAACCATACATGCATAATGTTCCTCGCTTTTCTCCACTCCATAAACTTCCATTTTTTCATAGATTTCGTGTCCTTTCGCAACAAGCCCTGCATGACTACACGTCGACAACAAATTCAGGAAGATCACACTGTCAGGAGAAAGACCAACCTCTTCTAAACTCAAGAACAATCTTAGTGCCTCGTCTGCAAGACCGTGCATGCCATAACACCTAATAATCGCACTCCATACTATAACATTTCTGTCAATGATTCTATCAAAAACGTCTTGTGCAATGTTAACACGGCCGCAGTTCGCATACATTGAAATGAGACAACTGCCCAAAGGAGCACCAACTTCCATCCCAGTTTTAATAATATAAGAGTGAACCCAGAAGCCCACTTGAACAGCAGATTTCTTAACACAGGCAGGCAAGATGGTAACCAAAGTTGCATTATCAGGTACACAACCAGTTTGATAATGTAACATACTATGGAAAAGCAAAATAGCTTCATTAACTTTCCCATTTAAAGTATACCCAGCAATAATGGAATTCCAACTCACAATATCTTTCAGAGATATTTCATCAAACACTTTCCTAGACATTTCAATATCAAAACATTTAGCATAAAAGGCTATAAGAGCATTACCTACAAACAAATCCAAGTCCAACCCACATTTGAAAACATGTCCATGAACAATTTCCCCTCTTTCTCTACTCCTCATTGCACCACAAGCCTTCAACACAAAAGGGTATGTGTAGCGATTAACTGGCAAACCGTTAACTCGCATTTCATCAAACAATTGGAGTGCTTCAAAAAATGGACCCAAATTTGCATACCCTTGAATCATCACATTCCATACAAACACATCTCTCTCAAGCAATCCATCAAACACTTTCCTTGCATTTTCCATTTTCGAATCACCATTCTCCGCATATTTACCTATTAATTTCGCAGCAAGAAATTCATTTTGATCATAACCTCCAACAATAATCTGAGCATGTAATCCTCGAACGCTTTTGATGGTTCTACAATATCGTAACAACTTCGTATAATCATATGAATCCTTAGGATGATAATTCCCACAATTTCGCTCAGTAAAGAAGAATCTTAAAAACCCAACAAATCTTTTTTGCTTTCTCAATACAAAAACCATTTTCGTTCAGTAAAGAAACATTTCAAAGACTAATCCTTTTCAGCTGAAAAGTAAAGAGCAAAACGACATGTATTTTCATAAATAAACATAATAAATTATTGAAAAGGTTTAATTATTGTTCCTATGGTTTGAGAATTATTTTATTTTAATTATATTTTTTATGATTTTAAAATTTTCAATTTCATTCTATGCCTTGAGATGTGTATCAATTTAATTTAAACTCTATAATGTAAAAGTTTCACTTTTATTTCTATGATTTATTAAAAATTCGTTGAAAGAAATCTTACACGTTAGTTCATATTTAATATAATTTTATTATTATTATTTATTATGTGGTGATTACGTTCGCAAATATGAACACATAAAGAATTATTAATTTTTTGGTATAGTTAAAAATATTTCAATTAAGTATAGGTTGGCCTACTGATAAATAAGTTTTTTTTAAAATCTTGTGCTCATGAATTTAAATTATGTGTATTCACTTATCTAAAATATTAATTTTTAGTTTTTCTAACATCTAATAAATATATATATAATTAAAAAAAACAGTATGAAAAAAAAATCAAAAATTTCAAAATCAAAAAAACTAAATCCAAATAGACCTAAAATTATAGGGATTAAACTTGTATGAAATGAAACCTTAACAGAACGACGTGTCGTTTTATGGGGTTTGTTGATTCTATTCCGATATTGACAGATTTGGAGCGAAAAAGATACTAACTTTATTGGTTTTAATAAAAAAAAAATTATTTTTCATCGATTTTGAGGATTGAAACAAACTTCTTTACTTCTCTTTTCTACAGCCAAAAAGCCCACTTCCCATTTCCCCTTTCATCTTCTTCCTCAAAATTTTCCCACTTCTTTCATCCTCTTCTTCTTTCGTACAATGCTGGGTTTGGGTTTGAGTAATCAGTTTTATATCCATACAATTCCGACCGGATTTGGGTCTGTGTTGGATCAACCGAATGTTGGTCGGATTTTGCGTTCTGGGTTCACTTCCTTTTCTCTTCAGTTTTCAATTATTGGATCATGTTTCAATTCCAAAAGACTTCACGGGTCTAAATCGATTCTCGTTTCTTGTCATTCTTCTTCTCGAGATAGCTTCAATGGTAGATCCAAAAATGGTGGTGATGATGATTATTTTGAAGCTTCCTTACTTGTTTCAGGTTTTCTTTTTCTTTGAGAGTTGTGAATTTGGTTATGAAATATTTGACCTTTTTTTTATATATATAATTGTTTGTTGCTGAAATTTGTGAACTTTATATCACTTTATAGAGACAATCTTACACTATGGACTGTGGAAAAGAGGATTTCAAGAAGATATGAAATTCAACCAAAGAGAATCAGGAGTTAATACCCATTCATTTGGACTTAGCTTTTATAAACGTTTTCAGAGTCCCACTGTCTTTCTGAAGGTTTCTTGTAATGGAGACTTTTTACTGCCAATTGTCGTAGGTATTCGATTAAATTATCATGTTTCAAGTTTCAAGAATCAAAGTTGATTTTATTTCTTTTTGGTTCATTGAATTTGTTTCTGCTATTTTTTTAGGGGAGTTTGCTATTGAGAAACTTATAGAAGCTCAACTAGGGATTGAAAATGGGGTAAGTGTTTTTTTTTTTACACTTGTTCATATGTTTTGGTTCTTTACTTTGAATTAATTATCAAATGATCATGTCACAGGGTTCCCTAGCGGATCTATTCGAGTTTGTACAAAATCTCTTCGTGAAATCTGGCTATGAAGTATGGAGCTACTTTTTAATGTACCAAATACATGCTACATTGCTTTTATTATTATTATCATTTTGTTGGAGGAAAATCCCACCTCATTCTTTGACAAAAGGTGTATGGTAGTTTCTTATTCAAGTAATAGATTTAAGTTTTTCTTAGAGAGAGTGTTGTGACATGAATGTAAAGGACATGAGGACGGAATTTTTCTTGCTTGATTATTCATTTGATTAAAAAGTAAATTGTTAGCTGCTAGTTTATGTAGGAGATCCAAATTATTGCTGAATCTGTTATAAGTTTAATTTATGTTTCAACTTGTACATTAATCGATACTTGCTTCAACTATGCACTAGAACCAAAAGACCGTCAATTCTGTTAGTTTCAACTTATCTTGCAACATACATATGTTTGATGAAGAACATCAATCTTTTTTGCCCCTTGCATTCTCCAGTTTTATAGAATTTGAGATATGATTTTGATATGCTCATATTTAGTCATTTAGTTTCCTCAAGGAAGGTACATTCCTCAAATGCATTATTTGCTGTGATCTAGATCCTGATGTAGCAATGTCCATTGCTTGGCTTTTATTACTTCAATGAATTTGAATATTAAGAAAGGTTCTGAATAGAATAAATAGATAGAATTTCTTCCTTTTCTTGTCTTAATATGAAAAAAGGATTTATAGGTAAATTCAAATGTTATTTTATGTGGTCAAACACTTGCAACTTCTTATATAGAATGCCTTCCTTTTCTTTTGTGATTTCATCTAAAAAAAATTTACAGGTCACCATGGTGAGAATTACTGAAAGAGTGATGAACACTTACTCTGCCAGACTCTACTTTAGCAAGGTTAGCACTTGCTAATCCAGTCACAGTCAAAATAATTTTTCATAGTTTTCATCTTTTATGACACACCATTGTTATCTGCAGGCTGGGCCATATGACGTGTTCAGTGTGGATGCACGCCCTTCAGATGCTTTAAATATTGCATATCGATGCAAGGTAGATATTCTACCCTTCTGCTACGAGGTTCTGCAAACTTGCAGGAAGATACTTGAATGCCTTTGATTCCTTTTGAATGAAGTACCATAATATTTATGACAATTGGCATTTGCTAATTTGCACTCTCTCCTCCCCCTTTATTTTTCTAACAGAGAGTTATTTTCACTTTACTGCCAAGGCAATTCTTTCCTTTTACAATGTATTCGTTCTCATCAAAGTTCAAATTTTGATGCAGGTGCCAATACTTGTTAGTAAACAGATTGTCTTTGAG
The DNA here is from genome assembly GCA_028015215.1 of Gynostemma pentaphyllum. Taxonomy (NCBI): domain Eukaryota; kingdom Viridiplantae; phylum Streptophyta; class Magnoliopsida; order Cucurbitales; family Cucurbitaceae; genus Gynostemma; species Gynostemma pentaphyllum. The sequence goes on from CM051355.1 coordinate 13,762,647, forward strand.
GATGCCATAAGAATTAGTTATGGGATTGGAAGACTGCGTGATAGAAAGTCATGTTACGATGTTTCACTTGATAGGTATATAAATGCAAGTACTGTGGGATATAGAAAGTCATCTTTTCTTGAGATCTAAAAACAGTCATACCAGTGCTGCAGATGGTCCAGATTTCTTGACTGAGGAACTTAATATGATGAAGAATATGAAACTGGCTATTCGAGAAGAACGGTATGAAGTGGCAGGTATATAAACAAAGAGGGCCAACCTATTAGTATTTATTTATGATTCCGTATTTTTTCGAAAACCTATAGCAACAATGCCTACACAGACATTTTGTTTTTTTATGCAAGTGAGAGTAATTTGTGCCTGATGATTGTTTTCTTCAGCCATGTGGAGGGATAAGCTATTAAAGCTTCGTAAGTCAAGATATGAGCAGTAACTCTAATACTTTAGGTGCATCTGTCAGCAGTCCCGCATTTCTCATTCCCGTAAGTTAACTCTTTGTTATCAACTACTGTATCGTGCGTTCATACGGTGAATCACATTTATGGTTAGAAAATCAGTTGTTCTTTTTAAAGATTCAATTTATTTTTTACTAGTGGGTTGCCCTTAACATTTGTTTTTGTGGATGTCAGGGGTGACAATTCTGTTGGATAAGAACGGTCTGCAGGCGTTTCGTAGTACATATGATTCATGAGCAATATCAGAACAAGTTTTTTTTTCTTCATACTGTGGCATGTACAGTTACAATTTGTAAGATGTTTGTGTATTCAATCAGGTGAGATGGCTGATGTTCTTCTCACATTGATAGAGCTAATAAATTTGTAAATGCAGCAAAAAGATACTCTGATATGACAAAAATTATGAACAGATTGTATTCTCCCACTGTATTTTATATATGCTAACCAAGTCTTGTATCTTTCTTACACAGACACTTTTTTGATGTTTTTGAAATCTACATGTTTGCTACTTACATCAAAATTGTCTTAGAATGAAATGACATGTTTTCATTGATTTGATGAAAAGTATGGTATAAATTTTATATATATAAAACTCCTCATTTTGTATTAATAACAAAAGGAGTGTAGTTTTCAAGAAGACGAGATAAGGAGCTACCAAACTACCAATCAGTTTCTTTATATTTGTCCAACCCAATTCCCCAAAACACAAGTTTCTGGGTTGGTGATTTGTTTATTTTGACCTATCATATCATTATTTTGTTTTGAATTTAAAAAAAAAGAAGAATGCACATAATAAACGTTAAAATGCAAGAATTTTAATTTACAAGTGAAGACAGCATATAATTGGCTGCATAATTACCTTATTGAAACAATTGAAAAAAAAAAACACAAAAAAATCGGTTGTTTCCCAAGTCTCCATGGAATGTGCTATTGATTTCCATTAGATTACAATCTCTCATCTACAAAGGCCAAATGTGAAAGAGGAAATAAGAGGAAAATAAAATATAAAAAAGAAGAAGCAATGAAATGAAATTCTTATAAATTACCGTATTTATGCCAACAAATAAGCATAATGACACATTTCTTAGCAATATAGAACCTAGATTCTCTCTCTCTGAGTATAGTCAAACATCCTTCAAACTTGTCTGATTCTGAGACTTCTTTGCCATTTCCTCTCCTGGATTGACATTGTCCCATTCACTTCAAACCCCTATCAGAATTAAAATCATCCACATACCATTTTCTCAAAACAATTTTTTTTTTTTTAAGAAGGTGATTGTTTGAATAGTCCTCTACTTAGAAACAGGGATAATTATAATTCTAGCCTCTAAGCTTTAATTCTTCAAGCTTCAATAAGAAAAAAAATCAACCTGACATGTTTGGTTCACAAGTTCGGGTTTGAAGTTGAAGGTTACACAAACATAACCGGTGTTTATCTCTTAGTTTTGAAATCCAAGATGATGGATTTCTTATCCTTCTCTTAACAAACTCATTCATTTTTACAATTTAAAAAAGGAAAATTATGATTTATCAATAATAAGAATTATTACACAACTTCATCAACACAACTTGTTAAAAATAAAATACACCACACGGTATCTAAAGTACCTTGAGTCTTCTGTTTTGTTTGCTGCTGCTTTCTTCTTTTTTGCTAAAAAAAACACCAAGAAAATTTCTTTTCTCTTTGATATTGGTTTGAAGAGATTATGGAAGAGCCAAATTGCCACCAAATATTCAGGAATGGGATTGATTTTCTTGATCAAAACAAAAGGGTTGGGCCGTGGCCCCACCATTGGAACTTCATGATTGGATCCCTACCCTTTGATATTAATCGATAATAGCTGGATTTTTATTATTTTAGGGCTTAGTTATGAGTTGGCAAATACTCATTGATTAAGATTATATTTATTTAAAAAAAAAATTAAAATATTCATTTTAAAGTTTTTTTTTTTGGTCAAAGTAATTTTAAATTCCTTAAACGCCTCAACTTATAGCCAAAGAGAACAAAAAGTCGGTGAAGTTTTTGATTTTGGGCTAAGAATATTTGGACACATCCATTATTAAAAAAAAAGTAGTATCATATGGCCCTTTTAATAATCGTTTTTTTCGTTATTATATATAGTTTTCCTATCTTAATTTTTGGTTTTTGATCTTCTATTTTTAAAAATTAAAAACAATATCCGTTCGATAACTATCTTTTCCTTGTCATTTTTGATAAAAACGGACGTTCATATGAATTTATTGGGTTATAATACTATTTCAAAATTAATTGACAATAAAAGGAGTTGACAAATCTTATAAACCTTCTTCAGTTCTCAAATATTTTTTATGTAAGATTCTTAAATATCAATAAGAAATTATTTAAAAATTCAGTCATGTTTGTAATTTGATTGTTGGGCCTATTATTTCTTAATTTTGAACCTTTAAAAAATCATTCTAACAAACATGTAAAGAAAAAAAAATCTTGTTTGGGAAAGAAAAATCGAATTACATTTATTGAGTTAAAATTCAACTATCCTATTATACAAAATTAATGTCTATTTAATATGTTATAATCACATTGACTATAAATATATAAATACATATTCTATCAATATAAGATACGTATCCCTTCCTTTAAAGTTGAAGGTTCTAGTCTTTCCCCCACTTTGATGCAATAAAAAAAAATAGAAATACATATTCTTATTTGCATAGTTAGGAGAAGGTAAATATAATATATAAGAAAAGATTAATTTTATAACAAATACAATGTAAATTTATTAGTTTGTGAGTGTGAGAGAGGGAATGAAATTCTGTTCAAAAAAAAAAAAAAAAAAAAAGAGAGGGAATGAAATATAATATAAAGAAGACACACAGTTGGCCATCCCATGATTAGCACTGGTGCAGATAATATCTCCTAATCTGATGCCCTCAAATAATATTAAAGTTTTTTTTCCCTTAATCTTTTTTATATTTTAAAATAGTTTTAAAATTTCTCAATACTTATTTTTCGCCAATCTTACCAGTCACAAAAGAATTGATTTTGTGATTGACACGCTAACTCCTATAATTGCAAGATTTTGTTTGTATGAGTATATCTTGATGAAGGTGAGACTCGAATTTTTGCCCCCATGATTATTTAAGAGATTTTATCACATTGAATCGTTTTTTATTAGAAATACGAGACATATAAGTCATACAAATAGAGAAATATATGAATTTTGGGTAAAATATTTTTTTCTTTTAAATTTTGAGGTTTATATCTATTTCGTCTCTGAATTTTGAGAAATAAGTTCATTTGGTCCTTAAATTTTTTATTTATATATATGTCATCTCCGAGTTTTGAGAAATAACGTTTATTTGATCCATAAAATTAGTTTTTCAACCATCAATAAACAAATTTTTTTATACTAATAAATAAATAAAAATTAACAGTGAAGATCAAATTGATATATTTTATATTGAGATGAAATAGACATAAATTTAAAACTGATAATCAAAATAGACCCAAACTTTAAAATTTAGGGACTCAAAAGCTGCTTTACGTTTACCTAAGTTTTTTTTTTTTTAAATAATTTATTAAGTGATATTTTTTTTTCAAATAAAATATTATAATGAAGAGGAATATGCATTGCATTGACCCGGGAATGGAAGAAATGTTGGCAACGGCAAACATATATTAATTAGAAAAAGATAATTAAAAATATCAAAGCTGATAAGGAATATTTATGATTGTGTTTTATTTATGTATCTAATCTCATAATTCAATTAAATCAAAGTTGAGTTGGAAGTCACTATCGAATGAAACACAAAGTCCATTCCTAATATAAGATTTGTTTTGATTTTTTAATTATCACTAGTCACATTACTCATGTATATACACACATGTGAGATTTTATATATATATTTTTTAATGTGGTATCCATACCGTATAAAGAAATATGGACGAGGACGACATGACATTGACTAATGTATAATCGTGAGGTTTTTTTATATGTAAATTATGTGGCTAATTTTGGTTGATATTTTCACTAATAATCTAATTAAAAACTCACATTTACACATTAATTAATGATACATTCTTATTAATTTGTGTTAACGATTGAATTCAAATAGAACCCAAACTCTAAATCCATATCAATCAGGGTTATTTTAAAAATAATTATAGTTTTCAAAATAAATTAGAAAAACGAAGTACATTTAAAATATTTTAAGAACATGTGTTAGTGTATTGATGTGGCACAAACGTAGTCTTCATTCTATTCCTTCCTATATCAACAAACTACCACCGCCACTGTATTCTAAAATATTTGAAATGAGCAATATTTTGTAATAAATTTAAAAAAAAAACTATAATTTTTAAGAAAATATAACTTAAAGATTAATATTATCAATACAAATAAAATGAATTATAACAATTTAGCCATTAAATTCACAATTTATTGATATGAATTGTGATGAAAGCCAATTCTATTATCACATTAATTTGGTAGAACTAAATTACATCGATCTTTAGAAAGAAATCAAATTTGTTTGTTTCACATTATTGGAAACGAGACCATATAAATGATATGTTAACTTCTGATCATGATATAGATATATTGTGGGTATTTATTGAGATTAAATTAAAATCATATCTATCGAATAAAAAAGACACCGATCTAAGTCTATACAAACTAAAATTATAACTGAACCATATATATATATATATATATATATTTTTTTTTATATATATATATATTTTTTTTTTTTTTTTTGATAATCATATATTATATATTTTATGGAACATAAAAATCGCATTACATAATAAATGAAATGAAATTAATATACAAAACGGGAGAGGCTAAAAACACGAGCAAGATGAATATAGTTAGAATGGGTGGGTGGGACCATGATGACTCGATTCCTCGTGTATATTGATGATGACGTGTCAAACATCTATCTTTAAAAAAAAAAAAACTCTCTGTGTACTTCTTTAGTACCTTCCTTTTTGCTTCTCTTCTCCCAAAAAAAAAAGAATCTCCTTTTTCTCTCTCTCTAATCATTTCTTCCTCAATTATCAATTTTGATTTCTTCTCTGATTTTTAAGATTCATTTTCTTGATTTCAGTTTTGATTTTCTGAATTTTCAATGCCTATTGCTATTGAAGAAGACATTGAGAGCTGTGGCAGTAAAGCCACGAATTCCTCTCAGTCAAACCCTAGACAACAAAGGCAGAAACTTGATGTTTATAATGAAGTTCTTCGTCGTATTCAAGATTCCAATTATGAAGAAGCTAATCTTCCTGGTTTTGATGATCAGCTTTGGCTTCATTTCAATCGTCTTCCTGCTCGGTATCTTCTTCCTTGCCCTGCCCTGCCCTGCCCTAAAACTCTCACCTTTTTTCCTGCTATTGTAATTAATTATCCCAACCCAACCCAACTGTTGGATTTGTTGATGATTTACTCTTTTTTAATTTAGTCCTTATGTTCGAGGTTTATGGCAATTTAGTTCATATGATTTTAAATGTTTCACTTTAGTACCTTTGGTTTTAAAAGTTTGAAGTGAGTCCTTATACTTTTATTTTTAAAAAACAAAACTAACTAAAAGTTAACAAATTTATTATGTGTCCGTTTTTCTGTGAGCATAACGACAATGATGTTTTGTAAGTTTTTATCACACCATAGGGATTAAATTGAAATGTTTAAAACTGCACGGTCTAAATTGATACATACCTCAAATCATAAGGATTAAATTGAAAAAATCTTCAAATTATAGTGACTTAATTTATATTTAAACCTCAAGAGTACAAGGATTCGTGTAATTGCAATTTTTTTATGGATTTCATTCTTGTGCATAAGTTCTGGCATTCTTGTTAAGTTCCTAAAATTTTCTATACAGGTATGCATTGGATGTGAATGTTGATAGGGCGGAAGATGTACTCACACATAAAAGATTGCTTCAATTGGCTGTGGATCCTGCTAATCGACCTGCATTTGAAGTTCGTCCTGTGCAGGTAAAAGTTTATGAAATCACTGATACATGTGCTGTCACATCAATTATGTTAATAGGGCTGTCATTTGCTATTTCTATTTTGCTAATGATGTGATCTCTTATTCGATATGTTTTGGAGATCATACTTGTAAATGAGCGTCCATTCATCTCGCGAATAAATTGGATAGATGCTGCAACAGTAAGTTGTTTCAGAGAATGGGAATTCATGATTACGTATCACAAGTTGTTTTTATGCTATTTTCATATAATTTATCCTCAAATTGTTCTGGTTTTATTGTTGTCTTATTGATATGTTATGAACCTGTCAATTATCGTGGTTCATCGAGGAATTAAGCTTGAATCTTACTTGGTATGTTATTTTTATCTACACTTTTTCATAGTGCAGGTTTATCCTTCTGGCCATGGAAACTGTGTCGATTCTTCCCATTCAGATTCTTCAATGATCGAAGATGCTCAGAGCTCTTTTAATTTTTCTAACAGACAGGGGTGCGGCTCAGTAATGTTCTTCCATCCATGTGTTTTTGTAGTTGTTATGATACTCTATTTATCATTTAAGGCTCATTGATTTACTCTCTCTCTCTAGGAATCATCCGCCCCCTACTTTTGGTTCTTCACCTAATCTTGAAGCAATTGCACTTCAAACCAGCAAATATAATGTTGAAGATAGAGACAGTGCCCTAAACGTAACACCCTGCTATTCTCGGTAAGGAACAAAGAATTTCTGTCAATAAAATAGTACAAAATAAGAATGATTTAGTTATTCATTTTCAACTGCATATATGTCTAGAACACTCAAGAGAGGAGACTCAATTTCATCTTCCAAATATGTTATGGATGTGATCTGATAGCAACATTTTCTAACATCAGCCACTTTTCTTGATTACTTTCTCCATGCTTAAGCTGAACCTTGGGCTGCTTGATTCTTCTTTTTTTTTTTTGAAAAAAAATTTATCCTCTACTTGATTCAATATTTTCTCCAAATGGCTGTGAGATTCAGACTTATTTCAAAAGCTAATGCAATACACAACAATATAATAAGTATCTTCTTTTACTCTGCTGTTGATGTTGGTGTCGTTTTCATTCTGTCATTGATAATTTGTAGGCCAATGCATGAGATCACATTCGCAACAAATGACAAGCCTAAACTACTTAGTCAGGTATTCAACCTATTCTATCACTCATAGTCATGGTTTCTGAAGTGATTGTTACATAGAACTGCAAGACATCTTCACCTACTAAAAACAATAATCTCTGTTTTATGATGCTGACAATTTGTCAGAACACTACCAAATTTTTTGATACAGCTTTATCTGCATAAGGGTTCACAACACATTTTGGGAACTTACTGCTTTCATTCAAGAAAGAATGAAAAAACACAGTTGAGAATGAACTGTGCCAAGAAATCCCTATGGCAAGAAAAATGGAATGATAAACTCTTATTGTTGTTACTTTAGAAGGTTCTGTTTCTTGAATGCTAGTTGTTTTATTTAAAAAAGAATAGAAGAAGAGAAAGAAAAATGCATATGAAGAGGAAATAATGTTGGCAAATATTGATTCATAACCGGAAATTGAAGAGATTGGGAAGGATGAAAAGAGTAAAAAGAAGAGAAAACGTGAAGAAGACAGAAGAAGCTGAACTCCCAGCAAAAAGAAAGAGAAGAAGAAAAACAAAGATTGAGTTTTGGGAACTAGTTTTGTTTGCTTAGTAGAAAATCTTTTATAAATATTTTTATTTATTACATTAATATTTAACAATTTATTTGTCCTTTTATACCCGTTTGGAATGCCAGATAATTAACCATTTTATTGTGCATTTATTGACTTTCTTACTGTACCAGAGTAGTGCAGATTATTTATTTAATAAGCTACAAGTTTTGATGACATTTAACAGTGTAAAATGCATAAGATGCTTCTTCTATTCCCCCCATGATAGAAAGTCTTGATTCTGGTCAGTTAACTTCACTACTTGCTGATGTTGGACTTAACATACAAGAAGCTCATGCTTTCTCCTCTGTTGATGGTTTCTCTCTGGATGTTTTTGTCATTGATGGCTGGCCTTATGAGGTAAGATCTGATTTATTTAGACATGTATAAAACTTCATGGGACCTTTTCAAGAAATTCTACCATCTTTTTAATGTTATCTTGCACAATATCTTTTATATTGGTCATTTTTATACTTAATTCTCAATATTGGAAAATCTAGGAAACCGAGGGGCTTAAAAGTGCATTAGAAAAAGAAATTTTAAAATTGAAGGTACCTTCTTTCCATCTTATAAATGTCTGTCAATTTTTACTGATATAGCAATGAATTTATTATTTTTAATGTATCCTTAATGGGTTGCAGGAGCAGTTTTGGTCACAAAAGCGGTCAAGTCCTGCTGTGGGTAAGCATAACCAGAATAGAGTTGAACCTTTTCCTAGTTGTGTTGAAATACCTACTGATGGTACTGATGTCTGGGAAATTGACACCAGACAGCTAAAATTTGAGAATAAAGTTGGATCAGGGTCATATGGGGACCTGTAAGTTTTTTTGTACTATACACATGACCAATTGTTAACATAAAAAAGTGTAATAAAATCCTCACCCTTATTTTTCTCCCTCTCCTCCTAGGTATCGGGGCACGTATTGTAGTCAGGAAGTGGCTATTAAAGTATTGCGACCTGAGCGTATTAATGGAGAGATGCTGAAAGAATTCTCTCAAGAAGTTTATATAATGAGGTTTGTCTATATTATTATCACCATTATGCTGTAGGAAAAAAAAACTGTGTGCCCATGAAGGACAATGTTGGGATGCCATGTGTTTTTAGTTTCACAACTTAGCAACCAGGAAAGGTAGTACTTAAATATTTGTACCCTTGTATGTTTTAACATTTGAATTAAGATGGTCTGTTACTAATCTTCAGTCTTAAATAGAATGCCTCTACTTAAAAAGAGGTTGCTTCTGGTCTTAGAATTACAAATTCTAGATATGGACTATGTAAAAGTTTGACATTCTCCTGATCTCATTCTTTATTTTATATATTTATGTGTGTAATTAGTGATAACGAACAAAACAACAAATTAATTTGAAAAAGAAGAGGCAATAGAGGTTGAGGTATCCTCTTATCCTCTTGAAGGAAAAGAAACACGGAAATATATTCCCAATTAGTTCAAGAGAAATAAATGGAACATGGTGGAAGTGTTTGGAAATAGTAGCCCGTGAAAAGCAAAAATTTTAGGTCGTTGACATCTTCACATTTCTTTTAAGAAAATCATTTAATTTACATTCGTATCTGAAAAATTTCCACTTAACAGATACCGGATTATTATGGTTGGGATGGCTTCAAGAAAATTCTGACATGATAATAAAAAGTTAATAACACTTGAAGCAATTTAAACCAATAGCCTCCAAATTTCTCTTATATATTTACCTACATTGAATATGATAAGTAGTTTTAACCATTTCCTTTCCCTATTAGATTAAAGCCACCTATTTTGCAGGAAAGTTCGGCACAAAAATGTTGTTCAATTTATTGGTGCTTGTACCAAACCTCCAAACCTATGCATTGTGACGGGTAAGCTAAGATGCGTCAATAAGCTCCTTAAGTGAGATTGTACCTTGTCACTTTCATAACTTGTGTACTTTACCATATTATGAAAAGATTTTGTATGGAGTAGCTATTAATCAGCCAAAACAGAACATTTCTAGTTGTATATCGTGCAGTGTTCCTTTATATTTTTACATGTTCATGATAATTTTGTACTTTCCTTCTCATCCATTGGCTGTTACCTCTGATCTTTCACAGAGTTTATGTCGAGGGGGAGCATATATGATATCCTTCATAAGCAAAGAGGTTCTTTTAACCTTCCATCTTTACTTAAAGTAGCCATTGATATTTCAAGAGGAATGAACTATTTGCACCAAAATAATATAATCCATCGTGATCTCAAGACTGCCAATGTTCTGATGGATGAAAACATGGTAAGATAATTGATTCTGCATGAATAAGGAAACTTCAGCAACTTATAAGCATTTATGAGCACAAACATTCAAAGGGGAAAAATGAATAATAGATTGCCAATTTAAGTGTTAGGCATTCACAATATTAAGATCTAGATCCTTCAATTCAGGTTGTTAAGGTTGCTGATTTTGGAGTTGCCAGAGTCCAAGCACAATCTGGAGTGATGACAGCTGAAACTGGAACATACCGGTGGATGGCTCCAGAAGTACGCATGTTTATATATTTTTAATTAATTTCTCATCTTGCATATCTTTTAAACAATCCAAATGAAATATATCTTACGATCCACATGACATGAATGGTGCATATTTAGTATTTATTGCCCCTATTTTCTCATGCTCTACTGTTTTTATACATCTTAGGTTTAATATTTTCCTAAATCCCTTCACACATCCTGAGCATGTCTGTGCTCGTGTAAGAATTTAATAGGACACTTAATCACTGCAAGGTTGAATTGAAAGCACAGCTTAGATGGAGCAGTGTAATTAGTGAGGGTATATACAACCTTGATGACGTATTAAATGTTCTGCTTTTATTTTTGGTACTGAATGGACATTTTCCCACAATTTTTTTTTCTTTGAACTAAATTCACAGCACGACCTTTTAATTTAATTACTGCTTACTGATTTCTACTTAAAACATAATTTGTTGCTTCTAGAATCTAATGTAAATTATGAGAGATGTTTCCTGGTATTTTCTTATAATGATTTTTTATGTGAAGGTCATTGAGCATAAACCGTATGATCATAAGGCAGACGTCTTTAGTTTTGGAATAGCCCTGTGGGAGCTTTTAACTGGAGAAGTAAGCTGCTGCTTTGTTTTAAGTATTACCTTCATGGACGGTTTATGGTACCTCCATTTTACTGGAAACATGACTGCTCTTTTGCTGGTTTTTCTTTGACTAGATTCCTTACACATACTTGACCCCATTACAAGCAGCAGTTGGTGTCGTCCAGAAGGTATGATCCTGTTATTATTACTATCAACACTACAATAACTGCAATTAATTAATTTTTTTCTGGACATGGTTATCAGATGCTACGACCTACAATTCCCAAGACCACTCATCCCGTTCTTGCAGAACTACTTGAACGATGCTGGCAACAGGATCCAACCGAAAGACCAAACTTCTCTGAAATTCTGGACATCCTCAAGCAAATGTCTGAGCAGGTACACTCATTTCCCAAGTCTGATATGTTGAATAATGAAACATTTCTTAGTGAGTTTTATTGAAGCAGATTGAAAATAGTGGGGAACATCGACGCAAGAAGGAAAAATCATCCGGTGGATTCTTCTCAGCACTCAGAAAGGGGCATCACTGAATGCGGAGGAGCCCAGCTGGAGTTGTACAATGGCTGTGATTGATCTTCATGGTTTGCAATTCTTTGGACTGTAAATAGTATGTTGCTCAACATCTGACACAACTTCGTCTCCCGGCCCCGCACCTCGAAATGGATCAAGTAATGCTTTTTTTTTTTTGTCCATATTTCCTTCTTACCTAACGGTTATGTTGTAACTTGTAAGAGTCCTTCTCTGTTTGCGGCCTTGTGGTATACTTGCCAAAAAAACTAAAGCAAGTTGTATCATATGTTATGTTGAAGACTATCGCATCCGAATGTAGAATTGGCTTTTTTTGGAAACTTTGCTTGTTAGCTGTATACCCTTCTCTTTAAGGTTCAATTATTGTTTTTCTTTTCCAATCATAAAGGAAATGAGATTTTGATGCTGGTGGGGTTGGAATCTCCCCCTCATATAGTTACCAGAAGTTTGCTTTTGCCACTGTACCATATGCACTGTGCAATTAATTTCCGTAAGCAATACAAATAAATATTTATTTGATATTATAAAGTTGAACAAAGTTAAATAATCTTATGAACAGTTTTGAAATGCTGGCTGTAACAGGTTTATTTGTTTTTTTAACTGTAGAAAACTTGTATTAATAGTTTAGTTGTTTTTAGAATAACTCTCAACCTGAATAAGAAAATTTAAACATTACTGTCCACTTCAAAGAAATTACCATTTTAAACATAATTGTAAAAGAAAAACATTTCATATAAAACACATCCAAATATTACCTTAATAAAAGTATCAAACAACATCAATCATAACGTTTACATTATGATTACAAATGAATGAAAATATCAAACAACATCAATCATAACGGAAAAAAAAAAAAAGATTCTGAATGAAATTAGCCACACCTTTAGCAAACTTATAAGATTGATCTTATGTTTTTATACATTCTCTTCCGTTTACAAATGAATGAAAATATGAATAATTGGAAGAACAAAAAAAAGGATGAAATTCCGATGAATCAGGCATCAGATTCTTCAGTGTATTGGTTTAAGAGTTGGCGAGCTCGAACCCGAACCTGTAATCGAACCAAAGCATGCATGAAATGAAGAGCAATACGTGCTTGTCTCCTCACACAGACACCTCGAGCCAATGCTTGCAACTTCACTAAGCTTCTTAGTGCTCTAAATGCTCTTCTTGCCTGTTTACATAATTAAAGCCTTGATGATGTTTTGGTCTAAAAATGAAATATAAGGAGATGCAAGCAAAAAAGGGAATAAAAGAGTGTTTTTTAAAGTAAAAGTATACAAGATGGCCCCTGAAACAAGCTTGGATTTTGATAGCAGCAGCTTCTTCAAGAGAGAAAAGAGTTGTTGAATCATCAAAAGCAGTTTCATGTTCATATTCATCATCATCAGCTGTAAGTGTTGTTGTTTGCTCTTCATGATCATGAGTTGGGGTTGCGTTTGAATGAAGAAAAACTATGTCTCCTTGAGTTGTTCTACTGATCAACTTTCGACGAGCTTTTCGAAACCAGTTTCGTGGATTCCCCATTTCTTCTTCTTGTTTCCTCTTTTGGTTTCCTTATTTAATGAAGAGGAAAAGGTCATGATATGAATTGTTTGTTTGTAAAGGAAGGATAGATGGAGATGGAGATGGAGATGTGCTCTCCATGTTTATGCTTTGGTATTGAGAAAGAGATGTGAGTTCTATGTTATGTCAGCAACCAAGAACGTGGAGGGATGACTTCCTTTCTAATTCTACCCCAAACATAAATATACACGTGTGTGCATTTCAAGCATTCCACGTCATTATTATTTTTGGTGTTTGCTTGATTAATCTTTTTTTTTTTAATGTTGTTTTACTCTATAAATTTTTATCACGTTAATTTTGTTTTTATTTTTATTTCTCTACCTTTTTTTTTTTTTTACAAATTGACTCTTCAATTTTCAAATGTTTTATTTTCGTCTCTCAATTTTTAAATGTATTAAAATAACTATTTTAATTGGGTAGTTGTCAAATTTTTTTAACCATTGCTCATATAGTCAAACGTTCTTTGAACTAACAATAACATATTTTAAGAACAAATGTTTAAAGTCATATACAGTGGCTTGAGTGTTAGATTTTGAAATAAATTTGAGTTTTTTTAATAATTGATTTAAATAAAATCTTACAAGTTTGTTGGTGTGTTTTGTCATATATGTGATTATTAGTTTATTGCTAATTAATTGTACATATCAACTTTATTAAATTTTTTTCGTATAAATAAATAAATTTATATTATTTAGATATTTCAAATTAATTTTAGTCGTCCTTATCAAATTAAATTACTTTTTTTTAGCGAACTAAATTTGAAATTTAAATAACTATATATAGGGATGGCAACGGGGCGGGGTCGGGGCCATCCCTTAACCCGTGGGGATTTTTAATCCGCATACCCTATCCTATCCCCAAATAAAAAAATTGGAGGCGAGTTCGGGGATTCCCCGTTCAGGAATTGGGTTACCCGCGGTTAGGGGTGTAAATGGGGCGGGGTCCCCCGTTTATCCCCCGCCCCGTTTAAGGGGAAAAATCACACCCCTGCCCCGCCCCTATAACAATTTTCCCTCGCCCCTGCCCCTGCCACGTTTATGGAGCGGGGGGCGGGGCGGGTTGGGGGAAATTTTTTTAAAAAAAATGGCAAATCCAAATATCCTTTTCCCATGGAAGACTGAAATAATAGGCTGCAGAATCAAACAATAGACACAAGAGAGTAAGAGATAGATAGATATAGTTAGAGAGAGAGACGGAGAGATAGATATATGTTCGATCCAGCAGACAGCGTGGCGGTGGTGGTGACGGCGTGGCGGTGGCGGCGTGGCACGGGCGAAGGATGGCTGCTACTTGATAGATAGAGACAGAGTCACAGAGATATGGAGAGACAAAGATTGAAATTTGAAAGTCTGAAAGAGAGAGAGATAGGGTTTGATTCGAAAGGGAAAAAAAAAATAAGAGAAAAATAAAATAAAAGAAAAAAAGAGATTAAAAAATAAATAAGCTGCTACTTGTGGTGGGACGCCAGACGTGGAGTAGTGGGCTGGGTTGGGCCTTCTCCTTCACATTATATGCATTTTAATATATATATATATATATATTTTAAAAAAAAAAAGGCTTCTTAAACGGGGCGGGGCCCCGCGGGGCCATTACCCATGGCCCCGCCCCCGCCCCGTTTACTAAACGGGGGAAATTTTTTCCCCCTGCCCCGCCCTTGCCCCTGCCCCATTTACGAAGCGGGTTTGGCGGGGTCGGGAAGGGGAAGCGGGGCGGGGGGTTTTTCTTTCACCCCTACCCGCGGGGAAAATTCCTCATTTTATATTTTAATTATTATTTAAAAGAGAATTTTTAAGACAAAAAAAAACATAATACTAAATATTTTATAATTTATTAGTTAATATAACCATATTATATATATTTTTTCAATAAATAAAAATAAACGTAAACAAAATACATAAGATTTTATTAAAATATCGAGTTCAGGGTAGGGGCGGGGCGGGGGAATGTATTCTCATCCCCGTACCCTATAAGAAATCTGGGGGAAATTTTCCCCCTAACCCTAATAAAACGGGGATTCCCAGCCCCTATAGGGTCGGGACCCCGCGGAGCCCCTAACCCGCGGGGAATTTTGTCATCCCTAACTATACATAAGAAATTTAGAATTTAATTTATTAAACTAAATATTAATGTTTTTCCAACATTAAATACGGTGACACCGTTAATTTAGTGATTTATAGAAAAATAACCAATTCTTACCTATGAACTTAGAAATATTAATAATTTTAACTTTAACCTTTAAATTTTATCAATTTTAACTTTAAAATATATAAGTAATTACATGTTTAATCTTTTATTAATTAAATAAAGACACTTCGAGTTGATCAATTCGATTCAATTCCACATAATATGAGAATTGAACTGACTTTCATCCCTATTCATATCAATAAAATGATAAATTTGATGGCTAACTTATAAAATTAATTTTGTTTGCATGCATAATATTAATAAAATCATAATATTAACGTTGAAATTATATTTTTAAATAATTAATTATTAGATAAACAAAGTAGATTTGAACATTTTAAGAAACTATATATGTGATATATCAACTAGTTTTTTTTAGGTAATTTTATTGTTTTATTTTAAGAAGTGTATTACTTACACCATTTATTTAAATTCATTGTGCAATAGAATAAAATTAAATGGTGAAAATGAAATGACAAACAAGTAGACTTTTTTTTCTTTTTTTATAAATGGGACATAAAATTAAATAGAGGGGAACCAAATAGTGGTATTATATTCATTAATACGACACTTTAAATTTGGATATCCTTAAAGATAATTTCTTGCTTTTTTTCCACAAGAGATTTAGATGAACTTGCAACTTGCACATGCATGTTGGAGGATAAACATTCAATATTGCCTCTTGAGCTTTGTCATGAAAAATGAGTCGCCATTTTTAAAGGTAGTTTGGCCATCTCAAAAGAGTTATACACAATCTTTATCTACATTAGTTTGAAATTTTAAGATTTTGTCTTATATTCATATTCCTCATAAAATTGCCATTTATTTTGTGTTTTAATTTAATATATACTAATATTCCTCCCATATAATTTAATTAATAAAATTTAATTCTTCTTTTATATCCAAATATAAATTATGAAAATTGTGTTATATAAAAAAATATATAGTTCTTTTAATGAATAGAATTTGGATCAATCAATTATTTATATATATTTAATTAATCAAATTAAACATTGATGGGTGAATAATTTACCGAAAATCAAATACAAACTAGAAGTTACCGAAATAGAAATTCAAAGCAAACGAATAACAAATTCATCAATCAAATGTGTAATAATATCTATATTGTCCTCATATTAAAAACGGATAATAGCAAATTTTTCAAAATATAATATGTTTTATGTACGAAATAGAAAAACTATAGAAATTTTTTATTAAAAAAATGACAGTAGAATGCTTTGAATTTGGAATAGCCGACCGACTTAAAAAAAAGAGGTGGCTGCAAACGTGCCAAAGTTTCTTGCAACATGCAATTAGAAACAAATTTTAAGCCTTCACAAAAAATCACTATAAAATCTAATTCTCTCATTACTAAAACCAATATCAAAAGATTATATAGAAAAAGAAAAATCAAATCCTTAAAAGAAAGAAAGAAAGACTTCAAGATGTCGTCCTGTCCTGGTATGAGTATGCCTCAACCTATATATATCAATAAGTTTTTTTTTTTTTTAGTTTCCATTTCTCCTTTATCTATTGAAAATATTTTATGGAATTTTTTTAACTCATCATTTGTTTAAATTTTTTTTATGAAAATATATTTAAATTCGAACTAAGGGTGGTTTTTCGTTGAGAAGTTAAATCTCACAATTAATTGTGTTTAGTTTTTTTTTTTTTTTTTTATATATTCAGTATCGATGTCGATTTTAAATTAGTCCTTGTGATTTATAAGTTTTCAATTTAGTCTTAATAGTTTAGAATTCATTAAATTAATCTCTATAATTTTAAAAATTTCACTTTCACCACTACTATTCGATAGTAATATTATACATAAAAAAGTCTCACATAAATTTATATATTAAAATTAACATTGCATCATCATCTATCTTTACCGCATGATTGTGACATTCATATAGAAAAGAGACATATAAATACTATGTTAGTTTTTTTAATAACGACATAGACGTTTCATGAGTTTTTAGTAAATCATAAAAACTAAAATTGACTTTTAAGATCATAGACACTTATTGAAAATTTTAAAATCATAAAAACTAAATTGAAAACGGACCAAAACTATAGTAATCAGATTGATAATTAAACGAATTTTGTAATGAATGGTTGAATAATTATTGAGAAAAGAATTAACATGAATTCAAATTTTGAAATAGGGAAAAATGATTGGCCAGAGCTCCTATTTACAAAATATTCAACTGCAGCTCGGATCATAGAAAAAGAGAATCCAAATGTGAAAGCACATAAGATTCGAGCAGGAAAACCAAGAATTTTAGATTTCGATTGTACTCGAGTTTGGGTTGATGTTAATATTGAAGATAGGGTTGTTGTAATTCCTAGTGTTGGTTAAATATCTATTTTCATGTACAATCTAATAATGAAATATTCCCACTTCGGTTAATAATCATCAATTATTTATTTTCATTTTCATTGTCTTATTTTCCAATATATATAAAAAAAAAAATTATGAATAAATTAATTGGTTTTAGATAACTCTATTTTTAAAAAATGAAATGATTATTAACCGGGTCTAATGTTTTTGATAAGGGATGTTATTATTATTTTGTTTACATACATACCATACCACAATTATGTTTAGTTTATCATATAGCTAAAGAGAGAGAGGCCGCCTTATATTATAATAATGGAACTAAATATTGATGAAATTAACATGATCTTGTTTAATTTAATAAATATGTAGGGAAAAAATGAAGACCAAAAATGGCATTTCAAAATTAAATATTATTAATATAAGGAACAAGGTAGAATGCTTTAATATGGTGATGAATGATGGCAGGCAGATTGGATTTTTCTTAAATAATTGTGATTTTTGTTTCTTTTTCAAATCTCCAATCCAAATAACTAAGAATGATGAGTTTTTTCCATCTAATTGTGGTTTTTGTGTATATCTAAGAGGATGAATCTATGGGTGTTTTTTTGCCCAAATCTTCGAGCAGCACAAAAAAAAAAAAAAATGAAAATCATGACGATGGTCTCGTTTGATCAAAATGAAAAACCAAACGTTTTTTTTTTTTATGATGAAGCAATCTTTAATAATAATCAGACCCTAAGGTTCAAAAGCTTCCATTAATTATATTAAAGCCGAATAGAAAAAAAAACTAAGTTTATCAATGGTTATGTGAGAGAATGGACGAGATCTGGCTCATATTCAACTTAACAAAATGATTAAAATCTATTAGTTCTTCGTTGATTAAAATTTATAGAAAAATATATGACAAACCGACATATTATTGACTTTGGTAAACCATTCATCCTTCATCGTTCTCATAAAAATTGATCTATCAATCTACAACCCATAAATTCAAATTCCATGGAAGCAGAAAGATAGAATTGTTGGGGATGTGGATTTTCAATCTGAATAAAAAAGTAAATTTTGGGGACGTGGTTTTTTTTATTTTCACTTCGAAGTGAAGCAAAGCAAGGGAAGGAGAAACTACAAGGACCAATTAGAAACGAAATTCAAACTATAAGGGCTAAAAGTGTATTTTACGCTAATATTAATATTTCAATGATACATCAGCCTTTAAATAAATAAAATTATGCCACATCACATTTTTTTAAGGTATTTAACATAAGTTTGATTTTAGGGACCAAACTCCCATACATACACCCGTATGGAGTGGCTTGCCATTCATGCCCTGCCATCTGTAAATTTGGGGCCTCACGATTTTTATCACCCTCTCACCTCATTACTTTCCTTTGTTTTTATTGCCTCATTTCTCTCAAATTCCACATTCTCTAACTGACTTTTTTTCCCCTCTTGCTCATTCTAATTTCAACATTATTATTCATCTAAAGCCTCATTTGATAATATTTCATTTCTTTTATCTTTTTATTTTTAAAATGTCGTGTTTTAAAACATGGGATCAAATAAAAAGTAAAATGAAAACTCATTGACTAAAAGTATATTTTTCCCTAAAAAAAAGTTAAAGGGGGAAGGAGGGCCCCCTAAATAGGTTCGCCCATAAACTATTAAAATATAATTGAAGGAAACCTTTACAACTTAATGATTTTTCAAAAATATCATTTTATGAATTGATATTTTAAAAAATAATAAAAGTTTTTAAAAATTCCAAGATTGACAATTTTTTCCCACCCCGCCCAAAGTATCATTTATAGAAAATACCATTTTTAAAATTATAAAAACATTAGCTATCTATACTACCTTTTAAAGGGGCTTAAGGGGAGAAACTTTTGATTCCCCCTTTTACCCTTTTTATTAGTGAAATTAAAAAAAAAATTACCCATTATTTTGAGTGCATGAAATATATTTTTTAACAAGCATGTACTCCTCGGCCAGTGTAATCAATTCCATACGCATGTAGAGTGAAATTTCTTGGGGAGTGTAATGTATTGATATGCAATTCACAACACACATACCAATTCAAAGGGGGTGAAGGATGATAATTGAATGTGGAAAACTTATATATGGCCCTGATAGGGAATGAGAAGAGACTTAAATGACAAAACCATCCATGTAAATGTCTACATAAATTGAGAAGCACGGTGGTCAAGTTCCCCACTTATCAGAAAGTTTTTCAACAAGAGTACTTTTTATTTCAAAAGAGTAAGTTTTTATTTTTATTTTGTTTTTTTTCATGCTTTTTTAGGAATGGACTCTGAAAAAATCTTTTAAACTATGCGTATAAGAACTATAATTATAGATGTTTGAATGGGAATTAGTTGACTAAAACTAAAAGATTCGACTATCGATCTTTTTTTTTCAGGTGAAATTCGACCTTTGGTGAGCATTTTATGGTCAAGGTGTGTAAAAAAATACAAAATAATTGACATTTTATTGCTACCTTTCATAAATCTAATGCATATATTCAAGAAAATCATATATTTGCATTATTAAGATAGATAATAAATTAATTATCAAAAATAAAATTTGAATGCTTAATTATTATTCATATGTCAATAATATGAAAAGTTTATTTTTTAAATGCCAAAAGTATTAAGAATATGTTATTTCACATATAGAAATTATTCATTAGAACTTTAATTATCTATTATTGATTAAAAAAATTAAACCACGTGTGTTGGTTAACTAGTCTTTAAAAATAGCTTTTCAAAAGAGAAATTTCACAAGGTAGTAGAATTTTTTGTAATATTTACAAATATAGAATTAAAAGAAACAAATATAACATATTTTTAAGAAACTCTCACTCAAGTGAGAATCAATTGGTTGATTATATCACAATGATTCAAAAGGTCTAACGTGGTGATAAGTAATAATATTAAATGAATGAAATTGGGTATTTATTGTGATATTAAATTTAAACGTAAGGAATAACAAAAACTCATTAATCATCAATAATAAAGAAATGAAAAGGATAAAACTGCCCAAGATAGTAAATAGGTTTATTTATCTAATAAGAATATTCACTTAAAATTTTATAAACTGTTAAATCTGAGTCCCACCCACATGTGGCATTCGGAAACGAAACCACACCATCCAATTATTTCGGTTTGCCAATGGACAATTTTTGGCCTTTATAAATATTTATATTATTTTTGTATTCAAATTAATTGCAAAAATGATTGGTGATCCAATACTTTTCTTTGTCTTTTTCCATGTACTCATTCACATATCATAAATCAAAAATCTCCAATTATGGTGAAAATTGGAAATAATGTCTTCAAATCATCCAGATTCTTCTTCCTCAGAAGAACAATTCCTTCATCTCTTCCAAATCAAAGGCAGAGATAAACAGCGCCGCAAGATTCTCCGTATCATCGGCAAATCCTTTCCAGGTTTCTTTTCTTTTGATTTTGATTTTGATTTTGATTTTGATTGATGAAAATGGAAAATAATTTAATTTTTGTTTACAGGTAGGGTTTTGAATTTGGATTTGCTTAAGAAACATTTAGAGGAAAAGATATTTCCTAAGCTTGGAAATAAACCGTTTACGATATTGTATATTTATTTTAATTTCTTGGTAATTCCAAGCAGATGATAAATTTTTACCAAGAAAACTTTGGCTTTTCTTGGTTCAATTTAACAAAAGAATTTATAACGGGGCGTGAAAATTAAAATTAATTTATGTGGAGTAGCTTATGTAGATTTTGATTTTAAACTGGGTATGGAAAAGGAAGCCATTTTTCTTGGCAACTTTCGGCAGTTTTTCTTCACGAGCTGGTAACCTTTTGAATAATCTGATTATATCTATCAAATTTAAAACAAATTCAAATTTTTGAATACTATATTATATTTAATCATTTTTAGTTCAAAAAGTGTTAAAAATATTTAAATGATAATGATGTCGATAGAATTAATCAAATAATGATGTGACGCATTATTTGATCAACTAGTAGAATTAAAAGAAACAAATATAACATATTTTTAAGAAACTCTCACTCAAGTGAGAATCAATTGGTTGATTATATATGCTCAAAACTAGTGGTGATGTAATAATATTAAATGAATGAATTTGGTGTATTTTTTAATATTATTTAAACGTAAATAAAATAAATATGAAAAAGAAAGAAAGACAAGGTAAAACTGAAGATGGGAAGAATCCTAAGAATTTCGTATGATGAACATGACTTAAGATCTCGAGTCCCGTCCGACGATGGGCATTCTGGTTTGAAGCCACCAACCATTTCGGTTTGCCCATACTCTTTTTGGCTTTTTATTTATTTATTATTTTTGTTTTCAAATTAATACAAAAATCCTTTCTTTTTTTCTTCCTTATCCATTATCATTCAATATCATACTCCTAATTCTCTCCATTATTCAAAAAAATAATGTCTTCAAATCATCCAGATTCTTCTTCCTCAGAAGAACAATTCCTTCATCTCTTCCAAATCAAAATTGATAAATAGGCAAGATTTGGTCTCATCGGCAAATCCTTTGCATTTTTTTTTTCTTTTGATTTTGATTTTGATTTTGATTTTGATTATGAAAATGCATCAAATAATTTAATTTTTGTTTACAGGTAAGGTTTTGATATGTTTTGGATTTGCTTAAGAAACATTTAGAGGAAAAGATATTTCCTAAGCTTGGAAATAAACCGTTTACGATATTGTATATTCATACCGGGGTTCAAAACCGTAAGTTAAATTTTCCAGGAAAAAATTTAGTCTCTTCGTTCAAAGTCGATGAAGCTGATTACGGCCGGTCAAGATATAATCTAATAACACTTTTTACCCTTGTATCATCAATGGTCTAGAGGCTGGCCTTTTTATGCACCTTCGACCGTTTTTTGGTAAGGGCGGTAACCTTTTATTCTGATTTAAAATTAAGGGTAAATATACAATTGACTTACAATAGGTCAAAAAGTTTTACTATTCGTTCCAAATTAGTCCTATATGTTTCTATATCGTTTACACCTCAGTTTATTAAAGCTTTATAATTATTTAAGAAATGCATGTTTTTAAATCTACCTAAAAAACGTATGTCCACTAGTTTAAGAAATAAATTAAAGATAATAAGCGATTGCTTATACAAATTTAAAAACGGATGATTTAATTTGATAGAAGGAATATTGTAGGCTGTATGGGAAGGTGAAGTACGTGGCAATGATCTGCTTTGGGATTAATTATGAAGGAAGGAGGTAGAATTTGAATTCGTATAATACTGATAAGTTATCTCCAATACCGTCCCAAACCTGGATTATGGTCTGAGAGGATACCTCTTTAAAGGGCCAACCCGATGGAAACTCACCCCTCTATGTACTCCTACTCCATGAGATGTATCTCAATGCCCGCCATTATTAAAAAAATGTAGTTCAAATTTCTCATCTTCCATGTTCTATCAACCAGCATTCAATTTATAAATCCATTGTTTCTTTCTATCAAAATTGTAAATATTTGGTCTGGAATCTTTGATTTTTTTTTTTTTTTGGTAAATTTTGATATAATTGATCTTCTCTCACAATCCATCACATAGTTATTTATATTCGTTGGAAACGATTGATATGTTTTGGTTTATTTTTAAGTTAATCGTCAATTGATATGTTGTTTAAGTAACGTCATTGACAAGTTGAATTTTAAATTTAGCAAAGATTAAAACCCTGTAATTTATCTATGAAAAAAATATAGTTTGATCAAATGGTAGATGGCTGATTACTTCTAGACAAGTTATAATTAATAACACTTTTTTCCCTTATATTACATCAATTGAAGTTGGTCAAAATAAAAGTTTGATGATAAGTTGAAAATTAAACTATCAATAAAGCTTATATATTCAGATTGACATAAATAGGAATAGTTTTTATTTTTTAAAAATGTCATTTGTAGGGGCTCGGCCATTTAAACCTAATAATTGAAGCTTATAAGTCCATTTGAAGAAGGAACGCAGTAATTTCGAAATCCTGGCTTGTTTCATTAACAAAGCAATAGCCCCATGCATATGGTCCATCCGGTGCGGTTGCCCACCCTCCTGAACCATTCTTATCTTATCGCTCATATTATAAACATGATTTTCTGTAATGGCTTTAAATTCAAAGTTTTATGAGTTAAAACTTTCTACACAATCTCTTCATTACCTTTCATTATTTAAAAACTCAATACTCAACCAACCATTAAAAAAGATTGTTGGATAGAATATTAGGTGGGAATTTAACATCTCTACATTTTATTTTTTTTAAAAAATAAAAATGTGGGCATGCATATCTAACTGTTTTAAAAGAGTTGAACACAACAAAATCCAAATGAAACTCACCGATCAAACACCTAATAAATTAATATTTTTGAATTCACAAATCTCATATTACACAAACTTAGACCTAATAACTACTTTTCCTAATGGACTAAATCTAAAGAGAAATAGAGATAAAAAAGACAAAAGACAATGACAATGACAAAGACAAAAACAAAAAAAAAAATTAATTTAAAAAAATAATAATAATTGTTAATTAATAAATAAAAAAATAAATAAAACCTGAGGTTTCATGAGAAGTTTGAGCGAGAAAAGCAGCAATCTCTCTCTTGCGAGTGTCTTGGTTTCCAGTAGTACCAAATCCACCGAATGCAGTAGCGGCAGCTATAAAAGAATTATAGTTATAAAAACCTTTACCAGGCCGGGCATCGTGAATCGTTTCGATATTTCAGAATTTCATCGAAAACTGAAGAACTCAATATACTTCTTAAACGACCACTATCGTCGCTAGGGTTTGTAGATTCAGATCCACATTGCCTTCGAAATCCGCTCTCGCTCTCGCAGGCCATGGATGATTTACTACAGAAACCATTCGGACACATAGCATCAGCAGCCATCGCCGATGTTCCTTCTTCGCATCGTTGTGCAGAAATTGGTGTCGAGGAAACCAAGGTTATGGTTATGGTTATGGTGGTTATGCTGATGGTTAGGAGAGTGTTGATCATTTTCATTTTCGATCATCTCTCTGTCTGTGTGTGGTTGTGATTATCTCATATTCATGTGGTGGAAAATGAGTTGGTCTCTCTTTGACTTAACTGGGTCTGGGTCTGGGTCTGGGTCATTCATTCAATTTTTCCATTCCATACTCTTTTTTTCGTCAAGTGTCACATCCAATCCACCTAATAAATATTAATGATACAATACAAATACATACAAGGCTAAAACATTCAAACAAAGTTTTCCAACCAAAACGGCACCTGTGTATGGAGTGGAGGACACTTCACTTCACTGCAATTCTTTTAAAAATTAAGACAATTACAATCAACAATAGTATTTTTTTCCCATCCCAAATCACGAACCGGAAATCTGCTTTGTCATAAAATCAAAACTCCACGACAATCAAATCTAATTGAATCCTCAAGAACCAAATCTATGTCCGTCCATCCTTATTCAGTCTGACAGAAATAAATTATCTATACACTTGAATCGAAAAAGAGTATTGACAGACCGCTACATTCACATACTCTATACAAATCCCAACTAATCCACAAAGAGAAGAGAGGTTAACAAACTAAACTACTTTGTTGATTCTTTATTATAAAAACGGCTTTTGATTATCACAATCTAAGTTGTCTCCATATCCCACATCTAATATGTCACAATACCTCTTGTAGAAACCAATCCGATCAGCCACTCTAGAATCCTGCTTATTGCCACATTCATCATTCCCACCATTGATTATGTTGGTGATCATACCATATCCAGGTAACCTTCCAGCCGATCTATCTTCGTTAGACGGTATCCATTTTCCAGTGATAATGTCATGAATCGACAGATTGTTTCCCCGTTGACTCATCCAAAACCATAGAGCAGTCTTGAATGATATGGTTGGATTAGTAGCTACAAGATCAGGATTGTTTATCAAATCCACCCCAATTGCTTTCCCAGCAGGGCCATAGTTGAAGTTACTGATGAAAATTACCAGTTGAGCATTCACATAATGATTTAAACAAAAGTTGAATCTGGAATTTGAATTTCATGTGTTAAAGAAAGCAATAAAAATGAGAACTTACAAGCTGATTTGGAAGGGACCTCTCCCATAATATTTCTTTCCAGATGCACACGGCCATTCGGGAGAAGTAGTGCAGTAGTTGGCATCCTGATTGGTTTCATTAACATAGCAATAGCCCCATGCATATGGTCCATCTGGAGCTGTTGCCCACCCTCCTGAAATATCATCACATTTACTATAAAACTTAACCATTTTATTCATGGAATCTTCTGCTCTGGTTATTTTTCTATTTTTTATTTTAAAGATCTACTTTCCAAAACAAAGTCCAAACATTATACAAATTCAAATCATCATAAAAACAATATAGTATGAAATGAACCAACCAGAAAGCCATGTAAATCAGTCTCAGATGATAGAACATTCTTCAAAGATCTTTTAGTTGATCAAATAACCAGAACTACTTAGAACCAAATGAACCTGTAGTCTCGTGAGATGTTTGAGCAAGAAAAGCAGCCAGCTCCCTCTTCCTGATGCTAAGGTTCCCAGTGGTGCCAAAACCGTCAAATGAATTGGCAGCCGAGATAAAAGCAGTGTAGCTATAAAATCCATTACTCGGACATCTCGGATCATTTCGATGCCTATTAAACATTGAAAAGATAAAGAAACTGATATGATTTCCATGCAAGAATTAACAAATTTTAAGATGAATTTGACATGATGTTATGTTGTTCGACATAATATCTACATCCACTCTTAATAGCAGCAATTCTTATTATTGATAGAGCTTGATACAAAGGATTTTGGAAATTCAATCCTTCAATCAATTAGACTTAAGCTTATATACTACATCCTCTCCTTCACCTCAGGCCAAACTAACTGCTTCTAGTCAGTCAATCTGTCAAAGACTAACTAACTTCTGTTTCTGATATTTATTTCAAGTAGTTGTATTACTTACGACAGAAACCTAACAAAAGCTATAAAAGATTATCATAGGCTACTCTTCTCTTCTCTTTCATTAATTGGTTTTGAGATAGAATAATATTAAGATTAGAGTTCAACAAACTCAAACGAGCATCCGGTCCAAGAATTGTGAGGAAGAACAAAAGTGATCATCTTTAGAGGCATGTTAAGTATTCCAGATAACAAGACCCGATAAGGTTTATAGCATCATAGATTATTCCACTAATTACTAATTGGTATTGAGATAAAACCGAATGAAACTAGAGTCCAACAAACTCTATAATCACGAGACCTAATAAGATTTATAAGATAATAAATTACTCAATTCATTATGAATTGTTTTTAAGATGGAAACAAAATTAAGAATAGCTACCTAAGCATTAGGTCAAAATTTGAGGAGCTCAAAATGTTACTAACGCCGCCGAGTTGAATATCAGAACCACATCGTCTTGAGAAACTGGATCCACAGAGACCGCAGTTTCCCATTGGACACAAAGATTCTAGTCCGCCGCCGCATTGTTTAGCGGAGATTGGTGAAGAGAAAATGAAGATGAATGATATGAAATTGTAGAATTTGATCTTCATATTGAGTAGCTCTCTCTGTTTCTATTTCTATTTCTATTTCTGTAATTAATGGATGACGATATTATTAGAGTCCAAAATTGGATTCTTGAATTGAAGGATGTAGTATAGTAAGTAAACTAATATTTGTATGAGGATTTACCATTACCATTACCATGGAAAATTACAGAAAAACTCAAATTTAGTCCATTGATAAGGCTCAACTGATTGGGGCTGTTCAACATATTATTATTTTAAAAGTTTTTTTTTTTTTTTTTTCTCCATGGTCGAATAATCGAGATAATATCACTTTTTTTTTTAATAAATCATAAAACTTTATTATTAATTCAAAAAAAAAAAAAAAACTTTATTATTGTTTCTATTTAGGAAAGAGAATTGTTTGGTAACTCTTCTTGTTTTTTGTTTCTCTTTGTTTTAAGAAAACATGTTTCTGTTTCTCTTTTAAAAAAAAAAGAACAAAGAAACATAAACAAACGGAAGCTTTTGGGTTCGTTTGGTAATCTTTCTCGTTTCCATTTCTTATTTTTATTATTATATACGTCAAAATAGATTAAATAAATGAAAAATAAAAATTTTACATAAATTTTTTAACTTTTTTATATAAATTTAAAAAGCCACCCTCTTTATTGAGATACATATGATTAAATTTACTTTCACTCATTGGCTTAAGTTTTTAGGTCCAGTGGTGATTGAACATATTTAATATAGGATCAGAGCATATGATGTATATAATAATAAAAACAAGAAATGGAAACGAGAAAGATTACCAAACGGACCCTTAATTATTACCTATTAACTTAAGGAGAAAGATTACCATTTCTTAATCGTTTGGTAATCTTTCTCATTTTCATTTCTTAGATACATATGATTAAACAAGAAATGGAAACGAGAAAAATTATCAAACGGACCCTTAATTATTTAAATATTTTATCAAAGCCCATTAGTAAAAAGACATGTAGGATGTATATAATAATAAAAACAAGTAGTCATCCATCCATTAATGACAACTTGGTCGAAAAAGTTGAATTGGGCTTCACGTTCTCTTCCAAAGTCCAACATTTCCACTACTAATTTCCAACCAGGATGTACTTCAGTGTGTCCTGTCGTCCGCCCAATTGGAGCTTTCTTAAATAAAATAAAAAAAGCACATACCAATCTACACTTAACTACTCCTATAAAATTTAAAAATCGAGTTTCTCCTCTTCATATTTGATATAATATCTATAAAAAAACACTAATTAATAATAAAAATAGAGATTTTATTCAAAATATAATAGACTTCTATACAAATTAGTGTTGATTAAACAAATAAGTATTTAATTAGTTGATGACATAATTTAATCGAAACATTTATATTAATTTAATTTTCACATCTAAAGTTCAAAATCTCCCACATTGATGTTGATGAAAATATAATATGCAACTTTTAATAATTCATGTTTATTTAAACAAAAAACAAATTTGTACCTAATTATAATTTATTTGAAGAAAAACAGAACAATCAAAACTTGTATTTTTTTTTTTAGTTACATATATTTTTGGAAGTGGGACACTTGCGTGTTGCCGAATGTATATTGGCATGTGAAGCAAGCTATAGATACGAATTAATTATTAAAAGTTGTAAAATAAAAACAAAAAATATATTTCTTCTCACCAATCAAGAAGAATTCCTAACTTCTAAATATATTTATATCTTATTTTTATTCAGTCTCTATATTATATTAAACACATGGATCACGATCATGTGTTTGTTTGCTTCAAGGGTGTTTGTTTGCCAAATTTAAATGATGGGAATGATATCAATATTAAAGTCTATGGTTTACCAAAAGTTTAATTCGAACTAGAATTGCATCCAAAACCCACAAAGGATCCCATAATTCTCATTTATACGGGTATTTGAAACCTCGTTAAATCCATAATTTTTTTTGTATACCCATAAGATTGATGAGAGAGGAAGAAATAGAGGGGAGGAGAAGATAGATTAGTTTATAATTTATTTATTTTTTTTATGGAATAATACTCTTATAAGAGAGTACAGAGTAATTTCTTCTAACCTGTCGAGACGCATATCGTTACAGAATATCTTTTAATAAATAAACAAATATATATATATATATATATATATTTGCAAGTCAATGGAAGAGATGGTGTCAACCATGAATTGGCCAAAATTAAAATCCACAACAAGAAAAAGGAAAAAGAAAAAAAACTGAGCACAAACAAGACGTTTGATAATGGGCTTGACTAACTATCCCATTCAAATTAGCATTTTCCCTCTATTAACAAAGACCAAAAAAAGAGAGAGGGTCTTTTTTCCATCTCCCACTCTCATCCATATATATCACTAACTATCTCTCTATGCGGCATAATGTTTAATTTAAATGTGAAGATGATGAAAAAAATGGCTTTCATAAGCATATATATATATATTAGATTAGATGTATTTACTAATTAATGGTTTCTGAGTCAGAACTCAAATTCGTGACGCAACTCGATAAATCAAAAAATGTGGGATATGTCACCAGATTATATTCCTCTTTCTCTTTTTCATATTGTAAATTATATATATATATATTGTGTTAATTAAGTTTACGTTGTTTCTCAGAGTGATTGATGATATGGAGAGTTTTGTCGAGTTTTCGGCAAATCACGAGGCGTTGTCGCCGGTGAGTTTCTTGAAGAAGGCGGCCGGAGTTCATGGAGGAAGAATCTCACTCATTGATTATGATAATGGAAATGAAGAAAGAGTATTTACATGGTCTCAAACTTATCAAAGATGTCTCAAACTTGCTTCTGCTTTGGTTCAACATTTTCATCTTTCTACTGGTGACTTGGTACCTCTCTCTCTTTCTTTCATTTTATCTTTTTTCCCATTTTTGTTATTTTTATTTTCTGTTTGTTTTTCAAAGTTTCTTAAGTTTATTTTTGCTTTGCTATGTTTTCATTTTTTAGTTGGTTTGTTGCATGTTTATTAGAATCTATGAATTACAGAGTTAATACATTCATATGTATCATAGTTTTTCTTAAATAGTAGATATATTATTCAATGATTTATTGAAATCAAACTAATAATTTATTAAAATTAAAACTGGAAACTAATAATAATAAAATCACCAATTATGATGGAAATAAAAAAAATTCAGAATGCCCATGGATGAGCGAGTATAAGATGATGTGGATGAGCGAGTATAAGATGATATGAAAAAAAATATCTATATAACAACCTTAAATCTTTAAAAGCCACTCAAAATCTGTTAAAAAAAAAAAAATAGGAAATTACCTTTAAATTGTTTCAAATAACCCATTATATACTTCAGAAATTTATCCGTACTTTATAAATTTGGATAAATTTCAAAAGATATATAAAAAGAAATATGTATATGTATTATATATACGTCACAAATCTTCCTGGTATTGTTTGTTGTGTAGTCAAAGTCTAAGGAAAGGGATGGCAAAATTCTCCGCGGGTTAGGGGACCAGCCCCTATAGGAGCGGGGAATCCCCGCTTTATAGGGTTAGGGTTAGGGGG
Organism: Gynostemma pentaphyllum; assembly: GCA_028015215.1. Lineage (NCBI taxonomy): Eukaryota > Viridiplantae > Streptophyta > Magnoliopsida > Cucurbitales > Cucurbitaceae > Gynostemma > Gynostemma pentaphyllum. The sequence goes on from CM051355.1 coordinate 13,793,586, forward strand.
GGAATTTTTCCCAAATTTGTTATAGGGTCAGGGGATGGGAACACATTCCCCGCCCGCCCCCGACCCCGAACCCGATATTTTAATAACATCTTATGTATTTTGTTTACTTTTATCTTTATTTATTAGAAAAAAAAATATATAAAATATGGTTATAAACTTATAAATTATAAAATGTTTAGTATTGTATTTTCTTTTTATCTTAAAATGTATATTTTAAATATATATTCATTTTTTATATTTCTTTTTAAATAAGAATTAAAATATAAAAAATGGAATTTTCTCCACAGGGAACCCGACCCTCGAACGGGGAATCCCCGAATCCACCCCTATTCTTCGATTAGGGGATATGGTAGGGTATGGGGATTTAAAATCCCAGCGGGTTAGGGGATGAGAATGGCATCCCCGACCCCGTCCAGCCCGTTGTCATCCTTATAAGGAATGTGATTTTTAAACAATTTCAATTAAAAAAATGGCTGACAGAGACTGAGTCAATAGTCAACGCGATGTGTAGTTATGGTTATGGGAAGAAGACAATCAAATAGAAAGGTGGAGCCAAGCCGTGAGGATGAAGAAATTTAATTTGTATTTTCCAATACTAATACATTCCCTTCCACACTAGATTTTGAATCTCCAATTTTTTTTTCTTCTTCTTCTTCTTTACGAAAAATTCAATACCTTTGATATCAATTTAAACCTTGAATTTGTAACTCTCAATTTAAATCTAAAAAACATTTATAACCTTAGTTACAAAAGGTTCAATCTCAATCACATAATCAAAGGTCAAAAAATCTATTATTTGATATATTTTTTTATTATTCTATTTATCAATTAATTTTTAAAAAAAATAAGGTTTTAAAAAGAAATAAATAAAACCTTATATATATATATATATATATAAATATTTTAATAAATCGTAAAGTGTACTGATGTGACTGAACATGAATAGGATTGGGTGAAGGTCACATTTTTGCTACATCATCCTAGTACAATGATACACATGGTATTTCTAATTTGTTTCAAAAACTTTATTTTTTTTTTAAAATAATCCAATAATTTTAACTTTAAAACTTTACTAACATCAAATCGAATCAAACTTAAACTTTATTGAGTGATGTCTTTATACTTACATTGACTTTCTTTTAATCTAAATTTTAACTTTTTTTAAAACTAAATTACATGATTTAAATAAATACAATTATCTAAAAAATATATAATTAAATTGACACGAATAACAAAATATAGCGTTCAAATTAAAATTTTAGAGAAGCAAAATTGAAACAAATAGTAAATTACACTACTAATTATAGAATAGAAAATTTTTTACTCTCGATCGTGTCTCAATCTTATTAGCTAAAATATATCAGTGGGTCTCATGTATTTTTATTAAAAAAAAAAAAAACCGACATGTTATAACAAAAAAACATTGAATTCTTACACTTACTTCTTTCTCGATGCAGGTTGCAGCTATTGCACCCAACATTCCAGAACTTTATGAACTTCACTATGCTATTCCAATGGCAGGAGCTATTATTTCTCCGCTCAACACCAAACTCGATTCCCCCACTTTATCTCTACTTCTTCAACAATTAAACCCCAAACTCATTTTCCTTGATTCTCAATTCCTTCATCTCATTCTTCAATCCCTTGACCAAATCACCAAACCCATCATCATCCTTATTCCCTCCGAAACCAAATCAGAAATCTCGACAACTTTCCTCAATTACAACCAAATCCTTGAATTGGGTCATGAAGATAGTTTTACTCCAAGAAAAATCAAAGAATCTGACCCCATTTCTGTAAATTTCACTTCTGGCTCAACCGGTCTTCATAAAGGAGTTGTTTATAGCCATAGAGCTACCTATTTGAATTCTTTAGCTACCATTTTTCGCTGTCAGATTTTCCGGCCACCGGTTTTCTTATGGACGGTTGATATGTTTCGTTGTAATGGGTGGTGTTTTATTTGGTCGGTGACGGCTCTCGGTGGTCGGAATATTTGTCTCAAAACCCTCGATGAAAAATCCATCTTTGATTCAATTCTCCTTCATGAGGTCACAGTTTTATGTGGGTCGCCGGATATTTTGAAAATCATCTACGGTTCCGGTCGTCGGAATCCTCTCCCACGGCGGGTTGATCTCATTATAGCCGGGGCATTTCCGGTTAATGAAATATTAAACAAAGTTAGTGAGTTGGGGTTTAATATAAGTTATGGTTATGGAATGACGGAGGCATTGGGTCCAGCTGTAATTAGGCCATGGAATAAATCACCAAATCATGATTATAAAAAATTCAAAATTTTCTCTGATGGGTTTCCGTTTCAGAATCTAATAACGTTGGAAATGGACGTGAAAGATCCGAAAACGATGTCGACGGTGCCGGAAGATGGAGAGACGATGGGGGAGATTATGATGAGAGGAAATACATTGATGATGGGGTATTTTAGAAACCAAAAAGCAACTTCAGAGGCATTTATGGAAGATTGGTATAGAACAAGAGATGTTGGGATTAAACATAAAGGAGGTTTTATAGAAATGAAAGATCGTGGTGCTGATATTATGGTCAGAAGAGGTGGAGAGATTGTGAGTACGGTGGAGGTGGAGGCGGTTTTGATGAGTCATCGGAAGGTGATGGCGGCGGCGGCGGTGGGTATGGGGGAGATTTTGTGTGGTTTTGTCAAAGTGAAGAATGGGTGTTGTGTTAGTGTTGAGGAAATTGTGGAGTTTTGTGGGTATTATTTGCCGGGTTTTATGGTGCCGGAGAGAATTGTCATTGGAGATTTGCCGCTCAATTCTACGGGGAAAGTGCAGAAATTTCTTTTATGGGAGAAAGATTTGGATATTTCACCATAGATGCTATTGCTTGGCTGAATGGAGTTTTTTTTTTCTTTTTCTTTTAAAATTTTCTAATGGATTGAATGGTTTTTGTTTTCGGGAGAAGCATGAGCCACCAAGGCCATCTTTAATAATCTTTCTAATTTCTGTTTCTTATTTTTCATTTTTGTTTCTTTTTTCTTTCTTTCCAAAATCAAGAAACTAGAAAAAATTATCAAACATGTTAACTCTTTCTATTAAGGGTAAAATACGTTTTTGGTCCTATAGTTTCATTTTCGTCCATGTACTTTCCAAAACCCACTTTTTTAGTCATTCTGTTAACTTTTCTGTTAGTTGACTGTTAGTCATTGGTGGCATGGTATTTTTAATGACGTGACAGGTTTACTTGATTTTTTTATCAATATTTTTAAATGATGTGGCATTTTAGTTTCCTCCTCTCTCTTTCCTTAAGACATCTCTCTCTCATCTGCAATTTCTCTCTCTCCTTTTCTTTCAAAAATGGAAACAAGATCCATGGAAATCAAAATCGTCTCAGCAAGAGACCTCAAAATTAAAGGTTGAGGTTTAAGATTATAATCAAACGGTTAAAATTAATTAGATTTCATAAACTAATTAAGGCAAAAAAGTTTAAAAAAAAAATAGAGAGATGAGATCTAATGAGTTAGATTTAAGGGTTTATAAAAATCCATGTATTAAAATACCTATCTCTGATTTGGGCCCCTGGCCATCGCCCATGTGGCACTGGGCCAGAGCCGGCTCACAATGGAGCCCATGGCGTTGCACATGTACTTCACTTAAAAAAAAAGGAGAGGGTCATTTTGGTCTTCGATTGTCCTTATAAACCATAGAGATGCTTAATGAGATTTATTTTGAAGCTCATAGACGATAAAAAAAAAAGGAAAATTATGCGTGGTAGCCAAATTTTAAGTCTTTGTTTTCATATATGCCACACTTTTATGTTTATATCATATTTACCCATTTTTAAATATTCTATTATTTTAATGATATATCATTGATATAATTTTACAACAATAATTTATCACTAATGTAAATTATAGTATTAAATTTATATCAGTAATGTAAATTTACAAAAAATAATATATCAATTATAATCAATTTTTCATAAAATAATTGTGGGTTAATTATGTTATGGGTAATTTTGATATTTTTCAATCTTTATGATTTTTTTGAAAACTGAGACTCGATATTGGTTATATGTGATAATAACCCTAAAAAAAATAAAGATTAAATTGACAGAATTAAATTATTGTAAAAAAAATAAAAAAAAAAAAAAGATTAAATTGACAGAATTAAATTATTGTAAAAGTAACTAAAGTCAAATAATGTCATGTCAATCACCAATTTGTAACTCAAATATGCCTTTTCTTATAAAAAAAAAAAAAAAACTCAAATATCGATGAGTATAAAATAAGTATTTTCCATATTTATAAGGACAAAACTTTCTTACATTTTGTCGCTGTCGATGCCGTTGCCGTGTCCACTTGACATGGATTGTGGCCCCCCTTTTTTGTTTTCTTTACCCACCTCATCCTAAAATTGCCTAAGGGATTTGTTTATAAAATATTAAAATAAATTATACCTCGTGATTCTCTATTTTATAAATATCACATTTTTATATTTAAAAAAAAAATTGTTTTCTAAAAATAAAGTATTGAGATTGGAGTTGAACCATCATTTTAATGGTGAAACTACATATCTTATCTTGATTTGATAATTTTTAAAATTGTTTTAAACGTCCTATAATGTGAAATATTTTTTTCATATGTTAACTTTAATTGAATTACAACTTGAAAATGAAATTTTAATTTAAAAAAACGATTTGTAGATGGTTTTAGTTTAGGATGTTGGAAAGTAGATAATCTAATCTCCCTACTTGGATGGAGGAGTTGTTAGAGTAGTTTTGTTATTTTTGTTTTGCTCTTTTGTTATAGTAACTTTGTTATAAAAAAAAAAAAAAAAAAAAAAACGTTATCTCCCTCACGCTTGTGATTTGTTTGACTCTTCCTTCCCTCATTAAGCCAAGCCATGGCGACTCGATTAGCTCTCACAGCCATAGCCATATCTTCTATTGTTGTTGTTGTTGTATTTATCATCTAGACCCATTTGAGGCATCTCCTTTTCCACCTCACGAATTTACTTCAGACATCGTGAAAGCCCCAAAATGTAACCCCCAAATACTTAAAGGCGCTGAGTTTCTTGGTTTAGGAGAGTTATCAGGTCCTGAGGATATTGCTTATGATTCTAATTTGGGTCTTATTTATACTGGTTGTGGAGATGGATGGGTTAAGACACTTCGTTTGAATGATTCTAAGGTTGATAATTGGGTCTTCACCGCCGGTAGACCTCTCGGAATTGCTCTTGGAATCCACGGCGATCTTCTTGTCGCCGATACTGAAAAGGTTCGTCTATATTTATTTATTGTCAAAGTCAGAAGAATGAATAGAAGTTCTTAGATAGGCAGGCAAGTGCTGTCCGTACGTAATGAAATTTTCTCTAAATATTATATTATATTGTCGAAAATGTTTTGAATGTCTTGGATCAGGGTCTCTTAAGGATAACCAAAGACAGAGTAATAGAGGCATTGACAGACGAAGCGAATGGTCTAAAATTCAAGCTAACCGACGGCGTGGACGTGGCTAAAAACGGCTTGGTTTACTTCACAGACGGATCCTCAAAATACAGTTTTCACGAATACATTTTGGATATTCTGGAAGGAAAACCTCACGGTAGATTCATGAGCTACGATCCAATGACTAAAATCACAAAAGTTTTGGTTTCAGATCTTTATTTTGCTAATGGGGTTGCTGTTGCTCCCACACAAGACTTTGTGATCTTTTGTGAAACTCCTTTGTATGGTTTCTTCTTATTTCAATATATACACAGTGGGCAAAATTATGATTGAAAAAATAAATGAATGAATTTGGAAAATGCATGCAGGAGAAGATGTAGAAAGTATTACATTGAAGGAGATCGGAAAGGAAGTGTAGACAAGTTTGTTGATAATTTACCGGGAACCCCAGATAATATTAGATACGATGGAAACGGCCTTTACTGGATTGGATTCGCCACGGTAGGTAATAATTTAAATTTATTACAACTTGGGAATGAGTATTCAATTTTCAATTGGTTTGTTTTTGCAGGAAATCACGAGTTCTTGGTTCCTAGCACTGAAATATCCTATGATAAGGAAGGTATTGGCGATGACGGAGAAGAGTAAGTACATAGGACGATTGAAAATGGAGAAAAATGGTGGGGTAATAGCTGTTGATTTACAAGGAAACCTTATTGCTCATTATTATGATAAAGGATTATCAATGATAACCGCTGGATTCAAGATCGGAAATCATCTCTATTGTGGATCTTTGGGATATTCCGGCATTATTCGTCTTCATCTTCATCACTTTCCTGCTCATGCCGCCGCTTGCCCCACCTTCAGAATCAAATCTGAGCTTTAATCTTTCTTTTTTCTTTTGTTAAAAAGACATCTATAATCTATTTAAATTTGAGGGATTAAAATTGATCTTTTTTGTCACTTCGGTACTTAAATAGTTAAATCTTATTTTATAATCACTCTAAATTCATTACTGAATATTATTAATTTCGATACAAATTTGATTTCTATGGCAGCCTGATGAATCTCAGGACAAATTTAATAAATATAAAATATATTGAATTCTATTAGGACCTATTTCTCAGTTTAATTCCGATAAAAAAACAAATTAACAAGATTACGTAAAACTGATTTATGTCTCACGAAATTCACTGTTTCAACACTGATAGCATGATTTAATTGTAAAAGACAAGATAGCAAAAGAGAGGAGGAAAACACAACGAAATGAATGATTAACGTGAGAAACCTCCGACTAGTGAAAACTCATGAGGCCTTGCCCATAAAAAATCTACTGGTTAGTCACTTTTCAACAAGAAATTTAAAGCATAAGACATAAATTACGAAAACTCAATTCTCTAATTCCTTTGTGATGATCCTTGCAAAAGTACGTTCCGATGGATTAAACCATAACCTCCTCTTGTGACGGTTTGAATCAATAACCTCTCGTTCTTGTTTTGATCAAACCACAAGCTTCCCTTACGGATTTAGATCAAGAAACTCCCTTCCTTATGAGCAATATGACTTATTCCTCCCAAAGAATCAAAACGCTCTCCAAGTAATTACAATATAAAGTGTGTTGAAATAATAATTCTCACAAAAAATAAACTCTCACGATTAATATACCAATAAGCACAAATGGCTTAATGAGAGCGAGAGAATATATCAAAAGATTGGTTATTCAATCTAATGTTGGGCAACACCTTAGATTTTCAAATAAGAAAATCTGTCAAATTCAAATATGTCAGCACCGTTGTAATAGTCTGTCCTTGAATTAAGCACTGACGAAATAGACAACTTTCCTTTAATAAATCATCAATTACAAAATTTGAAATTATTGAATACAAATCATGCCTTATACGTGGAGATCAAAAGGCTATCCAAATTACTCATTCAAATTACAAAATATTTTCCTTATATTAATTTAAATCAATCAAGCTAAATCTAAGATAATCAAACCAATCAATTTAAAACTTTAGTTAGGAAAACGTTGATAGTGAATTGCAAAAGGAATATTTATTTATAGATAAAATCTCCATAAAATCAATTCAAAATTATCAAACTTTCAAAGAAGCTTTTATCAAATTAAATGTCGAAATAAATATTTACTATAAGATAATCTTCCAACAAATTCTTTACCATGACAAAACTATTGTAAGATTTAAATAATAAACTTATTCCGGATCATGGACCAAACTGAGAGAGGTGACAAAAATAAAATAAAAAATACTACAAGAAATTTTTTAAACTTTGAGGAATCAATTGACACAAATGACAAAAATACAATGTTCAAACATGTGATTTAACTTATAGTGTAATTATTTGTAAGATTTAAGTAAAGCAGAAGGTCTCAAATGAAACTTTTGAAGGTGTATGCATCAAGTTTATATAAATGATAAAATATAAGATAAGAACATGTCATTTAATCTATAATTTACTATGGTAATTAGATTAAGTACGTCAACATAAATGACTATTAGGATTATAGAGATCAAATTGACATAAATTACATGGATCATCAATGTAATTTAACTTAAAAAAAATGTTAGTAAATTAATCTGTAAAAATCTGAGATCATTCGGTAGACATGTTTGGATGGATAAAACACAATTAACCTCCGTTTATTAGATGGGGTTAGTGAAAAGAAAACCGAGTTTGGATATTATAACTTCACAATAACATCTCCTATCCTACTAAGGAAAATTCTATAGTACAGGGACTAAAAATCCCTGTATGGTAAAGGGAATCAGTTACTTTGGTTTTTTTTTACTGTGTCTTTATTTTAATTATGTAAATAAAATAAAATTTAAAAAATACAGTTGTACTTAATAGAATATTACGTAAGATTTTATTTGGGTTTTCTCCATCAATTAACTCTTTTTTTCCTATCATCCCCCTTTCAAACTTTTCACAGTCATTTAAAGATCCAGGTATGTCATGGTTTTTTTTTCCTTAGATTTTTAATTTTAGTGTTATATCACATGTACAATCACAAATTTACTGTTTTGAGATCACATACACAATATAGTCGATCACGAAATCATATTTATAAGAATATATGATCACAGGTATAAATGAGTTGATCATGCATATGAATTTGGACTGAGGATGTGATCACATATATAGGAAAGTGATCATAAATGTTTCATCAAATAGGCAATCATATATTGTCGATCACACAACGTTTTGTTTCTCACAAATTTAAATTTGAATGATTATGAGATCACGTTATTTTGTTCATCGGCGATATAAAATTTAATTGGTTACAACATGATCACACATACAAAACAGTCGATCACGAATTTAATTTTGAGTGAGTTTGTGATCACATATTTAAAACATTGATAAGTTTGAGTGGGTATGCAATCACATGTATCAAACAATCGATCACAAATTTAAGTTTGGGACGGTCAACAATCACAATTTATACAAGTTAATTAATCCTATAAAATAATCAATTGCATGTAAATTTTATTAATTGTATATATTTTTTATTTGAATAATTTAATGAATATTATATTAAAATAATGAAATTTATCCAGTACATTATGTTATAACAAATTTTAATTGTTGACAGGTTTATATAACTTACGAGATGAGCAGAGATGAGCATGAGAAAAATAATGATTTTTATGAGACTAATGCTAAAGATGACAATGTTCCAGGTAACACTTCTTATCAATCTCAAAGTTATGATAAATTAGATTCAAATCCACAACAATCTTTTATGAGTCATGATGTATCATTGGGATGTAATTTAAGGAATCTGAAAAAATTTGAATCTCTAACAATGGATGATGTTATTGATTCTGAGTTTGATTCAATAGAAGAGGATGAGAAGTTTTACTCTTAGTATGCAAAAGTAATGGGTTTTAGCATAAGAAAGGATAAACTACGAAGAAACGATAATGGCAACATTATTTTGAGACGTTGGGTATGTTCAAATCAAGGAGAAAGGTCTCAAAAATTTCTAGAACGAGAAGAAAGGAAAAGAAAGCCAAGAGCCTTGACAAGGACTAATTGTCGTGCGGCATTTCGTATCAATTACGATAAAAAGTGTGATAAGTGGATTTGTCGAGAATTTGAGAGTGAACACATGCACAACATGGCAGGAGTTTCTGAGGTACCTTTTCTTCGTTCTCATCGACTTGTAAAGGATGTTGATATTGTTCAAGCTAAAGGTATGTTTAAGGTTGGAATCAAAACAAGTCAAATATAAAACACATAAACCAATGTGCAACACCATCATGTATTGGAATATATATTTGTTGATGAAAAAAATTAATAATAATAATTAACAAATATTGCATTGAAATTACAATTCTTAGATAAGTATTTGAAATAAACATAAAACCAACCTCACGACACTCAGCTAAATCTGAAATATATCTTTCACGAATGTGGTGTTTAGTAATAAAATTCTTCATATCCTTATTTCTTGATATCACAACTTGCTGCAACATACATGATATCAATATAAAATAAAAATATCTTATATTGACATTTTATTTATAATTACTTACACTGAAGATTGTCGGTAAAAATCAATTAATTTGTACCACATTTGATCTCTCCAGTAGTGTTAGCTTCTCACAGATTGAGTCAATAACCTTAAATAATAAAATTAATAATTAACAAGGGTAGATTAATATAATATAAATAAATAATCTTATTCAGTAAACAATCACTTACGTTACCAGCAATCCATGTTTTAGGTGCCAACGAAATTATATCCATTCGAAGCAATATTTCATAATCAGTTTCAACAAGTACTTCCCTAATATACATAAATTATGATAATGTGTTAGTTGATGTTAACAAATATAAATTACACAATAAACATAATAATACTAACCTTTTTGGAAGATTATTATCAAATAAATAATGTACAAGCTTTAAATTAACTTCATCGAGCACAATTTTCACTTGAAATGGACCAGCCTTGTACACATTTGTTGTAGTTTTAAATACCCTTTCATAAGGTGACACTTGAAAACGACTTGGTTTTCGATCTTCTGGCCTCCGAATTAGAATTGGACTGCGCCCTGTGGATGAACTAGTTTTATATTTATCGATTTCATCAGTGTCTCCACTAGTAATAACCTGAAACAAATACAAACATTAGATCATAAATTTGATAAATTAACAAGAATTACAATAATTTTATAGATACTTACCTCTATTAATGGTTGATCAATCATGAATGCCAACTTTTTTTTCACATTCAAATTAATACCAGCTTGCACACTTTTGACACTGCCAGTTGACGTGTCTTCATCTTTACATTCAACCTCAACAACATTAATGTTTAACATCTTCTCCTTATTTAAATATTTTTCCTTACCAATTATATTCTTTCCCACCACCAATTCATTCTTCAAACCCTTCTCAACATCAGTCTCTACATAGTTTTGAGTACATCTTATCTCTTCTAAAATTTCTTTTTTGAAAGATTCTAAAGTATTTGAAAGCTGAGGGATAAAACTTTTAATAAAAGACATCTCTGTTTTAATATTTTCAACATTTGATTTTATTTGTTTGATTTCCTTAGCTATATTCTTCAACTGATCATTGAGTCGCTCTTCACTTACATTGCCTTCCATTGATTTATATGTTTGCAAGCCTTTTGAATAAGTGACACCTATATGACATTAAATAAATAATTATAACTATCAATTCATTAAACAAATTTAATTAGATTGAAATTTTCAATTTTTCTTCTAAGTGATATTTGAGATCACATTTAAAAACTCACAGCAATCTGGCACATATCTAATTTTATATTTGATTTGAATCAACCAACAATTAATGACAATCAAATTCAAAATACAACGATCACATTTGAAATACGACTATCAGAAACAATCACATTTAAAAAAACAAATAATTTTAACTTAATAATATCAATCAGATAAACAATGACAATGATCACATTTAACCACATAAACAAAATATCACGCAAATATTTTTGTTTAAAACAAAGATTTCATTTATAAGGAAACAATCACATTTGAAAAAGAAACAATCACATTCAAAAAATGACAATCACATTTAGTCACAATAAAAAAATTACAAACAAATATAAAAAACGACGATCACATTATAAAATATACGATCAAGAACGATCTCATTCAAAAAACAACGATCACATTTAATGACATTAAAGAAAATCAATTACGTGAATAATATTAAGAACGATCACATTCAAAAGATGAAATGTCAATCAAACTTACATGAGTAACATCTGAATAACAACGATCACAAAATGAAAGAAATGTGATCACACTGAATCAAGAATCTCAATATTTCAGAGTATGAAGTTTCACGATCTAATTATCTGTACGTTAGATTTAAAAAAAAAAATCTAAATGTGTTTATTTGTAATTCAAAATTAATGGTTGAGATTTAAGATTATAATCTAACGGTTGAAATTAAATTAGATTTAATAAAATAGTTAAGGTAAAAAAGGTAAAAAAAATAAAGGGCTGAGATCAAATGAGTTGTATCTAAGGGTGTATAAAAGTCTCTCTACTATACAGAGATTTTTATTCCCTGTAGTGTAGTTTGACCCTTCTACTAAACGAACGCACAAGTATTAATTTCTAAAAATATGATACTTTAAAAAAGAAATAAAAACAGCTTAATTTTTGTTCCCAAGGATGGACTAAATAAAATTCCCATAATTTACCCAAATCCTGTTCGAGTTCAAGCTGACGGACGTTCCCTTTGAAAGAAATATACTCATTTCGCCCCCAATTTCTTCCTTTATTTTATAAATTCACTCGCGAATCTTGAATTTCTCTTCTCATCGATCTACGCCTTTCGATTCAAGGTACAGTTATAATTCTGAGATATTTCTTTACCTGATTCTATCTTATCTTTTGGAACAATGCTAAGTTCGATCTGGAAATTCATACTACGAAACTGCTACACTGAATAATTCTGCAATGCCAAAATCGTCATCTTCAATTTAGGTTTTTCGAAAAATTAAGTAAAAATAAATGTCTTCGGAGGAAAATGAAACTCCTGAGAGAGAAAATCAAATGGAAGATGAGCCAATATCTCCCAAGCTGGATCATTCGGAAATGCTGGTTTCGATGATCATGATCATGATCAACTTCTTCAAATGGTTATTGAAGTCAAATCTCAGAATGAATTCTTCAAGTCTCAGCTGGAAACTATGAAAAGCCTTAATCTCCACAGTGTGTCGGAACAAGACGGAGAATCGGTTGATTTAAAGGAACTTCATGAAATAATTGAATCTTTGAACAAACAACTGTTGGAGGAAAAACAGACACGAGGAGCTGCAGAGCAAGCTTTGCAGCATCTGCAAGAATCACAGTCAGAAGCTGATGCAAAAGTTCAAGACCTTTCTGCGAAGCTCATTGAAGGTCAGATCTTACCGGTTTGCTTTGTTCAATATCTTATGGTCTGATTTTGAAGTATTTACTTTCATAGTTTGTCGGTAGAAGTAATGTCCAGTTCTGTAGTTATACTACACTAATATTCTGCTTCATTTTTTCTGTTTCTTCTAATCCTTGACAATAAAAAGCTAAATCTGTTTCCTGAAATAGTTCAACTCTTGAAAAATTATATTTATTATTAGGAAAAGGGGCTCAATGGATTATCTTGTGATATTTTTAGAGAAAGGGAAATTTTTTGTTAAAATGATGGGTCTTAATTGGTGGTTTTAGTTTTTGAGTCTCATAAAGGAAATGTTATTGGCCTTCTTAATCATATAATAGAGAAATGTTAATTAATGTAGCTCAACAGAAGCTGGAGAAAGAAATAAAAGAACGTGAAGAGAAATACTCTGACCTTGACTCAAAATTTAGCAGGCTACACAAACGTGCAAAACAGCGTATTCAAGATATTCAGAAGGTATTTGGTCTATTACTTCTGCTTATGTCACAGTCTTCCATTTCTTTTTCCAGATCAAATCGTCATAATTAATATGGATATAAGAATGTGGGAACTGCTTGGTTATTTAATGTGTGAATTGTGAGCATGTTATTTCAACTACCATTCTATTTGGTTATGATCTTTGGATAGATGTGTAGTTTTGACCCCTTTTTATCCTGTTCAATCACTTATTTGATACACTGGAATCTAGATTGAGGTTGAAACTCCAAAGAAAAAGTCGATGGGTTAAAAACACATGGATGCAAATGTGTTTTTATTTCCTGTCTACCAAAAAGAAAATAATATAAATAAAGCATAGAGTTATTTTGTGAACTTTCACTAAATGTACAATTATCTTTGGAAAGTTTCATGAGTTATTTATTGATAAGATGAAATATACTAATGAGCAGGCCTAGGGGCTACAAAAAACACTGCTAATTAGGGGAAATAGAAGGGGAATAATTACAAAAATCCTTATCCATGGAGAGGCATGACTCACAACCGAATCCCACACCACCTTAACAGCGTCGGTCTTCTCCTCAAATAGTCTGTTATTCCTTTCCCATCAACAAAGCCACCAAATGGCTCTTACAACATTGTTCCACAGAATCCCAACCGAATCCCAAAGAGAGGCATGCCTCACAACCGAATTCCACACCACCTGAGCATCATTGGTTTTCTCCTCAAACAGTCTGTTATTCCTTTCAGATCAGACATCCTTTTAAGAAAGTGAAACACAGAAAGAAAGTATGTAGGTAGACAGCAGCTCAGCACAGACTGAGCTAAAGTTAAATTGCCTCCGTTAGAAATGAGCATCTTCTCACACTTGCTATTTCTTCTCTGAATACGCTCAACCACCGGATCCCATTTTTGGGTTACCACCAAGAAAAAGACCAAATAAGAGAAAGGAAGCACACTCGTTTGGCAATTAAACATACCGGCCAAGTGATCAACCTCCATCTGACGAAGATTAATACCACCCATCAGGGATTTATCAAGGTTGCATCTAACCCCATTCATCCTCTCAAATAAATGCAAAATACTCTTTAGATTATATAGTTGATCCTGTTTGTGAGAAGACAAGACAAGCGTGTCGTCCGAAAATTGGAGAAAAGTTTCATGAATTATAAAATCTGATCCTTAATTTTCTTTGTGAACAAATCAATTTAGTCACCTTTTTTTTCCTGGTGTAAATCAGACTGCTTTAAGTCTGGACAAAGAATCTTAAAACTATGTATTTATATGGGAGTTTTATTAATTCAAATATATCTCATACTTCTGTCTTAAGAGTCCATTTTACGTGTTTCATGTCTCAGTTTATAATTTAAACTGCATGATATCCACATATATCTACATACATAGCATTATCAAGCTGCTGTCAATCTAATTTTCTTTTCTTCTCTCTCTAGTTTGGATGGGAAGGTGTATTTGTATGACATATACACGTAAGAAATTATCTTGTTTGTTTAGATGGTATTCTTAAATATGCATTGCAGGAAAAAGATGAACTTGAAGCTCGATTTCGTGATGTTAATGAAAGAGCAGAGCGTGCAACATCCCAACAGGCTGTATTGCAACAAGAACTAGAACGGACGCGGCAACAAGCCAATGAAGCGTTGAAAGCAATAGATGCAGAGAGGCAACAATTAAGAAGTGCAAACAATAAGTAAAATCTCCATGCACTTTTTTTTTTGTTCACTGAATTTAGAAATTACAATGTGCTTGTGTTTCCCTGTTCATGGCTGAGTGACTGTTTGCCTTTTCCATCATATAGATGTATTATTCCTGCTTCTGTTAAGTTTTCGATCTTCCTTTAGACAGGAATCCTACTCGTTGTCTCTATGTTATCATGAATACCACTAAAAAGTAAAGTCGTTTCTAAATTTTGCATGCCATCATTGGTATGGGGCTATTTTTTTTTTCTTTTAATTAGATGACGTGGCTTTTGGTTGCTTATGCCACTCTTATATTGTATTTCTTTTTCGTTTTTTCTTTCATTTTTCAATGAAATGGCCTTATGAGGTGTTTTTATTAATAAAAATAAAAAATTGACGTGGGGCTATTATGAATGATTAAAATGGATTTTCTCATGAAGTCAGGCCATTTTTCTTTAGAGATTAGGTGTGGCTCATTTTATTTGTGGAGTAACATATCATGGTCTGATGGTCTTCAAAATTTAATTGTATTCTGTTTTTCCTGTTTGTGACAACATCACCAACAACCAGGCTTCGAGACAACATAGAAGAATTACGACACTCATTGCAACCTAAAGAAAATGCAATTGAGGCATTGCAGCAGTCTCTCACAGAGAAGGACCAGGTATTAATGGTTATGCTTCGTATAGATAGGCTGTCTGGCTCCAGACAAAACACTACGTGGCATGAAAAGATGCTATATGTCACTTATCCATATTAAAGCTTGACCATGTCATCGTGCATCTACTACCAATTTTCTCACGATAACAATGGAATAATGGTTAATGGGCCCAATTTTATGGCCAGGGGTGACCATACCCTCCAAATATTTGAAAAAAGAAATAAATTAAATTGGGATTATGGAAAAAAATAGAAATATAAAAAGATCAATTGAATTTAAAAATAAATTCGTAAATAGTAGATTGTCCAGCATGAATAATGTATCTCAAATTAATTAACTCAATGCTAAGAAAAATAATGAATAATGGAACTTGTGTTTGTTACAAAATGTGATATTTATAATCAATACTATAGAATTTGAGATGGTTCTTCATCTTAACCTTCTATTAACTAAGACATACTGTATTAATCGATGAGAACAGCGTTATTGAGGCAAGCATCCAATACACATTTGGTTGCCCTTATCTCATTCCATGGCATGCACATTGTGCACACTTATGACTGCCATGGATGTAGTTTTCATGGCAAAATAATGCCTTAGTTGTTTTTTAAAAGAAAGAAGGGTCTTCTAGGGGGCAATAAGCGCACAACTGCTTCCGTCAACTTGCGCTAACAAACACATCTGCAGCTCAAACAACAAGCATCTGTATAGGTGGAAAGCTTTATGGTCAAATTTCTGTGACCAGAGGAAGAAAGTCAACATGATACTCTTGACAAGGGTCTTCGATTATCAAGTTAGGAAAAGAGGCAAGACCTGTAAGAATCATATAGAGTTTTGGCTAGAATGCTCAAATGTGCATACCTGGGAAGCTAAATGATTTTTTTATTTATTTATGGATGAAGGATGTCTGATCCGAATCTTGTCAGATTTTGAGAAGTTTGATGGTTGTATAAGATCAAATCCTCTGCTATTTGAATTTGATTTCGAATTTCTGTTGGATGTTTCCAAAATCCAGGGAAGGGCATCCTGAAGTTGTTTTCATTTGTTGGCGTGTTGTGACTATTGTGAAGCAGAAGTATGCTGCAGCAGTTATGAGTTGGTAGGTCTTTCGACATCTTGGGAGTTGGTCCGAGTTGGCTTAGTAGTGCAAAGGCATGCCCAAACTTCAATATGTCGAGCTGGGCTCATCTGGTCCATTTATGTCGTGGTGTGATCTTGGTGTTTCACTTGGAGAGGTATATGAGCCGAGCTAGTGGGCCGAAGAGAAAAGACAATACCTACTCATTAATGAATATTTAATATTAATGATAAAAAAAAGGAAGGCAAAGATGCCGAAAGGCCTACCAACTCATAACTGCTGCAATATGAATGAGCTTAAATGAAAATTTAATATTAATGAGCTTATATGGTTGAATATTTAATATTAATGAGCTTAAATGAATATTTATATTATGGGTTTCAACCATAATTCATAACCATTGTTTTTCTTTAATAGTAGTTATGATTTCTGAATGCATCGGATATCCATATATCATTATATTTACTTCAGTATTATGGGGGGGCTTTTGGGATTTTTATATTAACTTTTGTGTTTCAACTCTGTTTGCTTCACAGATGCTGGAAGACATGAAGAATATGCTTCAAGCAGCTGAGGAGAAAAGGCAAGCTTCATTAGCTGATGTTTCTGCTAAACATCAAAAGGTAAAGGTTTTATTGTGTGCCTTAATTGGTGAGGGGTGAGGGCTGTCAGCCGCGAGGCATATTTGTCAAATGATTCCTGTGCTTGTAATTCCTCCTTATCGTCTTGTAATTATTCTGTGTTTTTATTTCTTCAGAGCTTGGAGAGCTTGGAAATGCAACTTGCTGATGCTTTATCTGATAGAAATAAAGCAACACAAACTATTTCTTCTCTACAAGTAAGAGTTATTTCAGCTTTCTGTTTATACTCGATGCATTTATGTTATTAGATAAAAAAACTGATACTGATTGGAGTTCAATTAGTATAAGAATTAGTTAGCATAGGGGTAGTTATGTACTCATGTTGGATAGTTGGACTTTGTTAGAGAAAATTGATAATTTCTTGTAGTTATTAATAAGAGAAGAGAATGTGTTAAGAGTTTGGAAATTTGGGGAGAGAACTAAGCAATGTCAAATGCTTACTAAATCCTTTTGTTTTCTTCTTTTATCTCTAATATAAATTTTCATGTAACTATAAATTTCCATTTCTAATTCTGGTTCTGGTTCCTATAAAAACATGCAATTATCTTTATTTCTCATTCCACTTGTTCAGTATAGTGTTGAGTGATGGACATAAAATTCTTTTGTCATGACTCATGATTTAGATGATTATCTAGTTCATTTATAAGATGAGAGTAAAAAGGAAAGAGTCGATTCTAGGTTGCAGTATACCTATTGTTTTTAGTTGTACCATCATGAAAATTTACAATTTAGTGTAGTGGCATATAATTTTTTTTGTCAGATAGTGATGATACGAAGCACATAATTTCCCAGGAACTAGTTGCTGAGAAAGAATCAAAGATCGCAGAGATGGATGCAGCATCAAGTGGTGAGGCCGCACGGTTCAGAGCTGCTCTGGAAACTTTAAAAGGGGAGCTTGCTCACCTAAAAAATGAACATGTATAGTGCATTGATTTGAACTCTTAAAATGTGTTGAAATCTTTCAAGTTCTTCTACAAGTTAATTAAGAGCTTTAATTAGCTGAAAATTGTTTTCTATATTTTACCCTTGTTTATCACTCTCTTGCAATGTTCATTTAGGAGTTACCTTATTTGGAAAACTTAGTCATGTTGCTCTTGAAAAATCTTCTTCACCAAACATTTTGAACTCAGTGAACAAGATATAGACTCTCGAATAAAGACATAATTGCTTATGGCATGAGCTGAGCACTTCCACAGGATGCTAACTTATACCTCTTTATTTTATGATGTGAAAGAGATTGCACAAAGCGACACACTTCCTACTTTTGATATATTGGTTTGTGTTAGAGAATGCGTGTTATCCAGTTTGAGTGCAGATTTCAGATTTATAATCATAGAAGTGTGTCATGCCACAGGGGAAAGAAAAGGAGGCGTGGGAGGATTCCTCCCAAGCACTTAAGATGAAGTTGGAGATTGCTGAGAGCAATTGCATACGTGCTGAAATTGAAGCAGCTAAAATGAGAAGTACAAGCAGATCTCATGTTAAATTTTGTTTGATAGCTTTAATGTATGTTGATATTATATAACTAATGCATTCTTATTGGACAGGCCAGCTGGAATCCGAAGTTTCTGCAAAAACCCGGATGTTGAGTGCAAGAGATACTGAACTACTGACTATCAAAGAGGAGGTATCAAGTATCTAATCAGTTAGTAGCTATATTGTTTCAATTTACTAATCCATTCATTCTTTTCCTTGAGGTTAAAGAACTAACAAATTAATATGTGGAGAAGAATCGTAAATCTTTGATCTGAACTAATTTGGTAGCATAGCATGTTAACTTATAACTTACAAGAAGCATGGACATAGACAGAGAATACACAAATGATATGACATTTCAATTCTGAAGAAAAAAAGAGAAAGAATACAAACCAAAAAGGACACATTTGCTAAAATATTTGAATTCAAACCTGTAGGTACTTGCTTTAGTCCTTAGAAGTTTATTTCCAGTGGGATTCACATTTCAATTCTTTCACTTATTTATCTTGGGAGTTTGGGGGTGGTTAAAATATACTTTTAGGAGGATACTTTGAGGGATGCTTTCCTTTCTGCGCTCTTTTTGGCTCTTACATAGAAATAGAATTAATCACAAATTCTCATTGGTGGTCTCATTAGTTTCAAGATTAGATCCAGTCTTTTGTTAGGACTGAACTTTAGATTGTGAAGCTAATGGCATGATGATGTGGTTTCTATTCATTACATAATACATTCTTGATGGTTCTTTTTAAACTGAAATCACCTACTTTTCATTGATAGCATAAATAGCTGACAGAAGTATAAGTTCCAGGGAACTCTTAGGAGCACACTCCATTTAGAATTAATTAAAAAATAACTTTTCTAATGAACCAAAAAATCTAGCCTTATCAACTCCGACCTACAAATTCTTTTCTTTGTTAGCAAAATTCTATATTTGTTTCCAACCATAACTCCCACATCACCAATTTTATTAATTTTTCCCTAATAATCTCCATCCAGTTATTTAAGCTGACACCACCCAATAAGCGTAGTCACTTATTCTTCTCAACATTTTTTTACCAAATTTTCCTGTGCTGCCTTGATAACAAGTTCAAGTTTCTTAAATCTTTAGTACATTGTCTCGTTTCTGCTTTGAAAGTAATAGTTATGTCCTTCGAACTTCTACTTAAATCAGAGTTGGCTTGGTGCATTTCTTCTTTTCTTGCAGTTGAGTCGCCTTGAAGGTGATTTTTCATCATACAAGGTCCGTGCGCATGCCCTTCTTCAGAAGAAGGAAGCAGAGCTAGCTGCTTCTGTGGACTCTGAACAAATTAAAGCGCTTGAGGAAGCAGTAAAGGTGAACACACATGACTTTTTTACTGTAGATAACATAAAGACGAGAACCGTGATGGCTTCTGAGATCTAATCACTAATTGAATTTCCTATGAATTGTAGGAGGTTGAAAAGGAAGTTATGTTGGCATATGCTGAAAAGGATCGGGCACAACTAGATCTTCAAAATGCTTTGGCGAATCATGATAAAGAACTTGGAGAGAGGTGCTCCTACACAGCTACACTTGAGATCTCATTATTGTTATTATTATTTTGATTTTGTAACAAATCTAAATTGCAATTTCTGCAATTATTACGCCTGAAAACACCTGAGGTTGATGCGATTGTTGGATGTATATTCAGATATGTAAGGGATAAGATTTTTAATTACCTTCAAATGTACCAGTGAGCCATTACTATAAGAAGGAAGAGTGGAGGAGAACCAAAAAGAAAGGGTTGGTGTTTAAGTTTGACTTGGAGAAAGCCTATGACAGAGTTGATTGGGATTTCCTTGATGCCATCTTGGAAATCAAAGGCTTTGGTGTCACGTGGAGGTCTTGGATTAGGGGTTGTCTCTCTTCGGCGAACTACTCGATTATCATTAATGGTAGACCAAGATCTAAGTTCAAGGCCTCTAGAGGCCTAAGACAAGGGGACCCCCTCTCCCCTTGCTTTTTACTTTGGTGGCAGATGCGCTGAGTAGACTTTTTATTCACGCGGAAAACTTTGGTCTTTTCAAAGGTTTCACTCTCGGTAATGAAGAGTTGGCTGTTTCTCATCTTCAATTTGCCGACGATACACTTCTCTTCTCCACTTATAATAGAGACAATCTCACTAATCTCTTGGCTGTTGTGAGAATTCTTGAGAAGATGTCTGGTTTCAAATTCAACCTGGACAAATCTATGGTGGCTGGTATTAATTTGGAAGATGAGTTAGTTATTGAAGTGGCTGATATTTTCTCTTGTAAACTCTCTTCTTTGCCTATGTTGTATCTGGGACTCCCGTTGGGGGGCAATCCGATAAACTTTACTTTCTGGAATCCGGTTATTGAGAAAATTCAAAAGCGAATTAGTAAATGGCAAAATTGTTTTACTCTCCAAAGGTGGTAGATTGACTCTTGCTCAATCTGTTCTGGAGTAATCTTCCTATCTGTCTTTGCCATTCCTTCTTCTGCTGCTAATCTGATTGACAGGATGATTCGGGATTTTCTTTGGAAAAAGGCAAACTGTGATAGTGGCTCCAACCTGGTCAAATGGGAAACTGTTGTGAAGCCTATGATTCTGGGAGGTCTGGGTATTGGAAATGTGCTGAAAAGGAACAAGGCGCTTCTTAGCAAATGGCTGTGGAGGCTCCCCCTAGAACGTGACTCTCTCTGGGCTGAAGTGATTAGTTTGATCCATGGTATGACTGATCATGGCTGGACTTTCAAGGCGAATCACTACTGCTCTTCCCGAAGCCCTTGGAAAGCAATTACAACTAACAATGATTTGCTGAACTCTGTCTTTTCCATTCAGCTAGGTTCAGGTTCTACTATCAGTTTTTGGCAAGACATTTGGTCCCCGGTTTCTAAACCTCTCGCTGAAGCATTTCCCTCTCTTTTTAGGATTTCTCTCTATCCTTTGGCTACTGTTTCTGAGTTGTGGGATCCTGTCTGCCTTTCCTGGAATCTTCATTTCAGAAGGAATCTGAAGGATGATGAAATTGAGGCTTTTATCTCCCTCATGGCTGCTGTTAATACTTGTCATCCTAGTCTGAACCAGGATTGGAGGGTTTGGAAAGGTGAAGGTGGTAATCAATTTTCGTGCAAAAAATTCTCCAGATCTCTATTTGCTCCTGTTTACTCTCTTCCTGAGGAAATCTCTAATGTCATTTGGAAGGATGGTTACCCGAAGAAGGTGAAGGTCCTCTTGTGGACTGTTTTTCAGGGAGGTTTGAATACGATAGACAAAGTCCAAAGGAGGTTCCCATCTATGGCTTTAAATCCAAATCGTTGTATTCTATGCTGTTCCAATCTTGAAGATCCCCTTCACACCTTTTGGTCTTGCCCTTTTACTGCTAGGCTATGGAACAAGATTTTTGATATTTTCTCTTTTCAGGGCGCCTTTCCCCTTTCTCTCCAGTCTATTCTCCACGGTTTGCTGTGTGGTGTGGCCTTAAAGGATAAGGCTTTGGTCCTTTGGCGGAACTCTATCAGAGCCTTGATTTGGTTGGTTTGGTGGAAAAGGGACAAGAGAATTTTTCAGGATAGTTCGTCTAATTGTTCTGAGATTTGGGATTTGTTGGTTAGATTTGCTTCTATATGGCCAGCTAGGGCCAAATTTTTTTGTAATTATCAACCCTCGTTGATTGCCCCCCAATTGGAGGAATTTTTTGTAATCCTTGGGAGGCCTTTTGTATACTTCTTTTTTCTTCAATGAATCGTTTATTATCAAAAAAAAAATAAGAAGGTAGACATGGATAAGATTTTTAATTACCTCAATCATGTCATTAGAGATGTGCTTTACAAACCGTACCTTTTTTTTTGGGTGGGGTGGGGTGGGGTAAGAGAAGTATCATAATTTATGGAGGACACCAAGTTTTGTAGTTCTCTGACTTCCTTCACATTGGTGGATATCGAGTTTTTTAGTTCTGTGACTCTCTCAACACTAGAGGCCTTCCAAACATTTCCTCCAGTTCATTTCTCCTTTTTCAGGCAGAGGACTCAACTGGACTAACTTCATTCTCATCTTATTAGCAATTTTATTCAGAACTGCCCACTCATCTTTTTAGATACTAATTACCCTGCCATCTTAATACACCAACTCAGACTTACCACTCTCCCTCCCCCACTCGTACTTTACCCCCAAGGCTATGTTATCCCCTTTGTACTCCAAGTCTGCAACATCAATTACAACCTTATAGGCAAGGTCTGGTCTCCCATCCCCAGCTTTTGGGAACTATGCAGAAGGTCTGAAGGAGGGGAACCCATTAAGGCCAAAACACGTCTTTAAGAAAATCCCTTCATTTCTCCTGGCCGGCCAAATATTTTCCCTAATCAATATAGTGCAAAGGACCTTTGCATATGTTTTAAAGGTTGTCTTTCAAGCATCTGATAAGTGAAATTCTTACATGAGTGGAAGGAACAAAAGACCACTCAAATATGTATTGGATAACTTGCCAGCATAGGTGAGAGAAGGGAAGTAGATAAAAATGTATTCTGCTGTCTCTTCATGGTGTCTGCAAAGAACACACCGATCTGGAGGGAGAAATTGAAGGATTTCTTTTGTGAATCTGATATATTGTGTGAAACCTTGAAATTTAAATTTGTAATATGGAATATATGGCCCAGTACTATTCTATATGCCTCATGGACATCTTCAATTTCATTTTTGGGGGTGAAAGATTCTTAAGCGGGCACATGCCCAAGATTCTTTCTAAATAAGGTGAAATTCCTTGTCGATATTTTAGACCCAAAAAAAATCCTAGTGGGCAATTTTTGCCAATACATCTAATACTCATTTGTTGTGTTTGTCTGTGCCATCTAATACATCTAAAGGTTGGACAGTTGTTGGCCAATGCTTCCATTCTTACATGTTCTTCACAATATTTCTGCTTGAGTTTTATAAATTCATTTTCCTTTTATGAATTGACAGCATTCTTTTTAATTCCGCTTGTGACAGAGATGCAGCCCTCAATGATGCCCAGCAAAGTATTAAAACCCTAGAAAAGAAGCTTGAATCTGCTAATCTGCACCTTCAATCAGAAAAAGAAGCTTGGGAATTGAACCTCCAAAACTTGGAAGAATCATGGCGAAGTAATATCTGTAGTTTAAGTCCCATAATGATTCTTAGTTTTCCGTTACAGAGTTCAATAGATAATTGGTGCCAAGAAGATTATTCTTTGTGACATTTTACTTACAGTTAGATTTGAAGCACTGAAATCTCAAGTTGAAGAATCCTCAAGGCAAGATGTACAAAAGGAATTTGAAGAGTTGAGACAAGGGTATAAAAAATTAAAGGTAAGTAGAATATTTTTCTTTCTTGCTCCTTCGTAGCTAATGCAGTAATAATTTTATACATTGGTCCATAATTTGTAGGGAGAGCATGATTCATTCCGTGATCTTGCTGATAGAATGATTGAGGAGAAGGACAAAGAAATTTCTAGGCTTTTAGATGATAATAAGAATCTTCGTCGATCTTTGGAATCAAAACCGCCTGTAGGTTTATTTTCTATTCCTTTTGATGCTTCTTTAAAATTACATGTGCAAAGTTTTTTGTATTCATACCGATTCTGCTCTTTTTTATAATCATTGCAGGCAGATCAAATTGATGATACTGACGGTAGGGAAACCTTTTATATTTTCCTATTCTTTTGCTCCAAAAAATTCCGTACTCCTAGAACTGTATGACATTGGATGGTGAGCTAGCCTTTGGAATCCTAACATTCTTTTTCTCCAACGGTATCAGCCACTCAAAAACTGGACTCATCAAATTTAAGTGCTTCCAATGCAGAACAACAGATTCTGGTATCTATAACATTCTCTCTCATAGAAGTTTGTTGCAATTGCAACTCATTTTTGTTTACAGTGTCTTCTTTTGTGTGATGAAAGTTTTTAAACAGGGGTGAGATTTGTAAAACTAATATATTATGCCTATTAAAATCATATTATCAATTTTTCATCCAATTAAAGCATTCAACTTCCCATTTTTCTCTCCGTGGATTGACTTATTATTAAGATCTCTACTCATTGAGGTTATAAATAGTAAAAAGCTATGCACCCATTATAACATTTTTTATTTTTTATTTCTTGTTTGCTTGTTATTCAGTTTTTATTGCTAATCATTTCTTTAATGCTTTTCACATAAAGATAGTTTGAATATATATTCACATTTTGATGCACATGTTTTTCACATGAATATATTTCTGATAAGAGTTTTTTTTTTTTTAGCTATTGGCAAGGCTGCAGGCTCAGAGAGAAGAACAACTGGCCCAATCACAGCGGCACATCTTAGCACTTCAAGTATGATCCACTAGTTGTAGTCTGTATCTCATTTTGTTGGTGCAGGTTCTAACAATGCTGTGTTTTATAGGAGGAAATTGAGGAGCTTGAACGTGAGAATCGTTTGCATAGCCAACAGGTAAAAAATAACTCTGGATCGCACCAAATTCTGAGATATTTGAAGCTTGCAGTTTCTGACTAATTTCTACTTAATTCTTAAGAAAGCCATGTTCTGGTTAATATATGTGACGCTCAAACTACCGTAGATCAATTATTTATATTTTCTGGTGTGAAATTTAAGTTTGGGTCATGTGTGTAGCAAGCAATGTTGAAGGCCGAGCTTCGTAATGTGGAAAGAACAGAGAAAAGGGAGGGTGTAGACATGACATATCTGAAGAATGTCATCTTGAAGCTTCTTGAAACTGGTATAGTTGTAGAAATTTCGCTTTACTTTAAAAAACTCAGTTTCCTTCTTGAATACTTTCCTCTTATTCCAATTTATGGGTTTAAAGATGTACTTATATTCGGCTTTGATTTATTTACACACGGGTCACATTTCCTCATTCTTGGCTTTGTTTTTTATTAGGTGAAGTAGAAGCTCTACTGCCTGTAGTTGCGATGCTTCTTCAGTTTAGTCCAGAAGAGGTTGTATATACACTTTCTACTAAATCTCAAATCTTGAAATTGAAAAAAATTAGTAAATGGTCTTTAGACAACTGTATTCTACTTTTTTAAATTGTTGTTTAGCAGTCACAGTAAAAAATATGTACGGAAAGTAGAGGAGGAAACCAATGTTAGGCGTATATAAAGATTAAAGATCACAGAAATTTTTACGGTCAGAATAATTTTGATAATTATTTACATGCTCTCAAAATATGGTTTTGATAGTCTTTAGTTTGGACAGTGTAGATCCTACAGATATCGGACACTCCAACTTCATGACATAACACTTTCTAGTCACATGTTTAGATGCTTATGACACTTGCACTACATAGTCGAGTCTATTATTCAAATATTTTATTTTTGATAGTGATAAAAATTAAATCTAAGAGAAATAATAAATTTGTGAGTGAAAAAACATCAATTTTATTTCTAAGCTATAATTGTAAAGATTTAATTGACTTTAAATTTATTTTATATAAGATGTCGAGTCATTTTGAAACGTTTATTCGTTTCTTCAAATCCTTTACCATAGGTCTAGTGTTGTAAGATTAAAAATATGTTAATTAGTTTCAACTTCTTCAAATGACATTTTCACCGTTTCTTTAACAGTCTTTCCAATGTGAATATCATAAATTAAAATAAAATTTTATCATAAAAGTCTTTGAAGTATGTAACAATGTTAAGAATATTTAAAAAATGTATTTTCTAATTAATGTATATTTCGTTGAATCTGTTTCCTAGTTTTTTTTTAAAATGTCGTGGTGGCTGTGTTGTGTCGTCACATCCGTGTGCTGTGCTTGTGTTTGTGCTTCTTTGATGATAGTATATGGATTAGGGAATACACATCCGTGTGCTGTGCTTGTGTTTGTGCTTCTTTGTTGATAGTATATGGATTAGGGAATATCATATTGTTGTAATACGAAATATGTCAAAGCCTGACTGAGAAGTTAAATCTTATATTTACAGTACCTGGTGGTTGTTTAAAGTTCTAACTATCATTAATATGGTTGATGTGCTTACACAGATGCAAAAATGTCAACTAGCCTACCGCGCCTCCACTGATGTTCCACCAAGCCCTGCTAGTGATTCTTCAGGATCATCTCTTTTTTCAAGATTCTCATTTTCTTGACAGTTGAGGGGGGGCTTTTTCAAAAATTTCCACCATTCAAGGGTTTTGTGAGTGCAATTGATGCTACAGCAATATTCTTTTTGCTGCGACAATGACGAGCAGAGTTGCCATTACTTTAGACACTTGTATTCTTTTTGTAAACCATTCTTTCTTCCAAAATGAGAGATTAGAGAAACAGTTGCTATAGATTAAGATATACATCAAATATGGAGTGAGAGAGGATGACGTAGTGTTTGGGGAAAGGGGAGGAGGCGGGGACATATGGGAAAAGACAGGGCGGGCGGGTATTGTATTTTCTATGAGAGAATATTTTTTACTAAATTTACTATGACCATTTTTTGTTGTCCAAGACAGCCGGTATAGGAAAGGGATTTGTGCTTGTATTTCATGCTGATCAAAATTGTAACTCATGTTTTGCTTATTCTTTGATACACATGGTTATGGTATGAGCCAGGGTATTAGATAGTGCTCAACCGACATTTTCTGGGAGTTTTACATCTTTGAAAGATTATATGTTCAATAAACAAAAGTTTTTGGCCTGTTTGACTCATTTATCAGCTTTTCTTCGATATCATAAATTTGGATGTGTTGACGGTAGAGGCTCTTGTTGTTTGTGAAGGTATCTTGACGGCCCATTTATTCCGACTCTCCGAGTTTGTGCTTCATTGTTTATTATAATTAGTTTTACGAAAGTGTTTTTTTTTTTTTCAGGACAAGAGTTGCATAGGAATATATGATTATTCCTACAATTTTGTCCTGATTTTGACATTTTTAGAAGTTGGTGGGTCATCGTTTTGTTGTTGAGTTGGTGACGGGTTACTTGTAGCATTCATGGTGACACCGTATCTACAGAAATACGGTCCCAATTTTCCCATCATTATATGGAGGAGCAGTATCTATTTTCTGAATTAATATATATATATATTGTTATTCAAAGAATAACATTTTTCTAAAGTTTAGTAAAAGACTTTTTCCATTATCAGTTTATTACTACATACATGAATCAAATGCAAATAAAATCATCCAAATCCATGCTGCTTTTGGCATTGAAGATACATTATAAAGCAATGGAAGTCTGAGATTGCAACTAAAAAAAAATGCATTGCTTTTGCAAAAGTTATTGACTCAGAAGTCTAAACAAAAAGATAATCCACCTAAACAAAACCTGCTCATTTTTCTCCAAAACATCAAAATCCCAAACAGAAAATTTGAGAGAACACAACCCCTCTTTCCAACAAAGAAAGACGAAAAAAAAAGTCTTAAAAGACTGCTATTATGCCAGGCAAATAAAAGACAATACAATAAAGAGTTAAGAAAATGCCTTTTGGTACGATTCCCAGACCAGAAATATGCAAAAAAAAAATACATATTATCAAGGTTTTGTTTTCCTCATCAAGCATGCTTTGCTTGGAAATCTTTCATGAAAGCAACCAATTTCTCCACTCCAGCCAAAGGCATAGCATTGTATATAGAAGCTCTCATTCCTCCCACTGATCTATGTCCCTTGAGCTGAACCATCTTCTCTTTAGCTGCTTCTTTTATAAACTCACCTTCCAATTCTGATTTCTCCAATGTAAATGGAACATTCATCAATGATCTTACTGATTTCTCAACCGGGCATTTGTAAAAACCATTACTTTCATCAACTGTTTGATACAAAATCTCAGCTTTCTTCTTGTTTTTCTTCTCTACTTCCTTCAAACCACCTTGTTCAAGCAAATCCTCAAAAACAAGTCCACACATATAGATACCAAAACAAGGAGGGGTGTTGTAAAGAGAGTTGTTTTCATAGTGGATCTTGTATTCAAGCATCACAGGAGTGATTTCTTGAGCTTTTCCAATCAGATCTTTCCTTATGATCACAATAGTAACTCCAGATGGCCCGACATTCTTCTGAGCCCCTGCATAAATCAACCCAAATCTGGATACATCAACAGGTTTTGAACAGAAATTTGAAGACATATCAGCCACCAAGAGACTATTTTGATTCTTGGGATTTGGGTAATTCTTGAATTCAACTCCATGAATAGTCTCATTTGCACAAATATGCAAGAATTTTGCATCTGGGGTTTGTTCTAATCCCTCAAAATCCGGAATTTTTGTATATTTTTCAGATTTTCCAGACCAAATCACCTTTGGTTTACAAAATTTCTGAGCTTCCTTAAAAGCCTTATCACCCCAAGAACCAGTAACAAGATAATCAACAGTATCATCAGGATTGCAAATATTCAAAGGAATAGCAGCAAATTGAGTGGTGGCTCCACCTTGTAAGAACAAAACCGCATATTCAGAAGGAATATCCAGAAGGGTTCTGAGATCTGATTCTGCCTTTTGAATTATGGATAAAAAATCCTTCCCTCTATGACTCATTTCCATTACGCTCATTCCAGATCCACGCCAGTTATAGAGTTCCGATTGCGCTTTCTTGAGAACATTCTCCGGTAAGATCGCCGGGCCGGCGGCGAAGTTGAAGACGCGATCTAGGGTTTCGTCGTGGGAAGACGGGGAATTTTGAAGCTCGATCGGAGTTGTGGTTGAAGCCGCGGATTTGATTGATAAGGATTTGGAACGAGGAGAATAGAGAGGGATGAGATTGAGATTAGAGATGGAAATGGGGTTTTTGAGGAAATGGCGATTAGGGTTTTGGAGAAGAAGAGAGTGAGGCGAGGAAGTGGCTGTAGCCATGGATGCTGAGATTTGAGAGAAGCAGGAACTGAGGAGAGAGAGAGAGAGAGAGAGAGAGAGAGAGAGAGATTTGGTGGCAAAAAGACTAAGCGTTTGAAGAGATTTATATAGAGAAGAAAAGAAGGAGGAGGGTTTTTCGCTCTTTCCTTTCTTCCTCTTTGTTTGGTTGTTGGTTTATTTGTTTTATTTTTGTTGGAATATAATTTATTCTATTTCCTTTATTTTTGGCTCTTCATGTATTTTCATCTCCTTATTTAGCTTACTTAAAATTTAGTCTAGGGTAAAATACGTTTTTGGTCCCTATAGTTTCACTTTGGTTTCATTTTCGTCCCTGTAGTTTCAAAATTGACTTTTTTCGTCCCCTGCTTTTCCAAAACCCACTTTTTTCGTCCACTGTCAAGTTTTACGTCGGTTGGTTTTAGTAATATGTTGATGTGGCATTTTTAATGACGTGGCGGGTTATTTCTTCTTCCTCTGATTCTTTCCTTTTCTTCTTCTTCGTCTTCCCTCTTCCTCGTCTTCGTCTTCCTCTTCTTCTTCGTCTTACCAGGCTTGGAAGAACCGGACAACATATTATTCGAATGCTAAAAAGGGTCAATTTTTGCAAGCCAAATACTTGATCGGGTATTTCACCATCGATGAGGTTCCTTTTGATATCGAGTTGTTTAAGGAAGTACAATTAGCAACATCAACAGGAAATTTACCATAAAACGAGTTGATACCCATATTCGGGACTTCAATTCTAGTGGAATTGAAACAAACACCAAATGAAATTAAACCACGTAAAGAATTAGAGAAATATCAAGAAATTTAATGGAGGGTAAATGAAACCAGGAACTCATTAGAGCTAAGATCAAAAACTTCTAAATTTGGCAAATGAAACAGAGGCAATGGAAGCAAATCTTTGAGGAAATTAGAAAGAGATTAAGAAATCTAAGTTTATTCAAACTACGATTGAATTCGATAATTTACCCGTTAACTTCCTTTCTTGAAGCTCCAATTTTACAACCATACCAGATATGAATCTAGATCTTTTTCTCTTACTACCCAGAATGTAGTAAGAAGAGGAAGACGAAGAAGAAGAGGAAGGCGAAGTTCTTCCAAGCCTGGTAAGACGAAGAAGAGGAAGACGAAGAAGAAGAAAGATCGCCGCAATTGAGAGATCCAAGCCTGGTAATCTGAGATCTCTCCATTCTTCGATCAACTACTTCACTGATAAAACGTCTTCGTTTGAAGAACGAGTCATGAGAATCGTCGGGATCTTCGTCGGGTTCAATTTGTGGAGATTCTCCGGCGATGACACGGCAACTTCAAAGCCTTGATTTGTCTGAGAAGAAGAGTAGGGGAGAGAGAGAGAGAGAGTAGGGGAGAGAGAGAGGAAGTAAAATGCCACATAATAAATAAATATTAATATTAAATGTATAAAATTTGCCAGCTAATTAAAACCTTACTACATCAGCTTGCCACGTCATTAAAAATGCCACATCAACATATTACTAACGGTCAACCGAACGTTTTAAAAAAGTGGGTTTTGGAAAGACGGATCGTCACAATTTTGAAACTATAGAAACCAAAGTGAAACTATAGGGACCAAAAACGTATTTTACCCTTTAGTCTATGTACTTACAAAAATCTATTAAGTATTAAGTAATGAAAATAAAAATTAGAAAAAAATATCAATTATACCGCTCAATTTAAATCTAGTATGAATAATTACGGAGATACTAAGAAAAGGTTACACTTGTGTTTAAGTTTAAAAGAATTGGTACATTTAAAGTTTGAAGGTTAAACTTAATAGTAACTCTAGAGCTTAAGGTTAGAAAGATATTTTCTTCCCTAAAAATTATTTTAATTATTAACAAATTTTTCACAATTAGAACTTAAACACGGTCTAATTAGGTGCATAAGTAGTTTAAATATAGAATTAAATGGTAAAAAAAAATACAACAATACAATTATTAAAAGAGTTGAAGTTGTTGATATGAGTATGTATAGATAAGTGATCCAACGTTAATGATTCATCCCGATAAGTTTTAAATTTATAATTTAAACAATATATTCAACAATTGATGCAAGTACATTGAAAAATATTGCTTGCAAATATAATACATTGAAAAATATTATATTGCAAATTAAGATTTAAGGTACATGTTGAATATTTAAAAGAAACAAAGAATTTCCAATGTGAAGCTTAAGGAAAAAGAACCATGCCTAAACATACATCTCCTTTTTGCAACCCAGGTTGTTGCATTATGAATCAGTACTCTCTTCTCCACACCCAAATTTGAGGTTAGTAAAAAAAAAAAAAGCTATACACTGCTAAAGTTGCTTCTCCATGAGAAAGCATGCTGGTTCACATTTTGCACTAAATCCATACTTGGAAGTTGAATACTTCCTGTGAACCGCCCTCAGCTTCCCTGTTGCTGCCTTTTTGTGATGATTTACCATTAGTTGTGAGCATTCTCTGTAGAAAGGAAAAGGAAAAAAAAAACACATTCTTTTAGTTGTTTCTTGATCAAGTGATTTTTAAGAAAGTTTTTTTTCCTACGACAAGGATGACCACTCACATGAGTTGATGTTCTGAGTAGCTAGGATGCCATTCACAAGTCCTACACCACTGCCCAAAACCATAAACAGTACATTGAGCAGTGTAGATCGATGCGGCGGCTAACAGAGATGGCATAAACTTGAGCATTTCGTTTTCTACAAGGGAAAGCTCGATGAAGAAAAAGGACAACTGCTCAAGCTGTTTGAATATCCCAAATTATATATTAGTAAAAGAAAGAAGTTGAGTGTGACATAAGGCAAAATAGAATAGACCTTCTTGTCAGATTGAGCAGCCTTGCAAGAAAACATATGGTGTTGGAACTGACATATTAAACTGGAGTGCGTTAAGCATCAAGGTTTCCTGCACATTTGTGAGGGGAAAATGTCAAATTTTAGTTTGAAAATGATGAAGAAAATTGAATTATTATTACCATAACAAAAAAAAAGTTTTTTTACCATCTCAAGAAATTCTTTTCTAGAGTAAGCTTTGTCTGATATCAGTATTAAATCATCCACCACAGGGACAAATACTTCCTCATATTTGCAAGCTAAGAGCATAGCAACCAACCCCACTAACTGAAGCTTTTTTCTCACAACAGATTGCTTAGCCAAGAATCTATCAATGAGATTAACAGTGAGAAACAATGTCTCACTCATGAGATCAAACTTGTCATGAACCTGTTGATTCCAAAAAACACCCCAATGTTTTTCAGACTTTTAGAACTCCAACATGTGTTTGTGGAGGGGAAAAAATCAGACATTTAGGGGCTGTTTGATTGTTTCTGTTTTTGGTTAAGAAATGCTCCCAAAATTGTGCAGAACTACAAGAAATGGGAACAAGAAACGGGACTGAGAACATTACCAAATGGGCCCTTATGTTTCCATTTTAGACATTGATCAACTGTCCTAAAGGGAAAGAATTTTTATACCTCAATAAGCCAGTCAATCAATATAGCCCTCACTAATATCAGACTGTTCTGCCATAGAATTAGGGGAGACACAGGTAAAACTCTGCAAAAGAATGATTACATCAGTAAAATTGTTAAGAAGAGAATAAAACGAGGAGTCTGCTTTCTGTTCATTGTTCCATGAATCATAAAGGCAATCAATTTCAATGTTACCTCCATTTGTTTGTAGAAGGTATAAAGATCATCAATATAGTCAACAACTGCAAGTGGATTCTTTGCATCACAGCTATCGATATCTACAATAGGATCATCTACTATATTCTAGTCATTATTCTCAAATAGATAAAAGGTTTCTTTTTAAATAGATAAAAGGTTTCCTTGTAATTAGTGGTCTATGAATGAATCTGATAAGACTGCTTCTTTTCACAGACTTGATGTTTTCTATGTAAGAAAGAAAAAGAAGCAATAGAAATGATTTTATTTTATTTTTTTTAAATAAATAAATGGGAAATGGAAAAAGTACCCGGTTAAGGGTCTGTTGTTAACAAGTAAATTGTGATTAATAAGAGCTAAAGCCCTTCTTTTATTGGTAATCTCATGCTGCACTGTCCTTCTGATCCCTTCCACTTCTATATATTAAATCAATTGAAAAACACACTTAAGTTAAGCAAAGCAAAGATGGATAAAAATAAAATCCAGCAATTAAGGGCTCGTTTGGTAACCTTTCTCGTTTCTATTTCTTGTTTCTTAGTTCTATTTATTGTTTCTTGTTCCTGTTTTTTTAAAAAGAGAAATAAAAACATGTTTGGTAATTGTTTCTTATTTCTTGTTTCTGAAAGAAAAAATAAACAGAAATGTGTTTGGTAACTATTTCTTATTTTTGTTTCTCATTTAAAAAAATAAAATATTTTGAAAATATTAAAATTTTAAATTACATATTTAAAAATATTATATCAATATAATTTTTGGATATTTATAATATATTTTATAAGTCAAAACGGGACAATATAATAATTTATTAATGTGTTGAAAAGTTTAGAAACAAGAATGAGAAACAAGAAACTAGAATTTGTTGTTTCTAAAATTTCTACACAACTTTTGCAAAAAAAAATTTCTACACAATTTTGGGAATGGTTTCTAAAAAAATGAGAAACAAAAAATATGAATAGTTACCAAACAACTCAATTTCTTAAAAAATGAGAAATATAAACAAGAAACATAAATTAGGATGGTTACCAAACAGGCCCTAAATGATCTTAATCTTATAAGTTTAGTTAGTTAGTGAGGATAATTTTACCAGGAAAGATGGAAGATGTGCTAAACAAAACTCCTCCAACTCCAAGATCTCCATTTTCTCTTTCCTTCCACTTCTACTTCTACTTCTACTTCTACTTCTACAGAGAAATCGCCTACTCAAATTTGACCGTTGGATTTCCTAACAGAGTTTCAGCTGACATCGGTTTATTTGGTCGGAAGACACGTGGCGGGCTTATATTAATTTTAATTATTATTTGTGCAAAAGAAATGAGTGATTGATCTGTGCATTTTACGGTGCGCTTCTCTCCACTTTGGCCTCTCTCTCGACGGTGTTACCAAACCCCCTTCTCATCACCTAAAACAAAACAAAACAAAACATTTTTTTAAAAGTTATTTAATACATGATTTTTCATTAGATATTACGTCAAATAAAGAGTAAGAAGACTCAAAACTTCCATATTTTAATTAAAATATTATTTTTATGAGTAAAATTTAAGGAAATTTATAAAATCCCTTAAATTTTACAAAATTAATGGAAAAATCAAATCTAAACAAAAATAAAAACTATAGCAAAAAATAAAATAAAAAATCTTCAAACTTGTTTCTATAGTATATAAATAGAAAATAAAAATAAATGTTGAACAAAAATAAACATTTACTTAAAAGTAACTTTGTTGCTGCTCTCTTCCTCGATTGAACAGCAATACGAGCGACAACAACGATCACCTTCGTCGATTTCTCAGATACAGAGAAGGCCAATTTCGTTTCAAAATTGACAAAATCGAAGAAGGAAAAACGAGGATCTGAATTGTTCTTAAACTCCCAGACCTCGCAATGAATTTGAATCATGACCGGAAAACCAACCCAGTAAAGAATCATAAGTTTGGTGGTCGAGAATTTGAATCATGACCGGATAACCATTGTCTTCAACTTGTATTTCTCATATTCATGAGAATCATCCCATAAACCATTGTATAACCGATCAATAGATTTGGAACTCATATTGGAAGAATGGAAATGAAAAAAATTCTATGGAAAAAAAAAAAAATGAAATCGAAGTATGCAGAAAAGAAGTGAAGAACATTGAGACGTAAGAAAAGAAAGGATTAAAAAAATGAAACAGTATAATTAAGATTTGGTAACTGCCAAATCAAATTTAATTTAAAAAGATAATAAAAGAAACAAATCAGGTAATTGAATTAAAATCCCCATAATTATGGAATGCTAGAAATGAGTAGGGTTGGGCTCGGTTCGGTTTTGACTAAAACATTGGACCGAACCGAAGTGCTCGGTTTACTTCATGAGTGAACCGAATGGTTCACCATTTATTAAGGAACCATTCGGTTCAGTTAGTCTCGATTCCTCAGTTTCTCGGTTCAGATTTTGGTTTTAAGCCTTAATTTTTGGACATGTATTTCATATTCTAAATCTCCAACTCAAAAAATCTTCAGTACAAACAAAATTATCACAATGAACGTTGTTATGATTTTCAAACATATATTATTTTCGTTCTATTCATCATTTTCTTATCAAAATTATAAATATGAATTTTTATAAACTTTAATATTCAGATGTTGAGTATAAACTCATATTTGGATTGAAAACCTTAGATCTGGTAATTGAAAAGTCAGATCTATTTGTTTCAAAATCAAATCTGTCCTTTAAAAACTCAGATTTGGCTTTCAAAACCTCATATCTGGTTTTCAAAAACTCATATCAAATTTTTAAAAGCTCATATCTGGCTTTTAAAACATCAGATCTTAGTTTTCAGTCCCATATCGAAGCAATATCGATTAAAAATGTGTAAAACCGTAGAAAAATAGAAGAATAGAGATGAAGAATGGAGAAAATTGCATTGATCTGAGGTTGTTGGTGATGGAATTAAGAGACAACGTGAGATTTAATAAATGAGTAAATTTGGAGAGAAACGACAGGGAGAAAGGAAGAGAGTAAAAAAACTAGGGCTGAATTGAAAAAGAGCCTTATATATACTGTTATGGTTCGGTTCGGTTTAATCAGACCACCAAACCGGACAAAACAACAAAAAATCGGTTTTTAATATTTCTCAACCGAAAAAACGAGACAACTAAAATAATCGAACTGAACCAGCCGGTTCGGACCAGTTCGGTCCGATTTCTCGGTTCACTGGTTATTTTGCACAACCCTATAAATGAGCACGAAAATTAAAAAAATAATAATAAACGTATAAAAAAGGGTAAAACTGTAAACCGTATAATTAGGATCTAGGGTTGCGCTGCCGGAATTGGTGTTAATTGGGTAAAAGTGAAATATAATCTCAACAACCGGTAATATCGAAATTGGGTGAATTAATCAGGATATTAGTGATATTAATCTCTATTTTTTAACTGGTAATGATAATTATTGTTATTACTGTTATTATCATGGACTAATTATGTTTTTTAATTTATATAATATTGAGATGATGACTACACCTCAACAACTGAGTGAAGTAATTTACTTTTGATGAAATTGATTTCTTCCACTTAATCTTCATTCTTTCCTTTGTAGCCTAAGTATTAAAGCTCAGGTACAAATAACTCTCAGTAGGTTGTCGGAAACTGCTTCGATTGTTATACAAAAACGACCAGTCGAAGCACTTTGTTGTAATGATTATAAGTATAACATGAGGTAAGACCAAGCAGAGTAGAGTATAATCCCATAGGGTATTTTGTTCGGTAAATTACCCTTTATTTCAAAAGTATCATTTCAAAATACTCTCAATCTAAATTGCACGTGGATGATATTTTTAGATGATACTTTCCTTAACAAATGATATTTTTAAAAATAGAATTGAAACTTTTAAAATGTTTGAGATAAAATGAAAACAAATGTCATAAGTTTGAAATATTTTGTATAATTTAGCCTTTTTTTTAGTTTGAAACACTTTCGATCTTTTATCTTGTCGTATAAATTTTTAAAGGTTGATTAAAGAAGTAGTCTTTTAAGATTTAAATTTAAAAAATAATAGGTTCAATCCATATATTATTAAAAAAAAAGGTAAAAATACAATTTTGGTTCCTAAACTTTTACTCATGTATATCATTTTCGTCCATAAACTTTCAAAAGTTACATTTTTCATCCATGAACTTTACAATTCGTTCCATTTTAGTCATCCAGTCTGCGTTTTTGCATCTAGGACATTACTGGAAGGCTTATGTGGTATATAATTGATGATGTGACATTATATAAATATACAATGGGGTTAAATGATGTAGAAAAATAAATATACAGTGATATTTAAGACTGAAATTAAGGAGAAAAATATGAGATTAACATTTCTTTATATTCGTTTTTCTATGGTATTTAACCTCATAGTATATTTATATAATGTCACATCATCAATTACATGCCACATAAGCCCTTCATTAGTATCCTAAATGGAAAAAAAAAATCTAAAAGACCAAAACGAAACGAATCGGAAAGTTCAGGGACGAAAAAAATATAACTTTTGAAAGTTTAGGGACGAAAATGAAACTTGAGTAAAAATTCAGGGACCAAAATAGTATTTTACAAAAAAAAAACATATCAACGTCAAATATTGAAATGGTCCATCAACAAACACTTAGGGGGCGTTTGTTTCCGGGTTTGCATGAGATTGAGATACCTGGGGATGAGATGCATAGGGACCTCATTGTATATTTATGATTTCATGGGGACCTCATTGTATATTTGCAATATCATAATTTTAAGGGGCGTTTGTTTCCAGATTTGCATGAGATCGAGATGCTTGGGGTGTTTGTTTGTAGTGTTTTTATCAAAACCCCATGGTGACTTTATCCCCATCCCCATGTTTATTTGGCCTTAAGAGGGAAGGGGATCCAATCCCCATGGGATCCTATGCCTCTTCCATGGAGTTTGGAACCCCTTTACAATATATGAGGTTTGCATAAACCTCATTGATGTGATGAGAGATAAAAGAAGAGAAGAGAGGAGAGAGGGAAACAAATTATTTTATAAATACAAATTTATTATTCTCATCCCCATCCAAAACTAAACACAGTGATCTTGTCCCTGGACATCTCGTCTCATGCATCTCATTCTCAGGCATTTCAATCTCATACAAACTCAGAAACAAACGCCCCTTTAAAATTATGATATTGCAAATTTTCTATTTTTAAATCTTTTATTTTAATTCGAATATTAAATAAACGTTGTATAATAATTAGAGAAAAAAAACATTATATTAGACGAAGAGGAAAACTCGAATCATCCATTAGAAAATAAAATAGGTATTTAATAACTTGAACTATATTAAAATGGGTATGTGTTATTAAAAAAAGAAAGAAAAAAAAAAGGGTATGTGGGCCGGTTTTGATAATTCCTTTCTTTCAGTGAGCAGCTTAGCTATCTCTGCTTTTTCTCTTCTCTCTCTTTGGTAAGGAGAGATAGAGATAGATATAATTAGAGAGAGAGAGAGAGAGAGAGATCTGGTAGTCCTTTCTGAGATATAATTCCTTTCTTTCATTTAATTTCACGTTGTTTTCCCCCTTTTCCAAACCTAACCTAGGGTTTCTTCTGTATTTTTCTTGGAATTTTGGTCCCTTAACCTTTGATTATGATTATGGATGGAGTCAACGCTGCTAACATCAACATTCGTTGTTCCAATGGTTCTAAATTCTGTGTTCAAATTAACCTCGATTCTACTGTTCAATCCTTTAAATCTCTTTTGGCGGATCAGAGCCAGGTTCCTCCCGATCAACAACGTCTCATTTACAAGGGCCGGATTTTGAAAGATGATCAAACCCTTCTCAGCTACGGTCAGTCCTTCCTTCCTTCCTTCCCTGTTTTCAGTTTTCAATTTTCAATTCTATCGTTAGGTATTGATTTGATGTCTATTTTATAATAATATTATTAGGGTTAGAGGAAGATCATACTGTCCATTTGGTTCGTGGATCGGCACCAGCTACTATTCCTAGTCCTACTACTCTGCCCATCAATGCTGCTAATCCCAACAATAATGATGGTGGAGGCTTAGGTTTGGAATCTTCTTTATTTCCCGGACTTGGCATTGATGGACTTGGTGCTACTGGTAGTTTGTTTGGAGCTGGCTTTCCTGATTTTGAACAGATGCAGCAGCAGTTGACCCGTAATCCTAACATTATGAGAGACATAATGAACATGCCTGCCATTCAAAATATTATGAATAATCCTGATATTATGCGCAATTTGATCATGAATAATCCTCAAATGCGTGAAATTATGGATCGTAATCCCGAGCTTGCACACGTTCTTAATGATCCCAGTACTCTACGTCAGACGCTGGAAGCTGCCAGAAATCCTGAGCTTATGCGTGAGATGATGCGGAATACGGACAGAGCTATGAGCAACATTGAATCTTCCCCTGAGGGATTTAACATGCTTAGGCGTATGTATGAAACTGTTCAAGAACCATTTCTAAATGCTACAACTATGAGTGGAACTGCTGGAAATGATGCCGCAAATCCTTTTGCTGCACTTTTGGGAACACAGGGTGGTGATGTGAACAATTTATCTTCCAATCCGTCTACAACTACTTCTGATACCACTAATGGATCTCCTTCTCCAAATACAAATCCACTTCCAAACCCATGGACCCCTGCTAGCAGTAAGAATTACTTTAAATAATTTGTCTGTCTATTTTTTTTCAACAAATGGGCAAATCTAATATGTTGCCTCTTTTCATTGTTTCGAATGCCGCACTCAATTAAACTGTGAGTATTGATTGAGGATTGCAGTGAAATGTTTTAAACTCTCTTAAATGCTTTAAATTCTAATTTTACTGTGCATCAAAGATGCTTCCATATTTTTTTTTACAGTATAATGGTATTTTACAATTACTAACATCAGTAACTCATCAGCTGGTGGTACACAAGCTAACTCCACAAGGTCAATTCCTACTGCAAATGTTAGTGCTCAAATTCCCACTGGTTTAGCTGGGCTTGGTCTTCCGAATCTTGAGGGCATGTTGGGTGCAACACCAGATGCAAATTCTCTGAATCAGATGATGCAAAATCCAGCTATTTCACAGATGATGCAAAATGTTATGTCAAACCCTCAATATATGAACCAGGTATAGTTCTTTCATTCAAATTTGTGCACGATACGGAGATTCCTCGTTTCTCTGACTGAAAATAATGTCTGTCAGATTCTTGGTCTCAATCCTCAAATGCGCAGCATGCTTGATTCCAACCCTCAACTTAGAGAGATGATGCAGAATCCTGAATTTCTTCGTCAATTGACATCTCCCGAGACAATGCAGGTAAATGGATCCACACTGTTGATTCCAACGTTTTGGTCTCCTCTCGCTTCTTGATTTCAGGATTTTTTATATATTAAAAAAAAATTATTTTTGCAGCAATTGCTTACTTTGCAGCAACATCTCCTGTCACAGGTTGGTCGCCAGCCCACCCTGTAAGTAATCAAAAGCCTTGCCTATAGATTAGTTAAAGCACCCTTGCTAGGTTTTCATCATTGTGTTTTGATAGAAGTACTACTAGTTTCATCATTGTGCTTTGATAGAAGTACTACTAGTTATGTTTAATGTTGATGATTGATTTGTTCTCTGCTATATGAAAAAGTTCTTAGTTGTTCTCAAGTGTCTTCTATTGCAGTTATAGTTCTTGTCATTCTCATTGAGCAAACGTGAATTCTTCAACAATTGTTGTTTTAATGTTGAATTAAAAAGCAGATCGTTGCCAATTGAAATAATATTTTGTGACTTCCTTTGGTTGCTTGTTAGGTTTTTGGTTCCCCTTCCTTACTTTTAAAGTTTCAATGAAATTTCTTGTTTCTTATTTAAAAAAAAAAAGTGGAATTAAAAACCTCTATTTCGGAAATTTTTTGATATGACAAACTTGTCTGTTAAAAAACTTTTTATCTATTTCAATGAATATTTTTTAATAATAAGATATTTGGTGTGAATAAGCACATCAAATTGGCTGAAAATTCTTGCTTGTGTGTGTGTGGTTATAGTTGTAAAGTGAAAATTATCAGTAAGAATGTTAACCTTATTGTTGTATTCATTTTTTTCATACATATACAGATATACTTTACTACAAAACCTAAAAAAAGGCATTAGAAATTAAAAGTTCTAAGATGTATTTTAGAATTTAAGATGCCTCTTCAATTTTTTCATGATATGTAAGATTTGGTTTGAATATTTATAAGATGTGAATGGTGAATAAAAAATACCAAAACAATGCTAGTACTCCATACTTGCTAATTCTAATATCAAATAGCATGTATAATTTTTTAGTTCTAAAGAGTGCAATTACAACTTTCCTATAAAAAAGAAAGAGTGCAATTACAACTTAACAGCACTTGGGTAGCCAAAGTGCTACTTAACAGTTGGTAAATGTGTTTTTTTCCCAAGTGAGATTATATAAATGGATTGTGTTTTTTTCTTATTAAAAAAATTAAATGGATTGTGTTTTTTAAAGTTTATTCTTTAACATGCTCCTGATCTGAGCATCAGGCCTAATGACGAGTTAAATTCCTATATGGCATCAATTTTTGTCTGATTGGGCATTACTGTGTACATTTATCTCTAGAGTATTGTGGTCACTTATTCCTATTTTCTGTAGTTCCTATAATCATTTCATCTCTTTAATTTTTTTTTGCAGGAACCAGGGTCAGACTGGTGGAGTCCCAGGTAATCAACGCTATAGAATAGCTTCACTAGCATTGATGTTCTGCTATCATGATGGCAGTTTGAAAGAGTTATTCTCTTAGTCTTGGTGTATAGTTTATAATGCATTATGATTCTATTGAATTATTCATATTTTATACTGATTTCCTGATGATGAAATTTGATTGGAAAAATACATTCTAGACGGTGGTTCTTAAAATTTTGATCGGAAAACATAAGTATGATTAAAGGTGGTTCTTAATGTTTGGGACAAAGTGGTGGAAGACTTTTCTGAATTGGTTTGATTCAATGGAATCCTATCCCAATGCGCATAATGATTGCTTCACTGTCTATGATGAACCACCTTCATTATTATTTATAATTTGTCACTGTTTATTTCTTCCTCTTCATTTTTTTTGGGAGGGAGGGGAATTGTCATTCTAGTTTGGTTTGATATTATTCTCTTAATGACAGGATCTGCAAATAATATGGGTTTGGATATGTTGATGAATATGTTTGGTGGACTTGGTGCTGGTAGCCTAGCTGTGCCCAACAGATCAGATGGTTGTACTTCTTGTTCTTTGCTTATGGTTTTTTTGTTTTGCTCTCAATTCTCATAGTTTTCTTTCTACAGTACCACCGGAAGAACAGTATTCCTCTCAGCTCTCACAGCTGCAAGAAATGGGATTTATCGACAGACAAGAGAATATACGAGCACTAATTGCCACTGCCGGAAATATTCATGCCGCAGTTGAGAGATTACTCGGGAATTCTGGTCAATAGTTGCATCAAGTATGAACGGTTGATACAAGTCACTTTGGAGGGGGGATGTATACAAGTCTGGCAGCAAGCATATGATTTGAGTCCAAATTTTGGTATAAAAGCGGCAAAAATTGAAACCTGGTCTGGAATATGATCACTGAGTTGTTTGCTCTCACTTTCCCGGGTATCTAGAGAGATCATGTAATACATATTCATACGCGATAATTAGATATCTTATGAATTGTGTGGAAAATTCGTTAAATTTAGATAATATTTGTTTTATTTTGGTTCATGAGATTGAGTTTAAATTAAGTTACTCTGTCGCTCTTATTATGGGGAGCATTGGGCTGTGTCATTGTGAAAGCACTGTGGATTACTTTGACATAGCTACAAGTTATACTATTTTAAATTAGGGTTAAATGCTTGAAGATACTCTGCATTCTTAATTTGAAAAGAAATCATCCTGTCCTTTCAAAGGCCATCATCGGTTACTTTTTCCATGCAAATGGTGCTGCATTTTTTAAACCCTATGAATATTATACTATTACTTATTATCAAAATTCATATTATACTATTACTTACTTAATCTGGGTTAAATTTCGCACTCATCTCTGACCTCTCTCTCCTTTCCATGAAAGCAACCATGGAAGTTTTTAACCAAATTGGAAAAAAACTAAACGCGAAGGAAATTCAAAATAATTTAGTGGACTTGTTGCCGAAACCCATCTACAAAAACCGTATGATCAGCCATCAGGCATGCGTTTGAAGCCACGGTCTAACTTATTGAAGGAGACAAAAATGAAGGGATAAAACCCCTCTTATTTCTATTGATGCAAATTTATCCTTTATTTATTGCTTAACATCGTTTTCTATTATTAATTTTGTGAAGTAAAATAGTTTGTGATCAATAATTATTTCTGAATGTTTTCATGTCTTTTTTTTCTTTAGGGTTCATTTTAATTTCTGACAATGAAGTCTTTGGAAGTTCAATTTTGAGAATTTGTTTTTCTAGGAGTTCAAGATCAAGATCAATTTTAATATTCTTATTTGTTCTATTGAAAAGATACTCTAATTAATAAAATATAATCTTATACAAATTAGTCACTCATTAAAAAAATCATTTAACTTGAATTTAAAAGGGGTATGTATGAGGATAGCCATCAAGAGGGGTCAAATAAGAGTAGATAATCATATAGTAAAAAATAATAGTAAATAGCCATTTTTTAAAAATTTGGGGAGAGAGAATATAATAAAATTACCAAAAAAACCTTAGTAAGCATGATTTCCAAGATTGTAGGCACAATTTACAATTGCATGCATTTATTTCCATCTCTCTTATAATTTCCTTTTTCCATTCACCAATTTTTACGTTTTGTAGTTTTTCTCTCTCTCTCTCTCTCTCTCTCTCTCTCTCTATATTTGATTCATCTTCTCTCTCAATTCTTCTTCATTTTCTCTCTACCATGAATGATATTGGGAAGATTTTTAAAGCAAAAACTCAAGAATCTTGAAGATTTGAAGCATAAAAAAACTTAAAATCTATGAAAGGTATCTCTTTTTCAAAGTTCTTGCTAAAAGTTTGTTTTTTTTTTTTTTATACGGTTTTGTGTTTGATACTTCCTTGGTTTTTTTTACTCCCACAAATTTTCTGGTGTTTTTTTTTTCCTGGCATTTATTGTAATGTGATGTGTTCAGATAAAGTATTTTTTGTACATTATGTACGCAAAGGCAAATAGCCACCTTATAAAAAAAATGTTTCAATTTTTATGGGATATGCGATTTTAAAGTTTGTTAATTTTTTTTATTTT
This sequence comes from Gynostemma pentaphyllum, assembly GCA_028015215.1. Lineage (NCBI taxonomy): Eukaryota > Viridiplantae > Streptophyta > Magnoliopsida > Cucurbitales > Cucurbitaceae > Gynostemma > Gynostemma pentaphyllum. Next base: position 13,838,127 of record CM051355.1, read on the forward strand.
TTCAATGCAGATTAAAGGGTAGTTATACTACCGTACATTATGTACATAATGTACCATTTTTTCTCAAATTCAATAATGAAACAGATGTATCTATTGAAAAATGCAATAAAAACTGAGAAAAAAAATGACATTTTGGTGTTCTAAAAAAAATATGTTTGATACATTACAAAGATAAAACTATAAATAATGTACAAAATGTACACCATATAAACTGTAAAAATGTACTAAAAAGGTTAAGAAAGTGAAGGTTTGGTGTTCTTAAAAAACGAAAAAATGAAAATTAAATTAAATAAAAAATAATTATTATGAAGAATGTGAGAAGTTTAAATAGAAATAAGGAAAATTAAATTAAAAAATGGAAAGAGAAAGAATATGGGAAGTCTTTCTTGGAATTAACAAAAATCTTGAAAGAAAAAAAAATCATAAATGACATCTAATGTAATTAATAAGGAAAAAGGGCAAAGATGGAATTTCAAAAGAAGAGAATTTTGAAAATGGTTATACACTTAAAAAATATAATATGTGGCTATTTAATTATATAGGGTGGTGAAATGTGGCTATCTATTTAATTAACCCATTTAAAAACATGGTTATGGAATGTAGAAATATCCTGAATCCGTTTCTCTAAAGCCCTTGATGTGAGGGGTCATCTTTCGGAGTCCATGGTCGATCCCAATGTTTTTTAATTTAAAAAACGTTTCCTAAAACAAAAACCATACTAATCAAGTATTTTTTTAATATTGAGAAATTGTCAAATCTTCTCTAGTTTTTAGGTGAATATTTTCCTATAAAGTTAAGTATAATTATAATTTTGCTAAATTAATGGTTAATTACCACTTGTTTTGTCAAATCACTCCTCATTATTGAGATGGAGAATGGTAAAAGAAGACATTTATTGATAAAAAAATTATCAATTATTTTCAAACAAATAAATGTTATAAGGTACCTTTTTCATGCTAACACGAACATAATTTAAAGTGGTTAGACACCAGCTCCCTTCCCATAAGGTCGAAGGTTCGCCGCCCCCAATTTGATGTAACATCTAAAAAAGATACATTTTTCATTTTCATAAAACCATTATCATAATATAAGATAAACTTAGTAACTGCTTTCCCCGGGTGTTGTGGGATTACTCATACCTTCTCAATACCCTAAAATAAATAAATGAATCCTAAATTCATTTGTTATAACGGTTTTTTTTTTTTTTTGTTTAATAACAATTACTTTTAATTTCATTTTAGTGACTAATCACTCCATAAATAAGTGGTGACTTAATATATTTTAGTTTTAAAAAAAAACCAAACTCTTTTAAAGGATATGACGACAATTATTATTGTGTAAACACATGGAACCTTTTACTTTACTATTAATCCAGTAAGAAATGGATGACTACTAATATTCATATATAGAAGGGGGAATTATCAAAATAGCAGAAAACATATGTAATTACTTATATTGTATATTACTTATATTTCAATAAATTATTGAATAATGATTTCTATTTTTACTATAATTTTGTTTTGGGTTGCATATTTATCATCTAAATAAATTTTTAGTGATTATAGCTCTTGTTAATTTCATTTTAATAATATATTTCTATTTTATTGAAAAATAAATATATTATTTTAGTAAATGAAAATACATACATAAAATTTGCTATTTGAGACCAATAAAAACACTCAATACTTTTTTTTTAATCTTATTCAATGTAATACTTTTTTATACTCTATGTTTGCACTTTAAACTTGAATTTCTTATTCACCTGATCATCATTTGTGAATAAATTTTTTATTTCTATTATCTTCGATATAAAATATGTATCCACAAAACCATCAAAACTAGTTCTAAATTTGAAGCAATTACAATTACCCACTCATATTTGGGTTTTAAAATTGTCATCAACTCAAATTCCTTAATTTTTAATAATAATATTTTAAAGATTTGTAAAAAGTTTTCACACGTAGCCTTTTATGGTAATTTAATCAATACTGCAACGTATATATAAGAAAAACAATATAATTACTTCATTACCTTTTAAAAGCAATTCCCAATAAAACGGCCAAAACACATCACATTGTTTTGTAAAAAAGAAAAAAAAAACCAAATAAGAGAATTGAAATTTTAATACCTATTCTGATCCCAAATTTTGATTTTTTCTTTTAATTTAGATCCTTGTTTTTTTTAATTAAAAAAAATTGTTTCATTCCTCAAACTTTCCAGTTTCCATAACATCCTATTTTAGTTTTTTTTTTAACAGATTTAAGTTTGCAGTTAGAGTTAAAAAAAAAAGTTTGTAGTCAGATTGTATTATGTGCGATTTAAATTTGAGCTGAATGGAAAAATAGTGGTTGGTTGGGGATAATTATGTTCGATCGATCAAAACAGTGAGATAAAGCTTTTAAAAGTTAAAATTAAGTGTCATAATCATGAGAGTTTGATCCTACACCAATCTGCTCAAAAATAAAATGTGTTGGTTAAAAATATTTAAACATAAAAGAGGGTCTAAATTAGAAAGTTATATAAAATTTGAAGAAACTTAAATTAAACTTTTAAAAGTAATTTAGAAACCAAATACAATGAGAGAGAAAAAAAATCATTTTTTGTTAATTGAGCCGTCTCTGACAAAATAGCACAATATTTAGTTCAGATATTAAAAAAACTAATTAAAGTTGTATATAAAGAAGTAGTCATTAACAGAGAGTTTCCTACCCCTAGAGCAGACAAGAGATGGTAAAAAAAAAAAACCAAGTTTTACCACTAAAGGTTAAAAATTGATCCTATAAATATTACTTTTATAATCTAATACGTATAATTAAATTAACCGTAAAACATTAAATTTTAGGGTAAAATGTAAATGAGACTCATGTAGTTTTTTTCAAATGTACGAACACCTTCTGGTTTTAAAATGGCAAATCACACCCCTGTGGTTCCAATTTTTTTCACTCAGACCCCTCCCCTTCAAAGCCAATAATTTTCTTTTAGCCATAACTTCTTCGTTTGAACTTTGATTTGAATGATTCAAGATGTTTTAGAATCCTCATTTTAGGCTCTACATAAGAATCACTTCGAAACTTTGAAATGATTAATAAATAAAATAGTTTATTAACATCAAAATATTGGGTATGATTGACACTGTTAACTTTTTTTATTGGTGATTTAGAAGTTTTTGAGTGACCTTAGTGTAGATACTGAAATGAAGATTCCAAAACATCTTGAATCATCCAAATCGGAGTTCAAACGAATAAGTTATGATTAAAAGAAAATTAATGATATTGAAAGGGAGGGGTATGATTGAAAATATTTGGAACCACAATGGTGTGATTTGCCATTTTCAAACCATAGGGGTGTTCATGCATTTGAATAAAACTATAGAGGTCTTATTTGCATTTTACCTTAAATTTTAATGAGGTTTTAAGATGTATTTATGTATCAAGTTCCATATAATATTACTTTTATAACTTCATACGGATTATTAAATTGATCGTACAATATAGAGCTTTAATAACGTCTAAGATATATTTGAGTATCAAGTTAAAAATTGACACTATAATATGAGAGAAACTTGGTTGCTGATAAATCAGCAGTAAGGCTGCATCGGCCCAATCCGATGCAACCACGCTTCAAAAAAAAAAAAAAAAAATGAACCCCAGGTGGCTGCTGATAAAGTTTTTTTCCTATAATATTACTTCTGTAACTAATTATAGATGATGAAATTGACTGTACAACATGGAGCTTTAATAACGTCAAAAGAATATCAAGAATTGACCATTTAATATTATTTTTTAATCTAATACGAACAATTAAATTGACCGTACAACATCGAGCTTTAATAATGCCTAACATGTACTTCAAGTATCTAAAGTTAAAAATTGACTTTTATGACCTAATACAGATAATTAAATGGACCGTACAACGTCGGGTTTTAATAACGTCTCAGATATAATTAAGTGGTTATTCTCTGATTTAAAGAGATCGTCTAATAATTACCAATATAATAAATATTTATTAATATTTATGTCCAATAACGAAATTTACTATTAACTGGGTATTAATTAATTAATGAAGTTTGATAAATTTATTGTTATATTCATAATTTAAGAAAGAACACATCAAAATATTCATTATAAAATCTAACATACAAGATTAAAAAAAACTAGTACAAGCATATAATACAATAATGATTTTCCCTCCAAAAATACAACAAGTAATTTTTTTATTATTAATAATAATTTAAGTATGCTATTATTATTACACTATATATACATGTGAAGCATGAAGAAGGAAAGACACCCCAACCCCAATTAGCAGCTCTCTTCCTTCCTCCTATTTCCTTTTTTCAATAAAATTTCCCCCCCAAAAACCCCCCCCCCTTTTTTCCTATCAATTTTTCATCTCTCCTTTTAAAAAAAAAAAAAAAAAAAATCACTCTCCTTTTACTACGATTTTGGACTGGTGTGATGGAGAATAAAATAATAATAATGTGAATGGTTCTCCGGAGAAGAAGACTGGAGGTCGTGAGCAAATTAGTCACGACGACGAGACTCCCCCACCGAATGCCACTGGTGAAGAAACTATCAGAACGTTTTCCGATGACAAAAAGAGAGGTCGTGGAGAAGGCAAATCAAAATCAAAATCAAAATCGAGCAAAAAAGTTGTCCGTAAAAACAAAAAGGGAGAACTCACGGACGTTCCCAAAGGTGAGCCGAAATGCGCTACATGTAAGAAGACATTCAAATCATGGAAAGCTCTTTTCGGTCACCTCCGATCTCACCCCGAACGAAGCTATAGAGGGGCTCTACCACCACCCACCGCCATGGAACTAGACTTGAACAGAAGAAGCGTTGAGGGCCACAATCTAGTTTCAACTTTATTGAGTATAGCTCATGAAAAAAAGGTGGCAGCTAGGTTTTCAACAGAAAGAATGCTTTCTTCTTCTTCTTCTTCTTCTTCTTCCTTTACAGGATTCAACATTGATTTAAATCAACAACCAACAATCGAGGAAGGAACCTCTTCAAGATCAAATAAAGCCCGTCTCCACATAGATCTAAATGCGCTTCCTGGTCCGGAGACTGATCATGAAGATGATTGATAATAAACCAGTTTTTTTTTTTTTTTTTTTATATCAATAAAAACATTTTCATTTTATACATCTTTTTTTATTTTACGGTAACGTTTGATTATTTGAGTCTCTAACAGCACGAGATCGATCATGCATGCATGGGAAATTGGAAAATGAGATGCTAAACTGGAAACGGTTGCATTTCAAAAATTATTAATTACTTAATTATAATCCAATATATATAAAATAATCTTTCTGTACATAAAAATATATGTATACAAATTAAATAACTCTATAAAAGAAGGAAACAAACATACATACATATATTTCAACCAAATAAAGAAGAATAATTTCGATATTATATCGATAACATTTAAAATTCAAATGCAATGAATTCTCAAAATTGGAAACTTCATTACTACATATCCACATTCGCTTTGATTTGGCCTATCCCTTCAATATTGGAAATTGTATTCAATAACAATTTAACAACTATATTCATTAGTAAATTAGAAACTAAAAATTAAATTCATTCAAGGTTAAAAAAGAGAGAATTTTTTTTAGGGTATTTTGGCACATCCCTCATTTGTTTTTTTAAACTACAATTACTTTTAAAATAACCTCTTCTTGATTACATTAATTTTTTTCTCAAATATTGTAAAATGAAGATTCTCATTATTATTTTTTATGATAATTATTGACATGTTTTGAATTATAATTCAGTCTTTTTTTTCCCTTACTTTTTATTATTTTGATAAAGTCATTTGTGTAATAACTTCCCATTGAGTTCATGAATGTTATAAAAGTTATATTTTTGAAAATTCTCAAAATTTATATAGTGAAGTTACCAGCTGATTAGTGATTATTACTGAAATTTAAAGTGATAAAAAAAATTCATACAACACCAGCCCACTAAAATTTTCTTTTTCTTCATGAACCCATTACAATTTCATTACGTTAAAAATATACTTTCAATTAGAACCCTAAAATTCAGTTGGATTCGGTCTATCTATTAAAACGAAAATAATCCTCCATTTGTGAATTGGAAATTTTGGTTAAAGGTACACACACGTCAAATCAAATTTAAGAACGAGCCTCATTGTTCTGGTTATTTTAAAAATAATTGTCATTTTAAAACAAATTATAAAAATATTGTACATTTGAAGAAATCATGACAGTATGCTGATGTAAAAAATAAGAAAGGTATCGAGTGAAGGTCACGTTTATGCCACATCAGCATACTTCTACGATGTCCTAAAATGTTTCAAATATACAACTTTTTTCTAATTTGTTTTAGAAGCTAAAACTATTTAATTAAAAATATAAATTAAATGTTGATATTGTGATTTTAATAATATTACCTATGTAAAAAAATGATTTTTAATAGTTAATCATTAAATTCATCATTTTTTAAAATGGGTAGGGGTGAAAGTCAATTCAATTCTCACATTAGGTTAAACAAACCAAATTAAATAATACACTTCAATTAAATGGAGGTCATCGGTTCTAGACCACTATTTTTATTTAGTGAATTGACTTTCACCCGTATCCATGTCATCAAAATAACAAATTTGATGGTCTAACTTGTAAAAATCCCTTTTATTTTCTTTGTATGGATACCATTAATGAAATCATAATATTACTGTCTAAGCAATATTTTTAATTAAACCACGAGGTCTTGAATATGAAATAACGTGATGAATATATATATCTTTTTTTTTGGGGGGGGGGGGGGACAAAACTCAAATATTTGTTTAAATAAGCTATGATTTTTAATACTCGAATAAACTTATATAATATAAGATCTTAAAATGACAGAAAATAGAAAAGAGAGTTGAATCACATTGAGAAAAGCAACAAATTTTTGAAATGGTAAAGTTGCCTTTTTTGCTGATGAAAATTTAGAATGTGAGTTTCTTCTGATGATGATGTTGGATTCATTCTTTGACCTGTTTCAAGGCCTCCAAAACTTGTTGCATAGAGGGCCGTTTTTCAGGATCTGTTTCAAGGCATTTTAGAGTAACATCTCCTGCTTTCAATGCTGCTTTCAATGTATATTGACCTTCTAATCTGCCATCCATTACATTCTTAATCAAATTCTTCTTCTTCTTCATCAAGATCGGCTTTGCCCAAGCGACCAGATTGTGCATTTCGGTGGGCCTATTGACGTCATGTGCTCGCAAGCCCGTCATCAGTTCAAGGAGCACAACACCAAATCCATAAACATCACATTTCACATTTAAATGACCTGTTACAATTGCAAACAAAATGATTCAATATCATCTAATTCATCATGTGTCATGAAATCTACGAGCTGTGTCCTTGTTTTGTGGATGAATGAATATTAACCAATTAATTCCAATAGATATTATATAGAAAAATTGGTATTGTTATCACCTGTAGCAACGTATTCGGGGGCGGCGTAACCATATGTGCCCATAATTTCAGTTGATATGTGTGATTGTTCACCCGCAGGCCCTAGTATTGCCAATTCAAAGCCTGAGATTTTTGCATTGTAATTCTGGAAAAAATGAATATCAAGAAAGGGGAACCATTTGGTTATATATATCAGACGTACTGTGTTAAACAGCATATATATATATAAAATTTAAAAACTAATAAAAGACCTGATCAAGAAGTATATTGGAGGGTTTAATATCTCTGTGTATAAAATGTTTATCTGAAGAATGCAAGAAAGCTAAGCCCTTAGCTGCTCCAATTGCTATTTGGAGCCTTTTTTCCCAAGAAAGATTTCCTAAATCAAATATAGATAGAGAGAGAGAGAGAGGAGGTTAAAAATTGAATTTGGAAATGATGATATGATATATGATTATGATATTTACTAGTTGTAAAGAGATGATAGTCCAAGCTTCCATTGGACACGAACTCGTAAACAAGAAACACATTCTGATTTGTATCCTCACACTCACAGCAGAATCCCAACAACCTTACAATATTTGGATGACAAATTTGTCCTACAATCTCCACCTCTCTCTGCATTTTCATTTTCATTTCTCGTTAATCATGTCATGTAAAATACAATGAATGAATGATCAAATAGTAGAAATTGAACCAACCTGCCAATCCTTAAAACCTTGATCAGAGTTTAATTTCTTTATAGAAACAGAAACTCCAGAATCAGCAACACTAGTACAAGGACTCAGAGTCTTTTCATCAACCCATCCTTTATACAACGTCCCAAAATCTCCTCCACCCACATAAGTTGTTTCTTTGAAATTCCTCGTCGCCGCTTTCACCTCTGCCAACCTAAATTCCTTAACCTTCATTTTCACATTTATACAGCCCACCTCTTCATCTTCACTTGCACTTGCACTTGCTGCCTGGCTTCCGCTACCTGAACCTACGACACATCATCCATCAGTTGAACTATTCTCGGGATGGGATGTCTTGATAATCATGGACATCCATCTCAAAACCAATTGGTAATGTGTGAGAGGTATATATTTTATAAAACTTTGTTTCTCTTTTAACTTTCCTCTTCAATTCTGAATAATAGGGATGAGATGGGAAGGGGTAGGGGAATCCACTTCATCAGTTGAAATATTGATACTAAATCTATGTATATATATATATATTGAGTTATGCTGAGGATGATAATATCTTAGTATTATTATAAATAACAATAGCATATATGATAGGGAATACACTATGTTTTTTTAAGTTACAGAGATTTCACTTTTATAATAAAACTATTAATTGATCATCTTCACTTCTAAACAGACTCAAAAAAGGTAATTTGAAATTAATGTTGTACCTGGAGTTGGAGTGTTAGAAGTTGTGAAGCAAATACCCATAATCATCAAAATAACGTTATAACCTGTTCTCTCTCTCTCTCTCTCTCTCCTAATGCAATTTTACTAACCCATAAATAATAATAATAGAAGAGACTGCTAAATTCATTTCATCGGACTTTCCTTCCACCTTTTTTTTTTTCAGCAGACTTTCCTTCCACCTTACCTTCCCTTCTTTTCTATCCAGTCAAAGACAATGGTCAACGTCAACGGCCATAAATTCCTTTTTCTTTCCTTAATTTCATCCACCAGTATATGCTACCTATACAAATATTAAAATTTGATTACGTCCATAAATTCACATAAAAATATCAATTTTAAAAAAAAAAAAAATAAAATGTGTAATCACTTTGGGCTTGTATTTTTATTTCCATACACTTCTTTCAATAACGATTTTATTTGGATGATTGTAAATCTAATAAAAAAAATTGTATTATTTATAAAAATAATATTTTTTAAGAAAATAATTGTAAATTTAACCATCAGTTTATAATAGAGAAATTTGAACATATAATATTTTTCTTTTGAGTTATTTCAATGATAATAAATATTTTTTAAATTATAAATTATTAAAAAGAAAATTAGTTTGCACCAAAAAAGCAACCAGAAATAATGGTAGAAGGTGATTGATTGGGCATTGAAAATTCAAAGTCTAACTTTTTATTTTCGTGTAAATTACTCTCTTGACTTGACTTGGCCTTGGCCTTGGCCTTGGGATTTCATTTCATTCATACATTAATTTCACTTTCTTAATTTCATTTAATCCATACATTAATCAAATACATATATATATATTTCAACCTAAAGAGGATTTTTCGATATTATATAGATAAAATTTAAAATTTAAATGCAATGAATTATCAAAATTGGAAACTTCATTACTACATATCCATTTGCTTTTATTTGGCCTATCCCTTCATTGGAAATTGTATTTAATAACAATTTAACAACTATATTCATTATATCGTAAACAAAGTAAATTATAAATAAGAAAATAAAATTCATTCAAGGTTAAAAAAGAAAGAGAACCTTTTTTTTTTTTTTTATCAAATTTTGGCACATCCCTCATTTGTTTTTAAACTACAATTACTTTTAAAATAACCTCACTTCTGGCTTACATTAACTTTTTCTCAAATATTGTAAAATGAAGATTCTCATTATTATTTTTTATGATAATTATTAAGATGTTTTAAAGTAGAATTCAGCCTTTTTTTCCTTACTTTTTATTATTTTGATAAATTCATCTGTTTAATAACTTCCCATTGAGTTCATGAATGTTTATAAGAGTGATATTTTTAAAAATTCTCAAAACTTATATAGATGTAAACAATAAAAAATTAAAAAAAAAATAATAAATTTCTAAATGCAAAGTTACCAGCTGATTAGTGATTAACTATTAGTAAAATTTAAAGTGATATATGTTTGGAGAATTTAACGTAGCTGATTGGGCATTGAAGATGCAAGAGAAAAAAGCAATGATGATCGAAAACGATTACCTATGGGTTTGGATCTTCCAATTCCCTTATGCCCTCACACTGTTTTCACAGAGAACAAACTCCTTTGATGGGGGAAGAAGTTAGGGGACTGCAAGGAGGAAAATAACCCCTTCCTTAAAACTTCCCAAATATTGAAAATGAAGTCGCATTATGAATGGTTAGGAGTTTTAAGTTATTGAATTTCCTATTTGGCCCCTCATCAAATAAGAAATGCTTATATAATCCATGATATTATGTAACTACTCTTAAGCCAATAATTAAACTTTAATAGATCACTTAAATTTGGCTAATCAAAAGATAGCATACACATTTAATAACTACATGTGTGGTCTTAAATATTGAATTTTTCCAACAATATAAAAATTCATACAACACTAGCCCAACAAAATTTTGTTTTTCTTCATAAACCCATTACGCATTAGAGGAGTTTTTTGGCTAATCAAAAGATAGCATACACATTTAATAACTACATGTGTGGTCTTAAATATTGAATTTTTCCAACAATATAAAAATTCATACAACACTAGCCCAACAAAATTTTGTTTTTCTTCATGAACCCATTACGCATTAAAGGAGTTTTTTTTTTTTTTTTTTCCTGTAAAACTACAAAGAAAATGTGGGTTTCATAAGAGAATGGAAGATCTAAACCCGTATAATCGCTTTCGATCATGAAGTAAGGTACGCTTTCGCTTTCAGTATTCGTTTATCTTAAATTTGTCATGGGTTAATTAAATTCTCCCTATACTGTACCTATACATAAGACTCCTGTCAAATATTTAACGGTAGTTTGATAGTAGGGACCAAACTGAAAACTAAATGAAAACTCAAGGGTAGATTTGTCGATTTTTAAAATTTAAGGACTAAATAGAAAACAAAATGAAAACTCAAAGATGAAAAATGTTTTTTCCTTATTTTATAATAGAGAAATTTCAACATATGGTTTTTTTTTTTTTTTAGAGTAATTTCAAAAATAGCAAATATTTTGAAATATTTTAAAAATTGATATTTCTCAACTCTGAGATTGGTGGATCTTAGTCTAAGATTGTGGAATCTTAGTTTGAATATCACTCTAAAAAATGTCATTTTTTTTTCACTTTTACTATTTTTTAAAATATCAATTCTTAAAATTCTATTTTTGAAATTCCTCTTTATAATATTTATAAATATAACAAATTTCATATTTGTCAATTAGTGATAACAATGATTTAAAATTGTTTGAAATGAGTTAATCATTGATTCACTATGATATATAATAATCATTTTATATTATAACCATTGATTTACATATTTTAGCCCGCGTGTGAATTGGTAATTAACAATTTAACAGCGGTAAAAAAATTATATATTCACAAATAATTTTAAAAAATTACATATTTATAAATATTATTTTTTATTATTATTATTATAAAAAGAGTTTTCACCAAAAAAAAAAAAAAAGCAACCAGAAATAATGGTTGAAGGTGATTGGGCATTGAAAATTCAAAGTCTTTTCATTTTCGTGTAAATTACTCGGATGGTTACTGTTTGACTTTGACTTGCCTTTTGATTTCATATATAATACATTCATACATTAATTTCACTTTCTTTCAATTTGAAACCCTTACCCCGTTTATCAACCCACGTGTTTTCTTCAAATTTTTTATAACATTTTTGTGTTTAGTGTATGAATGACTTTAATAAATTTGTTTCCTTTGGAACTCTATGAAATTAATCATTTTATTAATATCGCTTTCTAATATTTTATTTTTCAACCAAACTTTATTTTTATTTTTTTATAGTAGTTAGTTTTTGCACCAAAAAATAACTATAATAAATTCACGAATGCTAAGATTAAATTCACATACCCTTTGTTTTTCTATTAAAATTTAATGCTGGCATTAATCATGTTTAGATGATTTGGAAATTCCATATATCATTTTATTATTTCGATAGTGCTCATTTTAACTTCTATTTTTTTTTTAAATTTAAAACTAAATAACTAAAATTAAAGAAATTGAATTAAATTAGTATTTTTGTATTAATTACATACTATGAGGTTTTTTATTCTCCAAACCTACCTGGCTTATTTTCTATTGCCTTGACTTTTATGGATTAGGATGAAGAAAAAATTCCAATACGGTTTTAGGCAGTTAATAATTTTTAGCATCTAAATCTATATTTGTTACATACTTAACCTCCGTCAATTACTCTAAACCAGTTGCTACAATGTAAACAAAAATGAAGACTTTTTTACCCATGACATGGGTCAGAGTCAAGTTTTAGTTTGAATTTATTTTTCATGATTGGCTCAAATGTTTGATTAAGAGAGAGAGAGAGAACAATCAAATAGGTCTTGAAGCTTAAACATAAAATTTGAAATTCAATGCATTACATTGCACAATCAAACATTCAATTTAATTTTGACACTTATTTCAAATTAATCTTTATACTATGATATATTTTGTTTCTTAAACTTTTTGTATTGTACTAAATAGAAATCTTAGACAATCTTAGACCAATTGTTTTGAAACCTAAAAACAAACTCAATAGGTATGGCTTAAAACACAAATCTACGTGATGATAGGATTTCTATTAAAAAGACCACAAAAATATAGGAGTAAGTAAAGACCACAACGAAATTTTACATAAATTCCGAGACCGAATCTGACAAGTGTGAAACTTTCAGGACCTAAATATGATTAAAACCTAGAATAAAATAAAACCCAATCCCCACAAAAGGATAAGAAAGAAGAATAAAAAAGATGTTCAATCATATTTAGAAGAGAAATGCACAAGATGATGCATTTACAAGTGCCTTTTTGCTGATGAATTGTTTTGATGAGGAAGTTTAGAATGTGAGTTGCTAATGTTGTGTTCTTTTGGTTTTTCCCTCAATTCCTCTATCCCTTCCAAGGCTTCCAAAACTTCTTGCATCGAGGGGCGATTTTTTGGATCCATTTCAAGGCATTTTAGAGTAAGATCTCCTGCTTGCAACGCTGCTTTCAATGTGTATTGACCTTCTAATCTGGCATCCATTAAATTCTTAATCTTTTTCTTCTTCTTCATCAAGATCGGCTTTGCCCAATCCACCAGATTGCGCTTTTCGGCAGGCCTTCCGAGATCAAGTGTTCGCATGCCCGTCATCAGTTCAAGCAGTACAACACCAAATCCATAAACATCACTTTTCACATATAAATGACCTGTACAAGTAGAACAATGACATAGATGGCTGGAGAGCTTAGCAACTTAACTCTAATGATGAAAGATAATTTTATATAGGTAGCACTTAGCATATTTAATTCATCATCCTTTTTAACTAATATAATTCCAATTGTGTGATTGTTTCAATTTCCTTTGATGTAAGAACGTGCAATGGCTAATAGATACTATTTGGTAAAATTGGCTTAAAAATTAACGATACTATCTCTCAGTCTCACCTGTAGCAACATATTCCGGGGCGACGTAACCATATGTGCCCATAATTCTTGTTGTTACATGTGATTCTTCACCTGCAGGCCCCAGTTTTGCCAAGCCAAAGTCTGAAATTTTAGCATCGTAATTCTGCCCATAAATACAAGAGGAAAATTTAGAGAGAAGAGATATGACACAGACATCGAAACTAAAAGGAAAGGAAGAACTTCGGAAACTCTATCCATGACCTTATAAAGATATGTAATGATGAAAGTATCTCTGAACCCACTCAAATAATGAAAGGAAAAGTTATGCAAAGATCAAATATATGATGAGTCCTTCCAGATTAGTTCTGATTACTCTCAGTTCAAATTTTAGCCTTTCTAATTTTTCTTATACCTACAGCCTCATAAACTTGAGCACATTTTGTTCCATGCAATAAAGAAAAAAGGAGCTGAAAAACATCTTAGCATTTCCATCTTCCCATTGAAATATAAATATCTAAATTGACTCTGGAGAATTGGACAAACCATATCTAGAAGTATATTTGAGGCTTTAAAATCTCTGTATATAACACGTTTTTCGGACGCGTGCAAGAAAGCCAAGCCCCTGGCTGCTCCAATTGCTATTTTAATCCTTTTTTCCCAAGAAAGTGGTTCAGTCCCTGATCATCACAGAAATCCAAAATTAGAATAGAGATCAATAGACAACTAATTTTCTCATTCTTCATTTAATGAAATCATACTTCTGAAGAGATGATTTTCCAAGCTTCCCCTGGGCATGAACTCATATACAAGAAGTAATTCTTTATCCTCCCAGCAGAAACCTAACAGCCTCACAAGATTTGGATGAGAAAGTCGTCCTAGAAAGTTCACCTCTGCCTGCATTATTAATAGACCTTGAAAAACGACCTAAATGGACTTTGATCAATACAAGATAAACACATCAACAGAACTCCTAATTGCATATTATTGTTAAGAGAACATAAATCACAAGGGATTTAGTAATAACATGTCCTTAAAAGACTTTAGGTTTTATGGTATTTCATTTTGGCTTTTACGAGTTGAAATATGCAGCCATACAAATGAGTAGAGTTCAGATTCATAAATTAATCTGCATTGAACAAGTTAGGCAAAAAAAATGACAATTAGAAAGTTTAAAGTAATAAAAAGACATGTCAAGTGTAGTAAAACATCATTGGTTTGTGACATACAGAACCTGACCCGGACTGCTGTCCCACAACCAGATCAGATGAAATGAAACATGAAATCCAAAACAGGTAAATGAGTATGAAACAAACAGCATTGGTTTTCTCTTAATAGATTTCATCAATAGCTAGAAATTGCATACAAAAACAAGAAGGGCACGGGTGCGGCTGTTTTACAGTTCTATGAAACTTCAGAATTCCACATAGAAAACGGAAAACAGACTGTTTCATCAAATTCAACCAATCTTTTCCATTGGCCAATAAGATATTCAACATAAATAAACTAAATTTTACCTGCCACTCCTGAAATCCTTGAACACTTTCTGAATTCAATTTCTTAATAGCAACAACCATCCCAGAAGAGCTCTTAGAAGGAGCAAGAGACTTTTCATCAACCCATCCTCTATACACCTTCCCAAATCCACCCTGACCAAGTAAATTATCAGTTTTGAAACTCTTTGTTGCAGTTTTCAGATCAGAAAAGCTGTATTCTTTCAAATTGGGATGGTCTAGAATTTGGCCATTTAGATAACCCTCATCAACATCTACACTTGCTGCCTCTGAAAATTGACTTCTGTCAATTGTGCTACTTGTTGCTGAAAATTCAATGGCTTTGCTATGATTAATTGATGTCACTGAAAAAAATGAAATTTCAAATGGGAATATGAAGAATTAGAATTAAAAGCTGAAAAATGAAATCTATACCTCGAGTAGAAGAAGAAACGTTTTGGCTGGGAAAATAATTAGAATCATGAGGAGCTGATGTTGATGCTGATGCTGATGCTGATGCTGATGCTAAAAAAGAGAAACAAATACCCATAATGAGAAGCTTTGAAGAATTTGACTCAGGAAGAAGCTATCAAATTGGAAAGCTGGGAAAAATGAGAAAAAACTCAATTCTACTCAATTTGGGGCAAAGAATGAGAAAAAGTTGGGAAAGAAATCAACTTTCTTCCTGTAATCTAATCTGTGATGTTTTATTTGATCTAAAATGGAAACTTTTTTTTTTCTTTCATTGATTTAGCAAGTGTTTTCCCTTGCACTTTCCTCTTTGGAACTTACTGAAAATGAAAAACGGTTTTTATTTTTGTTTTGGTTTTGTAATTTCCTTTGGTTAACGTTGACTGAATCTTTTCATGGATCCATCAGATTTAAGTTACTTTTCGCTTTACTTTCCAAAAATTCTCATTAGTGCTCCCTTTCTTTAATCATGAGTTTTATATTTATGAGGAAATAATTAGAACATTCCACTATATCACAATTTTAAAAATAATAAATTTGTTGAAAGTTTTAAAAATGTCATTTTTTTTCTTTGATTAATTGAATTTAATAAATTTCATTAAATTAATGAATTCATTTTCAATATTTTTTTTCTTCATATTGTAAATGATCGATACTAATATCTATTTCTATACTTCTAAATGAGAAGTTTTAAATTAAAGTTCAATAATTTTTCAACTCGAGTTAATTTTCATGATTTTGAAACTTTCATTATATAATGAAAGTGCTATTTTTTAAATATAATGCTCAGCATATAGATCAAGTTTGTAGTTAGATAGCGGGATGTAACTCATATTTAAGCCGAAAATGAAACATATAAAACAATAGGGGTAGTTGCACAATTTGATCAAAAGATGAAAGAAAATCAGTGGCATAAGGTTTGTTACGATCACACCAACTTTCAATTGAGCAGTTACCCCTCTAAATTTAAGAAGTTGTTGCAATCAAACCCTATCATTATAACTCCGTTAGTACTAGAGGTTTAATTGCAATAATTTCATAAGTTTAACATTATAATTGCTACAATTAGAAGTTCGAATGGTTAGTTTAAGAGTTTTTTTTTTTTTTTCAATAAGAGCATAACTCAACTGGTTAAGCATTTATTCTCTTCCTCTGAAACGGAAGTGTTCAAGTCTCTCATTCCCTAACTTGATATGATATTTAAAAATAGGTGTTTTTTTCTTTACAATTTTATATTTTATTTATTACCCCCTTTAAAATTTTCATTTAATTTTTTTTGAGATTGGGACTATTCTCCCTTGGAAAATTGTGGGTATGAGTGAGGTTCCTAGCTAGATAATTTCCCGCATGTAATTTTTAAAAATTTTAAGTTTAATTAAACTTATAAATATTTTTAATTAGAGTAGTATAAGTTAGTATTATGGGATAGACTTTATATTAGTATTATGGGATAGATTTTATATTTTTTAAGCTATAAAAACATATATATTCATAAAGTTTTAATATTATATCATTTAAAAATTAATAATCATATAATATTTATTATATAATTCTGGGGATTGAGATTGGTGGCGAGTTCATCCCTTCCCAATCTATGAACACAATTTTTTGTTTGTTAATTTTAGAATATAATTTATAATTAAAAATCCCTAACATTAGTGAATAGAAATGGGACACGCGTATCTTCTACTTTATAATTTCCAGCTGGAAAGAAAAAACTGTATAGGAATTAGGAAGAGAAATATCTAAAATGTAAATATAAAATATGGAAGAAAGAGTCTTTACATTGTTGTGTGAAATGAAACAGACAATTCAATGCAGTTGCCGTCTTTAAATTAAAAACAAATAAATTTGCACCAAACTAAACGAAAATAAAACCCCTAAATTCGAGGAAAGCGTAATATGAATTGTGATTGGCTGCCTCAAATTTTGGAATTTCATTTCATTTTTCTGTAAATTGTAATATGAATCCTTTTCCTTTTGACTATAATAAAACTATAATTTTATTTTTCTCTTTCCCACATGTTTTTTCTTCAATTTCTTTCAAAAGTCTTCTTTATTTACCTCAATCTCAGTCGTCATTCATTTCATCATTATTTCTCTTGGTTTGGATTATTTTTTTGCCACGTTTTTATTTTTAATATTTTGGACATCGTTTTTTAAAGTCCTTGTACTAAAAAAAATAATTTTAAGGAAATAAAGTTAATTTTTAAAATTAGAAAATAAAAATAAAAATCATTATCCAATGGGATCTAAGTATTTGAAGTTAAGAATATCATAAAAAAATTAGGGTAGAAAATCGTGTCAATTAAAAGATTTGCACAAATTTCTTATGTTCAAATCTAATCATATATGTCAACCAAGGCATATAGATCAACTTTTAAAGAGTGATTCAATCCCCCACCAACACTTTATATTAAAAAAATGTCATAATATATAATTTAATTATTTACTCATTCATATGGTCTAATTATATAAAAAAAAATTAATTATTACATTCTAAAAATATAATAACTAAATTGCTTGAAAAAAATCTGAGAGACACTAAAATCTAAAGATGACTTCCCCATTGCTCCATTTGGTTGCTGTTTTTTTACGACATAGATGCCAACAATTATTTTAACATCTCCCGCAAAAACCTTAACTAGCCATACTACGGACAAACTCTTCAAGAATCAATATGATCAAACCCTTAATTTTATAAAGTCAATTGACGAACCAAAGTTTTACTAAACGTGGAAAATCCAACCCATACACAGCCCATGATTACAATAGCAATTTGACAACTAATGAACTTGTTTTTCCCCCCTATTAAGATGACCTAGTGCTTCTCATGATTTCTCATCACCAATATTTTTTTTTTATTAAAAAAAAAAAAGCAATGGACCGACGAAAACTTCTAGGAACAAAATATTTAACAAATCTTTACTTGACTGAAGGTATAAAGAGATGCCCAAGATAATTCCAAACAAGTCAAAGAGTCCTACAAACAGGTGAAAAAAACTGACGACTACAAGAAAACCAACCAACTCAACCATTTGAACTAAAATTTCGATGTAAGTTTTCTATTTTGTAATATTTTCTCAGTTTTATAGATTAGAAATCACCCCAAAATATTTTTAGTTGGGGATTCAGATAAATAAATAAAAGCCTATTTGTATAACATAAGCAGAACACAACACAACGTTACTTCAAAAAAAAAAAAAAGTAGCGTCAGCAGTACATACATGCACCAAAAGGAGCCTTAAAAAAATCATGGCTTCATATTTAAGGAGAATCTATATAATTAAGCTTCTACGTGCCAGGCATGGAGTGTAATTGTAACACGAGAAAATACACTTAAATTTTAGGCATTCTTTGAGGGAACGCTAGTTTTGATATATAACCAGCCACCAAGCAAAAACCATCAAAGCATAAACTTTATGGAGACTTGAGAGGTGGGTGTTAACGATATGCCACCCGTTTTGAACAAGAGGCTGCAAGCAACTTGATGATGACACTATGCAGCATGATTGGTAGATTGACTGCGTTTTTACATGTCACCATTAGCTCTCCAAATCAAGCTCACCAGCGTCCTCATCATTTCCAACAGAGGTTGTCTCTGTAAAAAAATCTTCGTGCGGATACATCTTCTGAAATAGCTGCACATACCAACAGACCAATTTATAACTTCTAATCAACAACAGCATGGAAGATCTATGGTACATTATAAAACTCCAGAACAAACAAATTCATTAAAACATATAAGAACTGATCCACGTCATCCCTCATGCATGCCAGTTATATCATGCAAAACAAATCACAGATGCATCCATGGATTATCATTTATCATATAGATGAACATCTAAATCAGGGATTTGGTTTCTCAGAATTCACAAACAAGAACAAGTATGTGGGGATCTCTTATTCCTTAAAGAGTATTTGTAGGAGGTTTCATGAATAGAGAAATTAAATATGCAATTAATTTCTGTTAAAGAAACAGAATACCTCAAAAGTAGCATTCAAAAGATTATCGTAGTTCAGATTTCCATCAGGCATAGGAGTGAAGCTCACTGATCCGAATTGACCCTGAAATTGACAAGAATACTTACACATGTAAACTTAACTGTCATTCAACTGATGAATATGCACGTCAACAGTAGAACAGAAAAGTTAATGTCTTAATTCTAAACATCACTGAAGTAATGTTAGTTCTCTATTATCCAACAATGAATGGAACTAGCACAATGAACTTGATCAGTTGACCCTAATACCTCATCCAAAAATAAAATTGATGAATGGAAAATAAAAGTCAATCCTGATATCAGCCTTAAAAATTTTAGCAATAGATTTTTTCTTCATTTTTACCGATGGAAACCATAACTTTAATAGATACAAAAAATGGGTATAAAGGTGCAAAGTTTAAGAAGAAACAGAGGCACTCTATTTACAGAAATTTACAAACAAATAAGCAAATAGAAAGTACATAGAGCAAAACTTTCATGATCAAATGGTTTCAATATCCTACTCCATGAAGAAACCAACAAATTGACCACCACCAAACATTAACATTAGCAAGATCGTCAAATTTATCTTTGAAGGTTTCTCCTATTGTGCTCCAACCAGAAAAGAGAAACAAATGGTCGACAATTTCACAAAATACATGAAGATGAAGACAAATAAAGATGACGACTGCTATTTTACAAAAGATCATAAGTTGCATTTTTATTTTATTTTACCTAAAGACTAAAAACAATAGCCATGCAGAAACAATATTCTTAGAACTGACGTAAAACTGGACAAGATTATCGGTGGAAAGGAATACGCAAAATTTGATCCAACAAAATGCATCAAGATGCAAAATCCAGATATTTATCACTACTGGAAGCAAAAATGATAATAGAAGCATGAAAGGAATTCTGTTTATTGAAAAGAACAAGCATCACCTGTCCTGTTGAAAGGTTTCTAAAGTAAATCAGGCAAAAATAGAAGGGGCAAAGAACAAATGCTTTTATCGTACATCAAGCAATTCTCACCATACTTAAATCCTGAATATATGATGCGCTCCAAAGCAGAGCAGAATCTTTATCTTCTGCATTGATATTTTGATCTACAGAACTAGCATCAGGACATTCAGATACAAAGTGTGATACAATAGCATTGATAGCTGCATATAGAACCTCTTTCCCTTGATCAGCATTATCACAAAGAGTAGAGATGTATATGACAAACCTAAACAAGAGAAGGCAACATTGTCAACCAGGTTCAATACCAAACAATTAATCCACACATAAAAGGAGCATGCTCTCTAGTGGTAAGGCTATATTATTTTTATGAAAACTGCAAGTGTCCAGGCATAAAATGAGAAAAAAAAAGTCATAATAAATTGAGAAATTACTTTCAATCTGATCATGCATAAAAAACTCACAAAAAATTAATGTTGAGAGTAGAGCGCAAGGTACCTAAAAGAAAAAGGAAGAAAATAGTAGACAACAGTGAATTTCTTTACAAGACTGAAATGAACTCACATGTCTGGAGGACAAACTGCCAAATTGCCACCTATCTGTAGAACTCGAACTGATGTAACTTGCTCGGGAAACAAAGCTGTGGTTGAGGAAGGAAAATTGTTAACACAGTTACATGGTTCAATAACCTACAGCGATAGAAGTAGAGTGATCTTACTTCTAGGAGGATACACCAACAGAGAGTTCTTAACATCAGGTACCAAGGAGTGCTTTGTAATGCATATTCCCCTGGCCACCTTGTTGTTAACATCTCTCAATCTGACATCTTGAAGACTTTCTAGAGATAATGTTAATGATGAGGAAACTATGAAGGATGGATCTAACACCAACTGGTGACTAAAGATATCCTGACCAGAAGCCAGCCGAACACCCCTATAATGGTCACTAATCTGCAAGTATTACAAGATGTAATATGTCAATCCATTTTCACCTTTATCAAAGCCTTGTTTAGTTCATTCCAAGTAGTACCTACAAGGAAAAGAAAAAAAAAATACTATCATCATTATAAACCTTATCCTTTAGCAGAGCAACCACAGGCATTCGCAGTACCTGTATGAAAAGGAAAAAAGATGTAGATAAGAGTAAAAGTTTGAACTAATAACAAAACAAAAGAGGGGGGAAAGTTGAATAACCAACTTGATATTCGGAAGTGAAAGGCAGAAAAAATTAGACCAAACTTCAAACATCTTTCATTAAGAGATCTGAGATCTACCTAAAATATAAAGAAGGGAAAATTGATTGCTTAAGCAAAAAGTGTTTGACATTTGTATTTGTATTTTTAGTAAGATTTTTAGTGTGGCCCTTTATCTCCATACATCATATCCTGCAAAATGAGCACGGGGGGGAAAGCAATAATTATTGTATACAAGCCAATCTCCTTGGAGAACAACTGTTTGTAACCAAATTTCTTAGGGTGAACCATGACCTAAAACCATTGTTATAATACCATTGTGAATCAGTACTCTAATTACATCATATCAAGCTACCAGAAAAAGAACTTCTCTAGATAACGAGTCCTGTACTCAAGAAGACAAAATTAGATAAAAAAAAAAACTTAAAAAGCTCTGAAAGAAGTATAAATATATGAGAAATTCTACTAGATGGCATTTTTTGAGTGGCTATTTTCAAAAATAGTAAAAGTTAAGAAAAACTTCACACATGGCATTTCTTTTAAAGGCATATGTGAGTTGGGTTTACACTTGCTTTGGGTGAGGGAAGAAAAAAATTATTTTTCTTGAAAATTTTCAAAACTTTTTTAATTTTTGAAAACCCTGAAATATAATCATCAAATTAAGTGAGAGACATATGAATTTAATGCTACTGACAAAAAAATTGGCGTGTTTAACTAAAGAGAGACATAAAAGGGTGGTGGGAGGAAGGAAAAAGCAAAGTATACATTATCATAATACAGAGTTAAAAGCCTGTTAATGGAACTTACATAAAGACAACCTTTGACTGCAGCACGGCGACAGAATGCTTGAGAAAGCTCCCCTTGACCATAAATAGGATATAATAAAGCTCCATGTGCATTTTGAAACCTAGCAGGAATTAACAGAGTAAAGAATAAAGTTGCGCATGAAATGTTACTAATTTATGGCATTAAAGTCAAGCAACATCGAACTTTATATTATCAAACTATTTTTAAATAAGTAAAAGAAAGGTGGAGTTTATGTCAATGATGATGTTCAATGTCATAAATAATAAAATTAGCCAAATCAAAGATCTTTATTACTACACCATGTCAAATGATCTTCCAATCTATTAAAATGTCGGTGTGTTTCTCCATGTTTTAGGAAACATACATATGAAAGGTGCGGTGCCCTGTTTTTGTCATTCATGAACTATCAAAGAGCTATAAAACAGAAATGACAGTAAATATGTTAATAACCTGCCAATTGAAGTATGGTATAGAGTTAAACGATCTATTCCATCTCTCGTAAGGATTTTGTTCTCGCAAACTTTAATATCATCCTGATCATAATCTGCCAAGGATATAGTATACAGAATCATCCTACATAATGGAACAGGAAGATCATAAGCCACAAGAAATCATACTAGTAAGCTTAACGAGTTTAACAAGTTCAACTGAATCACTTACGATTTCATCTTCGGAGGCAGTCGCAATTTTGTCAAGAACTCTACAAACGGACTCTCCAAATCCTCATTCGAGATTCTGGAACTTTCATCACCCTCAGCAGAATCCAAATGCTGCTGAACAAGTTTAAAAAATCTCATCAACTGATTCTTCTCCGTCAAACTCAAACTCTTATCCTTAAAAATAGCAGCTCGAGAACCAGGAACATTAACCAATTTACCATTCTCATCACACAAATAACTAGCATCAATACTCTTAAACTCCAAATACTGATTAACACCAGATTTCAAAACAATATCAATACATTTATCAGCACAAAACAAAACCCTAGGTCCAGCCAAATCAATATTGAACTTTCTCGAGTGTTGTAGAAGAATTTCTGGCGCGAAAGAGGAAATTTCAATGTGAGAGTATAAGGATCTAGATTGAAGATTAACGGAGATGTAATCGAAGGAATCGTCGGAAATGGAGAGTGATGGAAAAGGAGGAGAAGGGGAAGTGAGAAAGGAAGTAAGGTCTTGAATTGGAAGAGAGGAAAAGTGAGAACCATAGTAAGGGTTAGGATCAAGATGGAGAACAGTTTTTCCGACGGCGGACGCAGCGGCAGCAATGATGGATTGAGAGAAACCGGTGCCGATTACGATTAGGTCAAAAGTGGAGGGATCGATCAAAGGGAAATCGCTCATGTTGGTATGGGAATGGATCTTCCTCGGACGGGTCTGGGCTCTTGCTTCCAACTTTTATAGCCTTTTCCTCAAATTCGTTTTCATTGATATTTGATTTAAAATATAAATATAAATTTCACCATTTATTTAAATTCAAATTCAAGAAATGAAGTTAACATATTAAGATCGAAATTAACTCCCTCAACTCAACACAGAATCATTCTGCCTTAGCATATTAATTTAGATTTAATTACAACAAAACAATATAGAGGACTTTGCTTATGAATAGGCAATCAAATTGTATAAGAATATGTTAATCCTGTATTAAATTAAATAAAGAAAAAACCATAAAACTTGTTTGATTGCAATTTATGCTTCCTAACGGTACAAAAAAATGATAAGAAATTGCAAGAAAGGACACAAACAAAAAAATTACAAATCTCAACTCATTGCATTACAAAATCAGAAGAAAATTGCTGGGGCTGTAAAATTTTCTCCAGCCTCCTCACCGAATTATCCGCAAACTGATCCTAATAAAATAGTTTACACACGCATGCGAACACAGCGATGCATTGGCTGCATTACATTAAGCTTTAGCCACTTCTTCACTTGAACACTCGACATACGAATTTGCTAACTCTTGTTGACAATATCAACCAAGGTATAATCCCAACCTGCAGTTCATAAGAAAATAGGACTAAGACTAAGAACTACCATATTTTCATCATGTGCAGGTAAGATAAATTGGTATGGACAAAGTTGCAATGATAATTAAGTTCTCCGTGCTCTACCTTAACATAATCACTTTCAGTACCTCCAACCTTCCAAGATAATACCTTTCCTGCAGAAGGGAGGGGATGGATCAAGACACTAGGAAAAATTTATTTGAGAAAGAAAGAACTATTCTTTACGTTTAGTGAGTCAATTTCACATTAAAAGTTTTAATTTCATATTGAAACCAAATTGGAATAAGTAATGAAATTAATAACCTTCTTTAAGGAAACAATAAAATTGCGTAAAAAAAAAAAAAAATCAGCCAAGACCAAGCCAACAAAATACCTAAAACGTAGTTAAAAAAAAATCAAATCCTAGCCTTACCCAATCTCAACAACAAAATCAGCAGAAAAAGAAGAGTACAAACCCGACACCAAAAAAAAAAAGTTCAACTTAACAACAAAAATAGCCTTGCTCTACAAGAACACTAACACCTTACTATGAATCTCCTAAAAAAAGGCAACTCAACTAAGAGATTATTCAAGTCTAGGTTCAATTTGAAGAAATTAAAACCTTAAGATTAAAATTGAACAAACTTCAATTTTTTTCCATATTCGTGCTTAGTTAGGGGGCAAATAGGTGAAAGTAATTTAATTCGATGCCTTTTTTTTAAGGGTTTCTCTTTTTCTCGTGAGTCTACCTTCAAGCTGCTTTGTATATATTTTCTTATTGCAAACTTCAATTTATTATTTTTTTAAAAATTTTATTTAAATGACATTTTATTGTTAACTTTACTTCAAAATCATGTTGGCAGTGAGTGTGACTACCAAATGGTTGGACAAGTTGTTGAGGTATGGTAGCAACAGAAACACTCCAAAACCAGCAAAGAAGCGCAAGATACATCAAAACCTACATGACCACATGAGAAATGTCTTTTAAGATCATCAACATAATAGTACACTTTCTAGAACATTCAATACATATAAAACCACCTTTGAAATCAGTAGACCTCGCTGGTATGAACCATGTGACAGCTTCATCTCCTTACTATGTAATTCTTGATCTGGCAGCAATGCGAGTCAGTTAAAAAATTAAATAGTAGGGTGCAACGCAGAGCATATTATCGATAAGAATAACTACCCAAGGCAATAAAAGACTAAAAATTAGCAAAATGTGGTTTAAACCCTGAAGTATATTACTGATTAGATGTTATAGATAGAATCTCCACATCCCCAAAAATTGAACTATAATCCAGGAAATCGTGACGAATAGTATGAGCATTGTGTCGGTTGAATTTTCAGCTTTAAAAGCTTAATTAGCTGCAGTAGCATGGACATATTCCAGCCAGCATAAACAGGGAGTAATTTTAAAGCCTACGAACCATACACTGATAACGTTATTCCCTATCGGCTTTCGATAAAAAGCGGTCATGAAGTAAAACCACAATATTATATAAGCAACAATTAGCAATTCAATTAGAAAAGTAAACTGGAAAGAAATATGAGTTTGAGCCTCACAATTTGCCAGTTCCTTCTCCTTGGTGGCTGCCAACCTCCGAAGTTTTGCAGCTTGAGCAAATGTAGATGGCCTATATGAACATTAAAAAACACAGTCCAATAAGAATTATTAAACGCTAAACTGAATTG
Source organism: Gynostemma pentaphyllum (assembly GCA_028015215.1). Lineage (NCBI taxonomy): Eukaryota > Viridiplantae > Streptophyta > Magnoliopsida > Cucurbitales > Cucurbitaceae > Gynostemma > Gynostemma pentaphyllum. The sequence goes on from CM051355.1 coordinate 13,864,456, forward strand.
ATTTTTTTTTTTTTTTTTTTAGCAGATTGAAATCATGTACTAATATTAATGTTGAAACAAGCTTGAAAATTTCTTACTGTGATAAAGAGCTGGCCTCCTTCAAAAGTTGCTTAATTTCATTTCGCAATTCAATTTCGACATCACTTTTGGAACCTTTCTGAAAAGTAAAAGAATGATCCAAAAACAATTGTCAAATTCACAAGATTGAATGAAAAGCAATTACAATTATTCTTTGAATCAATAGATCCACACAAGGAAAGGTTTGGCCATGGAAATTAAAACAGAATCGAAGAAAAGTAAACCTTATTGATGTGATTCATCCATGTAGAAAGAAGCTGAAAAACAATGACGATCATGAAAATGAATGGAGCGGCAATCGAGCTTCGACACTCTAGAATTTCGTTCGGTTCCATCTCCCAGCCAGTGATTTTTACAAAATCGAAATCAAAATCAACCTTTTCTTAAGTTTGTTTCGCTTCACAATACAAACAACGAATGAAGACTGATCGAATCGTCTTCAAATCCCAGGCCTAGCCCATTATTTCTAAAAAATTGGGCCCATTTGGAAAAATTATTAGAATTGCCATCATTTTCATTTTTGTCCTTTATATCACAATTTTTTTTGTTTTTTTAGCATTCACAAATATATCTTTTAAACCTTTTAAGCATTTATAAGAGATTAAATTTGTATAAAAAAAAATTACCAACATGATTATTAGAATTGCTTCACTTTTAATATATTATATTTTAACATTTGTTTTAGATTGAATAATTATCATTTGAGTGAGTTTTTAAAGATTAAAATTCTCACTTTGTTATAAATTAGTCGTTATTTTAATTATGATAATTTAATCATAATGTAATATTTTGATTTCCATTATTTCTAAAAAAATTTATTTAAATAAAAAATCAAAAGTATTGACACGAATGAGTTTTTTTTGTTTTTTTTTTTTTTTTGTCGAATGAGTTTTTTTATTTGAGATCATTTATGATTTTGTGAAATGCAAGTGGGAATATCACAATCACAAGTGGGACATTTATTTTGGTGAGATGATTGAGGTTGAAAATTAATACAATTAAGGGTTTTTTTCAAAAATAATATTTTATGAATTTAACTTTTTTTTTGTCTTTAATAACAATTTTTTTTAAAATAGTTCTTTGCATATATAGTTAAAAAAAAGTCCAATATTTATAAAAATAACAGTCCAATAAATTATTTGTAAAAATAATAAAAAACATACTCAAATTCACGCTTAAAATATTATAAAGTTGCCATTAATTTGTATAAGTAATCGCTGATAATGCTCATAGGTAATCACTGGTTTTACCAATAAAATGTATCATTTCAAAAATAATATTTGCTTTCCTTTTTTGGCCGAAAGAAATCATTAAACCGACCACACATATCTTTAAAATGTTAGTTTTGAAAAGTTTCAAAACATTTGCTATTTTATAATATGGCTTCGTTTAGCATTGATTTTGGATCTTTTTAGAAAATTTAACTGTTTGGTTAAGGAAGATTTGATAGATTTTAAAAAAATCTAATTACATAATTGCCACAGATATACAAAAGCAATTTCCTAAATTTTCCCCCAAAGGCTCCGTTTGGGATTGAGGTTGATCAGCTTTTTCCAAAATTCTAATTACTTTTATTGTTTGGTAAAAAGAAAATATCAAATTTAAAAAAATCAATTTTACTAACTGCCTGATTATGAGAATATGAGGAGGAGCTGCTTTTCAAAAACGATTATCAAATAATTTCTCCTACATTATGGGCCAAAAAATTCGGGCCTCTATCCTTCCATTAGTCATGGTAATTTGAGTATTATGATTTAATTTCATTGACATCTATTAATTATCATAATTAAAAATTGAAAACGATTTTATGGAATTGTATATTTCAAATTTCAATTTCATATATTGTACTTCAGGTATAATCAAATCATCACGTGTAATTAATTAATTTTGTATATAAAATAAATACATTAACTTTTATAAACTATTGTGATTTAATTAATATAAATCATAGTTTGATTATAATAAATTTTACTAACCTAACATACATACATATATTATTATTTTTTTAATTTAAAATACATATTAGCTTTAAATTAAAATATAAATATTTTGTAATGACATTACATTACAAAAATATATAATTTCCCTTTAAATCAATTAAACAAATATAATTTAACCATTTATATATCTCACAACACTTTTAGAAGTTGAATTTTCCAAACACTAATTTGTGTTCATAAGTTGAATTCACCAAACACTAATCTGCTTGATGGTACAGCTGATTTTTTCTACAGCATAGCTGGACATCAATTATTTTAAAAGCTACAGCAATACCAAACTAGCCCTCTAAAAACAAAATAAAAACTGTACAATATATTTATTTATGAAAAATTTATATTTAAATTAATATAAATCAAAATTGATTTGTAATAAAATTTGATAAATATTTCTGATGTAAAAATATATATTAGATCTTAAATAAAATTTAAAAGATAATTAATAGTTGTAATAATTATATAATTTTAAGCATAAATAATTTTTTTTATCAAATAGATAATATTTTGTTTAAAAAAATTAGATTGATAATATTTATTTTGTTTCTTTATGTTTTCTTATATAGTTTTTTATTTGTATGTTTTTATGAATTATTGTGATTAAATAAATATAACTAATAGTTCAATTATGATTAAAATAAAATGTTTTCATGTTAATTTAAAATCATGATTAATACACATTTGATTTTAAATTAAAAATTAAAAAATATAATGTTCATTATAATAATAATAATGACATTACAAAATATTTAAGTATTATTCAAATCAATTTACTGAACATTATTTAGATATCATTATCTCACAGTATTTTTAGAAGTTGAATTTATCAAACACTAATTTTTTACATAAACTGAATTTACCAAACACTAATTTGATTCATGAAAGAATTGATTTTTTCTATAGCTTAGTGACAACAATTATTTAAAAAAGCTACAAACTAACCCTATGCCATACAGTGGAATTTCGTTTTAAAATTTAGAAAATACAAAAGTGGGGTGGTTATGAAATTTTGTGAAAAAGATGGCATTTGTGGAAGGGGCATGGTCTTAAAATGGAAGGCCCAGCCCAGTCGAAGTTTCATTCAATATATCAGATATCTCGGAAAGAAGTAGTGAAGTTACGAAAGTAGGCTTGACTGGTGAGATGAATGATTGCTTGAAAGACGCGTTAATCGTTTTATCACGTTTATTCAAGTACGAGTCATAACATGGGAGGGCAAAACAGTCATTACATTACAACATAAATAGGCTTTAAGTGGCGTAGAAGAGGCAAATTGAAAGCAAAGAGATTAGAAAACAACACACAAAGGAAACACAAAGGGATTTTAAGTAGAAATAAATAACCAATCGGAACAAATCACACGGATCGATGACGTGGAAAAAGATTTAGAGAAATCCCGCCTAAACCCAAAAAGGGCTTGATATCGCGATTTCTCTCACTAAGCTGCTAGACGAACAAACCAAAACCCGACTCACTCCTTCATATTTGAATCCCCTCTTTCTTTGCTCAATTTCATATCTTCTTCTTCTTCTTCTTCTTCTTCTTCTTCTTCTTCACAAACCCTAATTTTTCAGGTGCAAACTTTCATTCCTTCATTTTCTCATTCATTGCTTTGATTTTCGATGTTTTTTTTCACTTTTATTGTTCTTCTTCTTCCTTAGCATTCGTCATGAAAGGCGGTAAATCCAAAGCTGCTCCTAAAAAGACAGATACTAAGTCAGTTCCTTGATATCTTTTCATTTTATTTTTTCAATATCTTGAATATATGCGAACTTCTTGTCCTTTTTTTTTTTTTTTTTTAGGTTTTGATTGATTTTGTTTGTTTAGGTTGAAGAGTAAGAGTGCTGGAGCTAGTAAGAAACCGGCGAAAGGTGTCAAGGATCCAAACAAACCGAAGAGGCCGGCTAGTGCTTTCTTCGTCTTCATGTACTTTTGATGATTTTCTGAGTTTTTTTTTTGTTTAGATCTTTAATTTATTGAATGTTCTTCTTCTTCTAATGTTTGTGGTGTTTGATAGGGAGGACTTTCGGAAACAGTATAAGAAGGATCATCCTAATAATAAATCTGTAGCTGCCGTAAGTGATTTTAGATCTAATCGTTGAAATGAAATGAACTGAAATATAAACTTTGTTTTGGATAATTCGTTGATTTGTTTGTTAATTGAATTAGGTTGGAAAAGCTGGTGGTGATAGGTGGAAATCAATGTCTGAAGCCGTAAGTAATTTTATTGAAATTATCACTGATTTACTTTTCTTTTCTTTGTTTGATCTAATAATAATTCGATATTTATTTTCATTTCTCAGGAGAAACTACCTTATATCAACAAGGCTGAGAAAAGGAAGACTGAATACAACAAGACCATGCAGGCTTATAATAAGAGAATTGTAAGCTTCTATTGTTAATTCAATTATCTTTTTTTTTTTTATAATATAATATTTAGAAAAAGCAAGACTAAACAATTCTTGCTAGGCCGAGGGTGGAAATGGAGCTGAAGAAGAAGAATCTGACAAATCCAAGTCAGAAGTGAATGACGATGATGAAGATGATGATGAGAGTGGAGAGGTTTGTTAATAATTATGTCTTAAATTTTGATATTCGTGAAAGGAATGCGGTAGTTATTATTTCTAAGAATATTTATTTTTTGGATTTTACATTGCAGGATGATGATGATGATGATGATGATGAGTAAATGTCGTGGAAGGGATGGAAGAACAAAAAAAAAATTGACTTTCCATAGCTTTGGAGCATAAGAAAGAAGACTCGGCAATTTAGATTTTACTTGTGTCTCGGATAAATAGCTCTCCTTTTCCCCCCCTTTTTTAAGTAACCTAGGATGATAGGATAGAGGGAAGAAATGAAATGAAATTCAAACAAACAAGGATTGGATTGGATTGGATTGGGTGGTTCAATGTTTAATTCCTCCTCAAGTTTATATGGCTCTGTACTTAAAAAGGAAGATCTTGTAGTAGTTTACAATCATTCAGTTTTAGTTGTTTATGCCATTGATCTTCTTTCTTACTACCATTTATCTTTCAAAAATCTGAAATCAACAAATTTCTTATTTTTGACAGTCAACTGTGATTTTCATTCCAGCAGATGCATGAGTTAGTAAACTGAATTTGAATTTGGTAGGATATATCGTATTGTCATATTGACGGGATCCTGAGTTGGAAAGTTTATTTGGGACCATAAGATTGTTTTTCAGTATTCTATTTTTAGAAGAAATGATATGATGTTTGTTCATGTTGACTCTCTTTACCACCTTACATTGAGATTTTTTACTTTGACCGAAATATTGCATGGAGAGGCCAAATTGAGCTTAAAAGGAATATCCTTGTACACTGACCAAATTAAATGGTTTGGTTTGCTTTTATACTTGTAATATGAGTATCATTATTCTCTCAATTCATGGTAATGGCCTTTCAAGTAGTGAAAATTTGTTACTGACTATCGTATGATTTATTAACCTCTATTCCATTGATTTTTTTTCTGAGATTACATCAAAATAGGGGAGGGGGACTCAAGGGGAAGAGAGTATATGTCAAATCAATTGAGTTATGTTTATGTTGGTTCTATTCGAATGATTTTATAAATGTTTAAGAATGCAATGTTAATTTAATTAATAAAAGGCTCGTGTAAGTAACATCACAATTTGACTATCGTTGTTAGAGGAATATGATCATATAACCGAACCAAAAGTATCGTTCTACTACTTCCTGTCTCCTGAGGCGATAATTGAAGAAACAATAAAAGGGCGGGTATTCGAGAGAATGGGAGGACCAGGACGGTGTCTGCTCATAACAGGACCTCCGGTTAGGTAAGCCATTTTCCATTTTGAATCCTCCAAAAATTGAATGAATGAATGAATGAATTTGATATTGGTTGTAGGGTGTGGGTAAAACCAGTTTAATAGTGAGGGTTTTTGAGACGATAAAATCCTCAAACCCTAACTTCAAGATCAAGGGCTTCTACACTCGTAAGTATTCTTTTAAAATTAAAACTACCATGAGAATTGAGAATTGAGAATTGAGAATTGAGTTGCATCAGGAGAAGTAAGGCAAGGTAGCGAACGTGTTGGGTTTGAGGTTGTCACCTTAGATGGCCGTACAGCTCCACTTTCCTCCACTACTGTTTCTAGGTAGGATTAGAGGAACTCCTTTTCTTTCTTTACTGTGTGGTGTAAGACTATGGGTGAACTCTAATACTGTCAACTTGTGGCACATGCTTTTTTTTTTTATCAATGGCAGCCCAGAGTCTCTCACATGGCCTACTGTTGGGAGGTACAAAGTTGATATAGCATCGTTTGAGTCGTTGGCTTTGCCAGAATTGCAGGTAGGTTACGACTACTCATTTGAAGGGGAGTATGTATATTGGAAATACTTTCGCGTTTCACAAAATAATTCTACGTAAATTCTCATCGAAGTATATTGTTTCTTATCGGGGTTTTGTTGTGGCAAAAAATACATGCTTAAGGGAAAGCAGGAATATTATAGTTAGATCTTATCATGGAAATGTTCACAGCAATGAATGTTATTTATAACTCTATCCCTTATAATAATAGTCTTGTTCAAATCTCAATCTCAGAATTATGTAGAAGTGATATCTTTTACAGGCTGAAAAAGATACAGATCTTTTCATCATAGATGAGGTTGGTAAGATGGAATTGTATAGTTCATCATTTTTTCCAGCAGTTCTGAAAGTTTTGGAATCAAATATACCACTTTTGGCTTCCATCCCCATTCCCAAGTCTGGCAGGGATATACCTGGAGGTGCGTACATTCACTGATACTTATTGCCATTTATGCTGGCATGGAAAAGTAAATATTTGCCGTGTGGTTTGGACTGGAGTTTTATTAAACCATCATCACCATGAAAAATCTAAGTTCTAATTTACCATCTGACTTTAAATTTTTGTGGTGGATTCAATTTGTTAGACTAAAATATAAATTTGGCAGTTGCAAGGGTGCGCAATCATCCGGGAGCAACAATATTTACGTTGAACACAAGTAACAGGGATGCTGTTAGAGAGCAAGTTCATTCCCAAGTGTTAAACATGCTGCAACAGCATTAGTCGACCTGCTTCTTGCTTCGTCTAAATCATCCCCTCTAGTAGCTAGGAATCCTTGGAGGGTAGCCATGTGTTTACGTTTGTAAGATATACAAAGATAATTCTGGCATGAATATCATGTGAGCAGCAAAACTTGACAACAAACTAGTTTCGTAATTAATATCACTATAATTTTTGCATCTGTAGTACCGAATCCTATCTGTTCCTAGTTTCCATTGAATGGAGCTTGATGGAAACTTGAGTTTTTCCTTTTCACAGGTTGGATTATAAATTAACCTTATAATATGCACAAGAAGCAATGATATACACAAATATAAGCTAAGTGACAAAACGGTTTTGAACTTTGTTAACTACGTTTTCCTTGTTCAGCAGTTTGCAATAGTTGATTGGCCATGGATGAGAATGATTTTGCTGTGTCCTGCATATCCGTAGCTCTTAGGTTGATTCCCTGCCAAATTCAACGAAAAAATATTTTTGCATCTGTAGTACCGAATCCTATCTGTTCCTAGTTTCCATTGAATGGAGCTTGATGGAAACTTGAGTTTTTCCTTTTCACAGGTTGGATTATAAATTAACCTTATAATATGCACAAGAAGCAATGATATACACAAATATAAGCTAAGTGACAAAACGGTTTTGAACTTTGTTAACTACGTTTTCCTTGTTCAGCAGTTTGCAATAGTTGATTGGCCATGGATGAGAATGATTTTGCTGTGTCCTGCATATCCGTAGCTCTTAGGTTGATTCCCTGCCAAATTCAACGAAAAAATATTTAATGTCTTATGCCGCATCCCCCCCCCCCCCCCCCAAAACCAAAGGTCCTCAATCAAGTTTTTCTGAACCAGAAAGATATATAGGGATTGTACCTGTAATTTTTTTAAATTATCATGCAGCTTGCTTTCTGTCAACTTGGCAACACCTGTGTCCTGCAGTCAAAGAAAATGGATGGTGGAGTTCATATATTAATCGTGATACAAGTTAATTCCTTACATAGAAATGAAAATTTAAACTGTTAAACGCTAAATTAGTTAAACATTTTCATGATCATCAGGTCTTGCATCGGTTCAACAGCTTAAACATTTCCATGTGGTTTATTCCATCTTGTTCAGGATCATCATGAAATGCAGTATCATGTCAATTTCGTGATTAATCATTGTTAAAATTGTCTTTTGCTTACATTTCCCCCCCATATTTTCAGTTTAAGAGCTTAAGTTTTGATGCTAGGCATTGGTTTGGTCGGAATGTTAAGATTAACAAATAAACAATGAGCATGTTAGAGATGGTTAGGAGTCAATTTATACTTACACCAGCTGATGAAAACCCGTACTTCTTCTTAATTTGATCAACTGCACCTGCCTTATTATCTGGATTTGGATTCCATTCGGGTTTCTCTTCTTTGGCTGAACTTTTCTGGGTTTTGACCTTCATTTGTTTCAATTTTCCTGAAAGACTCGACAGAGCATTACCAAGTTAACCAGTGCGACAAGGTCACTAGAAATTGGATAAAGACTCGACAGAGCATTACCAAGTTAAACCTAAAATTTGCAAAGATAAAATGGCAATAATTAGCGATTAAAAAAAGAATGCATCAAGAAAAGATTAATCAACTGACCTTTAAAAGACATAAACCCACTTGACAACTTTTGCTTATTAAGAGCTGCAAACATGCTTTGTTCTTTTGGTTTTTCACCAGGATCGTCAAGTTCGATGTCATCTGTTTGACAAAAGGCAATTAAAAAAGAAGAAGATAATTTGCATTTCCATTGAGACAAGTTATGGAAAGACTATTGATCCAATTCCAGACATGTTTCATTACTAGTATGAATGATAAGGATAACCACCAGAGATTAGTTCATTCATACAACAGTCATGTGAGTCATGCAATACAATGAGTGAAAAAAATATAAAATAAAAAGATCTCCATAGAATTAAAGTATGTAATAACATTCCCCATGATCCATAAAATAAAAAAATTAACTTGCGAACGGCGTAAGTACGTACCTATATCTAAAGCAGACTCGTCCTCATTCACCACCAACTTTTCTCTACCTTCAGAAAATCTTATGTCACTGTGAAAGTTAGAAACTGAAAATATTGTGGAAAGTTCTTGAACACCTTCTTTAGTATCTTCTACTTCGATATTAGGCACCTGCTTTGATTTGTTTCCAGCAATCTCTTTGAAAACAGAAGAAAACATACCCTGGCATTCCAAAGAAGCATTCATTACCCTTTTGATTGTAAGACTAAGATTTGTGTCCTACTCACTCCTAGGTAGTATTTTTACCTTCTTCTTTTCCTTGTGAACGATGTCCCCTTCTTCTGAAAGCATCTGATCTTTCCTGTATATTTGACTGACAGAGTCCAAAGTCCTATAACAAAAAACGAAGCAGTGGATGTGCCTTAAATGCACCTTTCACAATGCTAGTGAAGTAGTAGTTTCAAAAGGTAGCCAAGCCAAATACAACTTGGCGGAAGTGTGTGTGTGATGGTGAATTATATATACCTGAAGATTTTCTTATGGCACAATACCGAGACGACAAAAATCTCCTGATCACCATTCACCTGTCCATGAAGAAAACACAGAAATTAATAGCCTTCAAATATAATATCTTTGTAAGTGAGACTATAAATGAATTCTAAACGTCCATGCTTCATACCACGATAAGCTCTCCGTTCTTGGAAGAACAAATCAAGCTGTCGGGCAATGAACTCACTTTCGAAGGAGAACATCTGAAACCTCTTACTGAAGTCTCCTTTAAGAGAGATAACTCTGGCAAGGACCTACATTTTTTTTTCAAGTGAATGTGTTGAACAAATCATAGATACATACCACAGATGTGAAAACCTACAATTTCATGGAGACATCTTAAAAGATTTCCAATGTATGCGGCTCATCATTTCCTTTCTCAATTAAAAAATTTGAATAATGTAATTAAAAAATCTTTCTTTCTCAATTGAATTGGGAGGTATGAAAGTGACCAAATTTACTGTATTATAAAAAAACTTGTTTTCTGGTTAGTAAAACACTCCTAATCAAAATTAAATCATAATGGAAAAAAACAATGTAACATTATATGTCTATCATGGTATCCCGGAAGACAGAAAAACAATGTAAACCTTATTTCAATTTTCCCTGTATTGAAAACAAGAATGAGGCCGACATCTGAAGGACTATAGAATGTTGATGCCCAACAACATGACAAGGAATGAAACTTCTTCTTGTAAAGAACCTTCTTAATTCCCTGAGAAGAAAGAATAATGACAGTGGTAATCTCATATAATGTAGATAAGTAATTCAATCGGATGCCTGTTACCTGAACAGCATGCACGAAGGAATAGATGTATGCAGCTTTCTCAGAACATAGCAACACCAGCGACTGTTTCGGCATGCTATCTACAGTAGGACTACCTTTTCTCAATTCTAGACCATCTATTTGTCCATCTGTAACATATGAATAAAGTGTTCTTAAGTATGATTTTTCTATTTAATCAAATGAAGCCTAGAGGGAGATGATATTCTTAGAAATAAAAAAAAGGAAAAGGATGCTGTGAAGTAAAGCTAGGAAACCTGAAGAAGCATCTTACACAAAATCTGCATGAATAAGGCTTTAGAGGGTTTCTTTGGCTGAACCACGGTAGCACTCAACAAATTTCCCGTTTCGCCATCAAGAGCCGAAACAGAAGAATCCTTAGTCGCTATAGTGAGAACATTTTTCTCAAAACCCTGCAAATTACAGCTTTCAAACTGCAAAGAAATTATACCAGTGCATATTTCACTGGTGATACGTTTTTGATATATTAGATTGGTCCCTTGAATATCAAATAGTGAAACCTGTTGAAATGATAAAATTTGCACTGATTAGATTTTTCAGTTATCCACCAAACATACAGCAAAAATATCTAAAAGTAGCTGAAGACACATTATATCTCTTTTCCATCTTCATAGTCAAAATCTATCTAGAATATTGTCCAAGTAAGTGATCTAATAACGAAATGAGCATAAAAATCAATATTAAACGAAAGTAAAAAGGGAAAAATAAGAGGATACACTTACATATCCTTGGTCAGATCCAACAGCAAGATGCTTCGAGCCGGGGCTTATGTCGATTGCAAGTACTGAACCATCAACTTTTACAAGTTTAACACTCTCGATAATATGATTGTTCCTCTTCTTTGTACTTCCTGTGTTATGTCATGAAGGTCACTATGAGAACACATAATTGCACCAACATAGAAATAAAATTTCAGTAAGTTGTACTTGTACAGTACCTTGGAAAGGTATAAAATTGTTGTCTGCCACATATGGTTCTGGTCGAAATTTAAACACATGAACCTGTCAAAAAAACAATAGTAATACAATTCAACCATTGAAAAGCCTATTTTGTCATAATAATTTTGTAAGGTAACTAAAAAATATTAGTTCACCATTCCGCTTTGATCTCCAGAAACAAGAATCCTAGAATTGCCATCAAAATGCAATGCTGTCACTGGTATACCACTTGAGGAAAAATCCTCCTCACTCTGAATTATGAAAAATATATTTTATATCAGTAAAAATCTTTTAATTTTTAAGTACAAAATTAAGTAAAATGAAACACCCTGAAATTTGCTGCATGGCATGCTGGCTTACTCATAGTCATATCCCAAACAGAAAGCATTTCAGTAAAAATAGATTACACTATTTTAAATATTTTCAGAGGTCTTTGTTCAAATCTTCTCTGTGTGCTTAAGTCTCAACTTATGGTTAAAAAAAAAAGGAATAATTATAGTTTCTGCACAAAGTTAATACAAGTTGAGCGAGCATTAGGAAAAGAATCTTCAATAATAAACATAAAGCTAGTAATAAGAAACTGAAATTTCTTTTTAATTTGGTCTCTTTTTAACTCAGAGAGGTGAGAAAACTAGGGCATTACCTGTTGTTGTAGTGAAAAGATTGGAATGAAAATGGGGGAAGATGCATCCCAAAAATTTATGCTCCCATCATTATGTCCAGTTATGTACAAATTCTCAACCTTTGAAAATCCGCTAAATTGGACTGTATTCAAGTAAGTTGCTTCCTTTGTTTTTAGCTCACAGAGAAAAAGTGGAGGAATATCTTTTGTCCACCGAATGTAATCCTACACTCACAGAAATCAGAAAGCTCACTCTTTTACTAAGCTAACAAGAAAAGATTACAATGCAATTAAGCATGAAATGATGTACACTAAAAATAGCATACCTCATCCGAAGCATATACAGAACAAGAATTATTGGTGAAAAATCTTGCAACGGTAATGATTGAATCGACAAACGGAATCTTAATCGTAGCCTCTTTTGGAAGTGACGTGGTTGACCTGGACTGGCACTGTTGCAAGAGATATTTTTCAATCATGCAATCATCATAAGCATAAATGTGGCCAGATTTTCCAATCAACAGTAGATAATCTTGTTTGTTCTTGCTTTGGTCACTGAGGCTTGAAATGATTTCCATGTCAATGCAAGGTTCGGGCAGCTGAATCCCCAGTTTTATTGTGCGAGATTCAATTTGCTCATTTAACAAGACTACCTGTTTCAAAATTTCAGTCATGACTCGGGTACACCAATCTAAGCCTAACAGGTTATACAAATTGATATAGTTATGGGGGGTAAAACCAAGCTTCAGTAGTGGCAAACTAAGAACGGTATCTTCATAAGAGTGTAGTACCTGCATTGATTTTGCAGAGGCACCCGTAACATAGAGTCGACTGGTTTTCGCGTCCATATAAGCACACCTCAGAGATGCTATAGGAATTTTATCCAACTTATATCCAAGATTGAGTTTACATAAAGGACCAGTTTGAGTAGTGGTTTCTGAGACTGGGCCACAAAGAATACTCCATATCAAAATCTCTCCATTACTATATCCAACAGCAACTTTGGTTCCTAGAGGGGAAGCCCAGCATGCAGAAGTGACCTTCTTCGGTTCTTGATAAACGGATAGCATGAGATTAGCACCGGTGGTGAAAATGGGTTTGCTTTGTCGAATTTCCCACAAAGTAATTAGGCCATCAGTGAATATGAGAAGCACTCTACACATTGACAAGGAGTAGAGCATATAAATATACAGTTGAGAAAGTGTGCGAGTAGAAGACTGTAGAAGAAGTAGAAGGGCAGGCATTACCTCTTCCATTCAGTGGTCGGTTGGGGTAGTATGTGGGTTACAGAAGAAGCAGTCGGATTTCCTGAATGAGATCATTTCACAGTTCAAGAATTTGAGGTGAACTAAATGAACATGTTCAATTAATAGAGAATGCAGAGAGAGAGAGAGAGAGAGACCACGTGAAGCTGATACGGGAATGGTGTAGTTCATGGGTATTATATTACAGAGATTCTGATCGAACTTCAAAATGGATACATTACCGAGATAATCTCCTACAAACCTGGCAATTTTGAAGAGTGTCTCATATATATATATATATATATATATAAATAAGAGGTTGATAAGATGAAGCATGGAAAGGAAAAGAAAGTTACATGTAGGGGGTGTGTTGGATGAGCATGAAAGAGGTGATTTGTTGGTCGAAAACATGCAGACATGATAACAACTTGTTGTGTATATCCCAAACCTACGGAAGAAGGTATATTAAATGAAATTGCAAACACAAGAGAGAGAGAGAGATGAATAGGATAGCTCACCTGAATGTGGTTGTTTGAAGTAACATTAACGAGGAATCCTTGGTTGTCCATGAACTGAAATTGAATATTAATTCTATACTAAGTTGAGATTTATAAGAAATAAAATATTAGAAAGAAAGATTATAGTTAAGTTACTTGAAAAAACTTGGTAGGAAGCTGTGGGTCGGGGTCGGGGTCGGAGTCGGAGTCGGAGTCAAGTAGAGTTTGAGTGTTGTGTTTTCCAAAAAGCTTAATTCGACCATCCCTTAATGTTAAAGATTATTTATAAAGTAGTGAGTGAGTGAGTAAGTGAGTTTGAAGAAAAAGAAATGAAAGGGAGAGGAAACATAAACATACAGAGTAGAAAGAGCAAGTATGTTTTGGATTGGATCATAAGCGAAGTTGGTGGAAGCCGATGGAATGCCATAGTGAAAGCAAACACGTGGATCAAACCTGCTTCCTACTCCTGAGCCTGAGCCTGACTGCAATGCCAATCATCATTTTACTTTACCTCTTAAAAATTTGCTTCATATTCAAAACCCAATCATTGAATTTAAAAGTTAAAGTAATTAAATGAACACATCCAATTCCCACCCCCACCCCAACCCCACACTTAATTAAAAAAAAAAGCCAAATTCCCCTTAGAAACGGCCGCCCATCACGCGTCTGACTCTTGACTCATTTAATTTTTTATTTCCAAATTTTTTATTTTAATAAGGCAGGTATGGTCCAAAATTAATGTGTAAAGAAAAAGAAGTGCAAATTCTAATATGGTTTGGATTTTGTTGTTGAAAAGAAAAAAACGAAAGGGCATCGAGGTGGGCAGGGCAGGGCAGGGCAGGCGATTTGGAATTTCAAAAACATAACAACTCAGAGACTCTCTTGTTTAATTTCATCAATCCTCCCCTCCTCAGGCTCATATATTAAACCAATCTCAAAACAAATTACCAAAGTAGTAGATTTAAAGATTGAAGAACTTAAATCGAAGATTCTGATGAAAAAGATAAAATAGTTAGTTTACCTTCCAGGAAGCCTTCTCAACTAGTTTCTTCACAAACATCGACAGACAGACAGACAGACACACCTCTAACAATCTCTCACTCACTCACTCTGTTTAAAACAAAACAAAACAAAACAAAACAATTATCATCTGATCTCTCCCTCCGCTCCAATAATAATAAATATATATAGAAACTGAAACTGAAACTGAAACAGCTTTGTATTGTAATAACCGACGGCTTTTTCTTTCATTTCAAGGCACCGGTTTTTTTTTTATATTTAAAAGCGATGTCGACACGTGGCCGTTGATTAGGTGATTCTGACAATGACTTTTAGTCAAAATGACAAACTTTTGAAAGTTCCTTCCACGATTTAAACAATGCCACGGTTCTTCATTTCCATCTGTGGGACCTATTTTTCATCTTTTCATTTCCAAACCAAAACCGAAAGTTATAAAGTAATTAAATAACATTCATTTGAGAAATAGAAATCATGCTTTGCTTTGCTTATATAGTAAATTTATTATTGGGTTTTAGCCATAATCAATTTCTTTACCATATTAAGATCATACATACATGCTATCTTATCCTCTTTCAACTTCAAGTCGCTGATAAAGACCGTCTCTTAGTTTTTATAATTACCCCTATCTTATCCTCTTTCAACTTCAAGTCGCTGATAAAGACCGTCTCTTAGTTTTTATATATGATGATATGATGATTTGATATGAAATTAAAGTGGAGTTAATTAATTACTTGTTACGGAATACAGATGGGCCTTGTCCATGGATCCAATACCATCAGTGGGCCGGCCAGGCCGGCCCGAACAAGAGCTGCACAATTCTTCTTAAATTTTCAAAGCTTAAACAAATAAATATATAAAAACTAAGGATGGAGCTGTCTAGATTGGAAAAGAGGCACATGGGTGGATTGGATTGGTCCCCATTGCTTTGGAAAAGGGACCCCCCAATAACAAACGAACACAATTATTATTATGCGATTCAATATCACCAAAAATTTATTTAAAAAAAACCAGTCTATGTAGTTTGATTGATATATCCATCCTACGTTAAAAAGAGATCGCTACCCACATCATGATAAAATAACTAAAGGACAGTTTAGGTGAAATTTGTTAAACCGTGTTTATAAAAATCTGTTTGGGAAGATAATTTATTCTATATATTAATTTAAAAATATCACCTATTGAAATTAAGTTATACTTTTAAAAATAAACTTAATGATTATATTTGAATATTTAGTGCGGAGAAAATGAGTTTCATTTAGGGCTCTTCTATATTATAAAAACGATCTCGTAAAACATATCCTTAAAAAACTTCCTGATGTAGTCTGTCTGTCTGTCTGTCTAGGTATGTGATGTCCTAATTCTGCATTGCCTTTCTCAAACCCACATGAGATGAAATGACACACCATGGCCCTCTCACCCATCATATCATTACTCCCACCCAACCCAACCCCTCGTCACTTTACAATTTTCTATTTGCTCCTCTGGCTTTCTATAATGTAGTCTGTAGATATTATATTTATTTTTATTCTATACAACCAACATCCCAGAAATTTATCTACCTTTTCCCTACCTTCCAATTTTCATTTACTTTTTATCATTTGGAATTTGTAGGAATTGAATTTGTGATATTGAGAAAGAAAAAGAAAGAGTAGCTAGCCCTGGACCATTCTTATTAAATTCAATTAATCATTGTTTGTTTGTTTATTAACTAATTAATAAATCCATATCAACATTCTATTAGACAAAAACCACGCTTTTGATGTTGCATAAAATAAATAAATATTTATTTAGTATAGTTTAGTAATAATAAGATATTATAAAAAGAAGAGGGAAGGGAAGACACCAAATGGAAGAGTCGTGCGTAAAAGCAAATAGCGGGCTTGAGTGAGCTGTTATGGTTCCCTTTCTTTTTGTGCATTGTGCTTCCTTCTACTTCAAATCAAAAACTCATTCCTTAAACATAACTCATATCAACTACATAAATCTTACTTACGTATAAACTATCTCAAATAACATATTTCTACATACTAATTATCCAAATATTAAATTTTGTTAACCTATTGAACTATTCTTTTATTTTCCATTATCGTCTTTCGTTATTTTTCACTCAATTTATGGGTTTTAAGACTTTTTTTTAGTTCAATAAATCAATATTTTGTTTTTTATTTTTTATTCTTTTTATTAACTTTTAATTAACTTTTAATCTTTAAAGACTACTATTTGAGTTGTTTTTTTTTTGACATTTTATAAAAACAAAATATAACTTATTTTTAAACAATTATAAAATAAAAAGTAACTAAAAAAATAAAAATAACCTTTTCAGAATCTGTAGAACCAAATTAGGTATAAACATAAATTTTATGGACCAAAACTACATTTAAACCTCAATATCATATATATGAAATATCTGACGAATTTGTGTATAAATAAGTTTTGGGAAAATGGAAAAGTTAGATTGATGGGAGTGTGGGACAGAGTGTTGTTCCAGGAAAGAAAGGGGGCAGCTAAGCGATAGTAATAAAGGCATAAATAATATGTAATGTGTTAAAATATCACATTTTATAAAGATATATAAAAGGATCTAATATTATTTATAAAGTTTAAAAGCCACTTGTTGCCAACATGAGCATAACTCAATTGGTTTGACATATACTTCATTCTTCTTGAGGTCGAAGGTTCGAGTCCCCTCTCCCCTATTTTGATGTAATTTCAAAAAAAAAAAAAAAATTAGCCACTTGTTTTATTCCCGAGATTTATAAACTTAAAGGAGACACCGTTACGAGAGGAGCTAATATTGTTTATAAAGTCTAAAAATCTCTATAACAACCCACTATTTTAATTTAATTAATTACTTTGTTTTCCAGCCTTCCTTTCTGTTAGTTTTATTTTTAAAATCATTTTACTATTATTATTAATTTTAATAAAATGATGATTATTTTATGATAAAATTGATTGATGATGACTTTCAATTTCAATACTAGTTTAGTTTCTGTCTGCTTCAACACATGAATTCATCATTACATCAAATTCCAATTCCAATTCTAATTGCAACGACGCCATTTCTGTCTATCTATCTCATTAGATTACTTCTCCTCTCGCGGGCGCCATTTCTGCTTCTTCTCATTCATGGTTCGATCTTAATTCTATTCTTTCTCTCTGTTTTTCGTTTTTTCAGATTCAATTCTCTATGCTGTTTCTATTTCTCTGTCTTCAGATTCTGTATTGTTATGATTTTTTTTTTAAAAGTATTGAACTATGATTTGATTTGAATTATAAAATTATCAACACTCGTTTTTCTGCATCCTGCAAATTCTCTACTCATTCTCTGGAACCAAGAATTTCGATATGATTTATTATTCTCTCTCGTAATTTAGCTTCGTGATCTTTTCTACTTCATTCCTGAATTGACTTGACTTGACTTGACTTCCCGCATTTCTAGATTCTCTATTCTATTAGTACGCGATGTCAATTTCTTCAAGAAACACTTTGAATTTGTTTCTCAGAATCTTTTGTATATTTGACAACTGCTGCTATGGGAAGGAAATGAAGACATTGAGAGTTTAATTTGTTTGAAAGAGCCAAAAGAATGATGCATGGGAGGCTTATTGTATCCTTTTGATTCTGAATACACAAGCATGGCCAAGAAAATCTTTAATCAAAAGCGGCGTAATGGAGGTATCATACTCATAAATTAACTTCATTTGGTTTAGACAATTAACAGAATATATGTACTATTTTGTTATCTGTTTTATATGCTTATGACTCATTAGTTACACATCAGTTTTTTACCACCTCCTGATTAATAATTCATTTGGTTTAGACTATAATGAAAGTGTATGGTGATTTTGCTTATTGTTCAGGCCTGGAAACCCCTCGGAATAGCCTGGACCTGCAGATAGAGAGTTCCCAATACTATTGTGCTGCAGAAGAAATACCAGTAATTTTCAATTACTTGCTTTCTTATTAGCCAAAAATTGTTCACATTGATTTATCTTGCTAAGGTTTTGTTACTTTTGAGAGTGTGGAAATGGAGTCTTAGAGATTTGAGTGTGACCATATAATTGGACCATCTTAGTTTAAGCTAGGAAGCTTTGATGAGTTCTTGGCAAATGTGTTTTGTTTGGTATTTTGTTAGCTCAATCAACATCTTTCACAGAATCCTTTTGGGGATTTGAATTAGTAAGATCTTACTCCACCCCGGCCTCAAATTCATTGCAAGACTATGGTTAAAAAAAGCTTCAATATGCATATTTTTTTGTTAGCAGTCGAGTTGGATTGACTCCATCATCTGTTATGTATAATAGTAAAACCTCCACCATTCTCATTTGGAGACTCTAATATCTCATAAGAAATTATGTCAAATGTAATTTCCTTATGGCCTCTGCTGATCTCTCAATTAATAAATTCAACCCATGTGTTCCTGTAGCAAATTGTCCTGCACTTATAACAGTTCAATTACCCTCGGATCGGGAGAGTCACAGGAATTATATGAAGAAAATGAAAAAGTCAACATTGGCCCTCCTGTTAACTTCCAAGGGTAACAGACAAAAGGAAAATTTATGCAGGTGAACCATGTTAGTACACACACCACGCCCTGGTCAGAGTCTTTTTTGCAAATATTTTCGCTATATCATTTTAAAATCAGCATTCTATACCTGAAATGATTTTCTTTTCTGTGTTTTCATAGAAGTATATTTTCTATTTAGGAGTATTTCTTCCACGTTGTGTCATCTTTCTGCTGATCATCATTTCCATCTCTTTAATTGGCATTTTTTATGGGATCTCTGTTGACTTTTCATTACTCCTAGTCCTAATTCACACTTTTGATGGAATCTTTGTGATTAATTGATGGTTCTTTGTTGACTTTTCAGTACTCCTACGAAATTGATGAAGTGTTTTCTGACAAGGACTATTATCAAAATGAGGCTTCAATGAAGAAACTAATTGATAAGGAAATGTCCAGATGCACAAATACCAGACATAATGGACCAAACATTGTTGCTAGACTCATGGGGATGGACATGTTGCCTTTGGATGAAAAAGATAAAATTCAGCCTTGTGACCAAAGGCATGATGAAAAGGGACTCAAGGTTTTAAACAAAGAAAGAAATGGAAGTAATTTGCATTCTCATGCATCTTCGAAGTTAAATTCTTTCCAGCAGATGGGCCTGCACTTATCTTATCACGACAATGACAAAGATTCTGATCGATTGAGCAGCAGTAAGAAGGTGGGAAAACCACACCGTCGAGAACATCCTCAAGAGGAGGAATTACAAAAGTTCAAGAAAGAATTTGAAGCATGGCAGGCTGCTAGGTTTAGGGAATGTTCAAGGATTATTGAAGTGGGTAGCATCTATAGACAGTCACTTGCTCAGGAGGACCTTGCCAAGGATAAAATGACACTTCATGAAAACTCGAGGAAAGTTTCGAGTCAGAAGCCATCTGAACAAAAAGGTTCAACAGTGGAGATGAAGTCTTATAAAGATATAGGTTGGGATAATGGTTTTAGGGTGGAAATATCCCCAGCTGAGCACAGGAGACCTTTTTCTTTAAGAAGCAAATCCATGGATGCAGATTTTGAGCACCCTTGCCTGACAAGTTCTGTTCAGAAGACAGACAAATCATGTGGTCCAACAAAGATAGTGATCTTGAAGCCTGGTCCTGATAGGATGTACCACCATGAAGAGAACTGGACAAGTTCCCCAGGAACTTTAGTAGAAAGAGTTAGTATTGAAGATTTTCTTGAAGAGGTCAAGGAACGGCTGAAATGCGAATTGCAAGGGAAGAATTCTAAAAAGGGTTCTGCTGCTCGAGGGAGTGGAATAGAGACACGATACAGTGAGAAGCCATCTCATTCAAAACAAAAAGTTCGGAATATTGAAACACAG
Organism: Gynostemma pentaphyllum; assembly: GCA_028015215.1. Classification (NCBI taxonomy): domain Eukaryota; kingdom Viridiplantae; phylum Streptophyta; class Magnoliopsida; order Cucurbitales; family Cucurbitaceae; genus Gynostemma; species Gynostemma pentaphyllum. The sequence continues at coordinate 13,885,137 of CM051355.1, forward strand.
TTTAGAGACAGTGTGACGAGTGACCTTAGAACCAATACACTTCGTTCAGAATCAACAAGATCATACAAAGGTGAAATTCAGTTCAATGGCTTGAGTTCTCCAGAGTTCATAAATAAAGATGCCAGAAATATTTTATCAGAGAAACTGAGAAATGTTCAAAGGAAAGATCCGGACCTGGATAGTGACAGTTCTAGGTCATCTGTGTATGATAACGAAGAGCAAGTAGAAGCTACTATGACAACTCGTAAACATACAAACTACTGGGAAATAGTCAGAGATGCAGAAGAAACACAAGCTAGATCTTTCAGGCATGAGGTAAACAATTATGAAGTTCTTCCCAGGGATTTGTCTCCTAAGAATCTCATTAGGTCACTGTCAGCTCCAGTGTCAGGAACATCATTTGGGAAGCTTCTTCTGGAGGACCGCCATATTTTAACTGGTGTCCACATTCAGAGGAAACATGAAGCAAGTGACAATGTGACGGTAAATAGTAAGAAGCAGAAGAAAGAAAAGTTTAATTTCAAAGAAAAGGTTTCCAATTTCAGATATAATTTCAGTCTTAGAGGGAAGCTTTTTGGAAGAAAGACTCAATCTATAACTGGATCCCGTGCTACTGACCTGTATTCTATGAAGGACATCTTGAGTGGACCAACCGTCGTTATGAAATTTGGGGAGCGGCATGAAAAGGTATAACAAGTTATTTATAGAATCCATTCATTCATTGTTGCACATTTTATCTTCACTAACTATATGTCTCATGATGCTAGGAAAATTTCACTGAAGTGCCTCCAAGTCCTGCTTCTGTGTGCAGCAGCATTCAAGAAGAGTTCTGGAAGTTGTCTGATCATCACAGCCCGATATCAACTTCAGACGTGACTCCTGGAGATGAGAACTGTGTTTCCCAGGTCTTTAGGGAGATCAGCTCTAATCTGAAAGGTATATGGAATTGCTTTTTAGCATTGATATAATCGTGCTGTAATATTGTCATTGCCGTAAGTAAGGGGTCACCTTTTCTGTTATTTTTGGGTTTGTTTATTTTAAGAAGTTATGTCTCTTGGGATCCTTTTGTTATCATGCCTTTAAATACAGTCTTTGTTGCTAATTTATTATTGATTTGTAAAAATATGGAAGCATACGTAATAATGTGTTGTATGATTTATCTCACATGGAACTGTAGTATATAAAGTATTATCTCACATGGAAGTTGGAACTGTAGTATATAAAGAAATATTAAGATATTGAATGACTAATCTGTGTTATCGGCTAAAACATGCCATTCTTTGAGTCTGCCTTCTTAAAAAAAAAAATACAAGGGTTGATATCTGAGTTGAAATATTTGACTGCATTTTTCTACCACTCCACAGAACTCCGAAGACAGCTGAATCAACTTGAGTCGAATGATTTTGAGGACGAAGTGGAACAGCAGCCAGTTGAGTCTGAAATCACTCAACTGGAGGATCCATCCGAATCTTACATACGAGATCTTCTTATTGTTTCTGGTATGTATGATGGATCACCTAATAAAAAAAATTCTCGAAAGACTACGGTGACGAAGCCTATCAGCGATGCAATCTTTGAGGAAGTGGAAGAAGCTTACAGAAAATCAGAGAAGGAGAATAAAATCTTTGAGAAGGAGAAGAATGAAACTATTGTATATCATAAATTGTTGTTTGATCTCTTGAATGAAGCACTGCCAACCGTACTCGCACCATGTTTGACAATGTCCAGATTTAGGAGAAAAGTGATAGATTCCTCCATGCTGCCACCTTTGTCCGGAAAAAAACTTTTGGAATCTGTATTGGACTTGGACATCATCAGTAAGTTTATACACTCACCAACAGACAGATCTTATTACTTGCTTGAGGGGGTGATGGCTCGAGATTTAAATTCAACACGGTGGTCCACATTAATAGATGATGAGGTTAACATGACCGGAAGGGAGGTGGAAAGTCTGATAATCAGGGATTTGGTTGAAGAAATTGTGAAGGATATGCGAAAATGATTGATGCAATGCAGCGTTTTAACTCTCAGAATACTGACCACACTGGATGTTCACTTGATATATATACTTTTTTCCCCTTGTTTGAGTGGTTGTCTTTACGTACATAAGTCCTTATTGGGAGTGTGTGTGAGTGTAACGCAGATGGGCTTTTAGTGAAGGTGTTTTTTATTCAAAATGTAAATGACTTTATTTGATGAACCTTTTTTTTTTTTTTTTTTATTATTATTATTTGTAAAGGAAAATTTAACATGATGTTTCTCTCTGCAGTTTTTGTTCTTCATCCATTGTAAAAAGTCAAGCATTGAAACCAAAAACAAGCTGCCAGACTTGCCTAGTTACCATTACCAAACAAGAAGAAAACCCTAGCATCTATGAAATATGTGTGTTAGGTACAAATACACCATATTGTGAAAGTTGGACCTGAAAAAGGAAAAGCTTGATGAGGTTGACTGGGTTGAAGCTTGAACCCAGAGAGAGAGAGAGAGAGATCAAATCCATGGAATTGGAAGAAGTCGGATTCATACTAACTAAAAACAAAACCAATAGAAGTAAAAATGATTAATTTATATATAGAAGAGTTCACTTTAATTCCAAATATAAAGATTTTTCTCAAAGGCTCGGCTATGTTCTTCTGTCCACACACGGAGATGAAATGGTGGGACAACACCGCCCTCAGATCTTGACCTGACCTCAGCCTAATAACCTTACCTTAGTGGTCGGGCACATGATCTGTCGGCTAATCATCATTATTTTCTCTTTCTATTCATCTTTAATCACACAATCTTCTCCTTACACGTGTTTTTAATTATAAAATTAAGAAAATGGCAAACATCACTCTAAAATTATAAAAAGTTGTTAGATTTAATAAAAATGATCAAAATAAATGTCTTTTGATTCACTTTTAATTAATACGATAAAAATCAATTATTTACTTAAATATTTAAAAAAAAAATATTATTTTAACATATAATTCAGAAAAGGCTTCAAGCTAGAGTAAAATAAAAAAAGTAAAGTAAGATTGATAAAAGAAATCTTAATAAAAGGAGTCAGTAGAGGAATTGGAAATAAAAAAGAAGGTTTTGGATGAGTGATTAATGAGATGGTGTTCACAATCACATGCATATTGGAATGAATGAGACAAGGACTTTGCAATTGATTTATAAAAAATAAAAAATATTTGATTTATAATGTATTGTATAAGTATTTAAATAAGGATCGAGAGGAGAGGCAAAGACAAGAAGACCATAAAAGCTCTGACAGAAAAAGAATTATTCTGGGAGTGTCAGAAGCTGTCAGACAAGTCTAACTCCAAATCCAAATCCAAATCCAATTATTCTGGGAGTGTTCATCTTCTATATGGCGTCCAGTTGAGTACCTGAAACTGAAAATCACAAAGCCGGTAGGGTAGGGGGATCCCCATTCCTTTTTCTTTTCCCCTGATATCCTTAAAAAATGTTTATGGAATTTCAATTTTATTGATTAACTTTCCTTTTTTAAATCCAAATCCCGTAATTGTTTTTTTTTTTTAATATGGTATTTGGTGGAGCAGAGCAGAGGTTCAATCGATTCAAAGTTAGAATTTTTCGGTGCTGTCAGCTGTGGGCCCCTCATGAAGACTGATTTACCAACAGACAATTAGTAGAGTAGCGCAGCGCAGCCTCTTGTGTTTTTATTTTCTCTTTCTTTTATTTTTCTTTAATCTTTACTTTCTCGTTAACCATTCTCTGTTCTGAGATTGATTGAGAAACCCTGCCCTGCTTTTATTTTCGCAGAGTCAGAGTCAGAGTCAGAGTCAGAGAGATTAATATGATGGAATGGGAAAAAGAAGAAGAAGAAGAAGAAGACGAAGAAGAAGAAGGGTACCGACACCGACACCAACACCAACACAATAACCTTCATCATCTTATTAATGGAATGGAAATGGAAATGGAAATGGAAATGGAGTTTTGTATGTTAAAGTTATGACCGATGAGCAATTGGAAACCCTTCGAAAGCAAATAGCAGTATATGCTACTATTTGTGAACAACTTGTTCAGATGCACAAGACCCTTACTGCCCATCAAGATCTTACTGGTATCTCTCTCTCTCTCTCATTCCTTTTCTTCTATTATATACCATCACCATCTGGGTTCTGCTCTTTTTTTTTTTTTTTTCATATTATTCAATTTTGATTTACTGCTATGCTATGCTATGCTATGCTATGATGCAAACTCTCTCTCACTTTCTGCCGCAATTGTGTCGAATTTTAAGACCATTCATTTCATTTTTATCATGCCATCCGAGGTTTTTGTGCTCCTTTTGTGGATTAAGTTTATCCATTTTTCAACTGTTTTATGTGTCGTCTTTTCTTTAGTTACTTTATTGATGTCGTATTAAATTATCAGATTTCCTCCGGTCTAACATTTTTCAGTTTTTAAGATCACTGGTGTGATTCAATTCAGATTAAGAGGTCTTGAATTCAAATATCCACTCGTCTCGTGTTTATATTCATGTCTGTCACGACGCTAGGCTTTGGGTCTACATGTTTTTCTTTTCCCGTGGTTAAATATCTAACTGTTTTCAAATCGGACCAATGATTTGATTGAATCTTCAAAAATTTTGGTAATGATTGATGTTGATGATGGTTTTACTTTTAATCGAGGGAATGCCTATTTAGAAGTTGGAAACTGTTTTCTGCTTCCTTTGATATGATCATCATCATGGAGACCATTTGTTGAGCCTCTATACTAAACATACGTCCTCTCAATTCTCGTCTTGCATTACAGGAATGAGGCTAGGTAATATGTACTGTGAGCCATTAATGACATCTTCAAGCCACAAGATTACTTCTAGACAGCGATGGACTCCAACACCATTGCAACTTCAGCTTTTGGAACGTATATTTGAGCAAGGGAATGGAACTCCTAGCAAGCAAAAGATCAAAGAGATTACTACTGAACTCGGTCAGCACGGCCAAATTTCTGAATCGAACGTCTATAATTGGTTCCAAAACAGGCGTGCTCGATCGAAGAGAAAGCAGCAGAATCCAACAGCCAATTATGCTGATTCAGAAGTGGAGACCGATGTTGAGTCACCAAAAGATAAGAAGACAAAACCTGTGGATGTCCAATCCCATCAAACTTCTGCACCCTTGAGTGAGGATATGTGCTTCCAGAGTCCTGAGATGAGTAGTTCTGAACTGCATTTCCTAGATCCAAACATCAATAAAGCTGATACGTTGTTTTCATCAAACGGGAGTTTAAAACCTGCTAGAAGCTTTAGCAAGATGTCTTTTTATGAGGGTATGCCTTAACCTTTTTTCATGTCGTTCTTATATAATATCTTCATGAACTTGTTGAATGCGTCCTCTACTTTTTTTTATTTTTTTAATGTTCTTAAAGTAATGTTATTTGAAGTATTCAAAGGAATAGATTTACATTAACTTGTTAATTTTTTTCCAATTATTCATTAAACTAAACTAAAAGGCAGGTATAAGTATTAAATTTATACAGTTAGAGAAAAGTCTTTTAAGGGAAGCCATATGCTGGCAGGGCATTTCATGATTACCAAAATGTAAATGTTGTTTATTTTGATATCGGTATCATGTATAAAAATCATTCAGTTTTTGCTTGATTACCATGCACAGAATACAGAATTGAATATGTGGTGAAGTATGAGCATAACGAAAACTTGCTGTCCTTTGAACTTTTGATTACAGCAGGGAATGAGCAGCGGGAAGGAAAGATGGAAACGCCAGAGAACTATAGTCTTTATCAGCAAGCACAAGGCTACAACATGACTGAGCAACCCTGATTTCTTCTACACTTGACAAGAAGCATAATTACGAATATGTCAGACTTATGGCTCTTGTGTGAGTGAATGCATATTCAAGGAGACGACAGCGATGACGATGACTGACAATACTGACTTGCGTGCTCGTAGTTTGCCTATATTTGTGATAGGTTTTCAGAGTATTGAGCTTTGAGTAGTCTGTTATTTTACTTGTGGTGAATGTGATAGGTAAGACTTGAGATTCGATTGTATTTGGAGATTACCATTGGAAGTTGATTGAGAGATTGGGTTGCAGAGAGAGTGTTTTCGAGTCGTTAGCGTAATCGTGGAGTTCAAACGACTCCTCGGAGGATCTTTGTTTATAGAGAGGATGTATGATGTCTATTTGTACGAGAAAGAAAGATGTATAATGTAGTGTTTGTTTAAGTGCATATCCAAAACCCACTCTTGAAAAATTGAATTTAACATATTTACTCGAACTATAGCTAAGTTTGAGATTAATGTAAGAATGTGATTAGATAGACAATTTTTTTAACAAGAAGAATATTTAGATAAATTATCTACATATGTATGTAATGATGGCACTTTTTTTTTTTAATTAGTATTTTTGTTGGTGTAGCTCCACGAAGATTCACTTGTGACCATTTGAGAGTTTAGGTAGGAAGATGTTATCCTTGTCCTTGACACTGGTTCCCTTTAAAAAAAAAAAAAAAATAAAATTAAGTCACATAAAATTAATTATTTGGACTAATAATATAATGGTATTGCTCATTCCTTAGTCAATATGGTCTCAACCAATCTTAGACACTCTATATGGATTCCTTAGAGGATTTAGGCATTGTATCGTAACCTTGTTAAGGTAATGATTAAAAAGTAATAAATGATCAACTAAGATACAAGCAAAATCATTATTCATTGTGGAATTTTCTAAGCAAAGCAAAAGATGAATATCTAAACTTTATAAATTTATCATCTATAAAAAGTATGGTATTTAATTTTTTAAAAACAAAGTCTACACTGATGGACTATAATAAATGACTATAATATACAGTAATCATCTTATGTATAAACTATTGATTAGTTATGATATATGATATATTAGAAATATACTCAATAAAAATAAGTATTTAAAATATATATATTTTTTCTAGATTCATAATTACCCTTAAATTATTGGAATGTTTTTTAAGGGTGTTATTTGCAAATACATTGGTTTCATATAGTATAGTAGAGAGTAAAATACACACAAAAGATGAATGGTAAGAAGTTATTGGATTATTTGAGTTCGCAATCGCGGTTAGTTACTGTACTGATCAAAAACTTGTCGGAAATGGATTGTCAGAAATTGTAGTTACGATACGGATAGTAAATCTGAAGCAGTTGAGATCCACCACGTTCCAAATAACAATCTTAAATGGCTTTTTGTGTTTTCTTACTAAATGGTTTTTTATTAACAGGGCCAATCCATTTTTGCAAGTGGATTTAGGTCAAAATGGACAATATAATAATACTAAGCCAACTTTAAATTATAGTAAAGATACACACTGATGACTGCTGATTAATTAATTATTCAGGACAATCTTAAACCTCTGTCCATCATCAAGTCACAGAATCTACCAATGTATTAGGAGTTTGTTGCTCATTACACACATTGCTTTGCAATATTGATGTTAGCTTAGCTATTTTCTCGGTTCATTTCCCTCTCAAATTGTCACTACCAATGTATTAGGAGTTTGTTGCTCATTACACACATTGCTTTGTTAGCCCTCTTAGTTATTGTTTATTTCCATCTCGTATTGTAGTGGAAAAGTCATACGTTCGGTTTGTGCCCGTCGATAGTTCTCCTAGAATGTGCGACTCGGAGCCTGTCATTGATTATGCAAGGGGAAGACAAACTACAGTTGGTTTTCAAGGTAATTTTGTTATTTATTCGAAATGTCTGCCGCATGAGCTATGTATCATGGAGGAGTGTAATAAGCAAGTTCTGGCAAAGAATTTTTATTTTTTTTGTTGCATTGCGTGAACATGCATTATGATTTCTTCTTGACGTTGAAGTTACTCTATCCAGGAATTACGCCCCCCATTGAAAATGTTAGTCCCTATTTGGAAGGCTTTATGTGCCGCTACCCGTGATAATGATGATAAACTAAGAGACATAAGCCGATCGGATTAACTATAGCCACTCTGTATCTTGCTCAAGGGAGACCATTATCTTGTGATTTTTCGAGTAAATACTAGCAATTTGGATATGTAAACGTTTTGATTAAGTAATAACATTCATGCATATTCAAATTAGAATATGCAACAATGGTAGCTGCCTGCGGGAATGATTCATTTTGCCGTCTCTTATCAGAAGCAACCACAACCAATGATGTCTTAATAACTGCAAGTCGTCATAGAAATGGAATTCATGATATTCTTTACCTTGTGCGTATCGTAACATAATTTAAAATTAGTTTTTTTTTGGGGATAAAATTAGTCTAAATTTTCCGCATAGACTTTAAACCAAATCCTATTGAAGCGTCTGTCATTTCAACTAAAAAAAAAATGAAATGATTGAACAAGCCCGAAGCTACTCACGACTTATATGCGTAATGTAACAAGTATTAGCTCGGGTGGTTTTTACGCCAAGAAATACAAATTATCTCTTTAAAGAACAAAGTTATAAACCAATAAAGAACATGAATGATCTCTCTCTATATTTGCTTCCACCACTTGTTGGAAACTACGAAGTAAAACATTATGCGATTTTACAAAAAGAAAATAAAAAAATCATTATTTTTGGTTCTGTACAAGATGCAAGAATGCTATACGAATCATTCCTCTAACAGAAACAGCATGGCTGACGTGACCGGCAAAGCATACATATTTATGCAATTATTCTTTAAAGCACGCCATTTAGCTAATGAAAGGCAGCATTGCCCCCAGCAACACTACATACATCCGGCCAAACTTAAGCGCTGCAATGTCCTTTCGAGACTCAGTTTGTTTTGCCGCAGCCCATGCCACATTCCATTTGAACCACTATCTTCCAATAAGTCCAGCTTCCTTATCTGCCTGTGCAATGCCTCCAAGTTGACAAGAGGCACGGTCGTCGGTCGTCCATGGGCACACTGCACATGTAACATATTTAATCACTTTAATTAAGAAATGCCTTCAGTTACTAGTCTCTTCCTCCTCATTGGAACACCATTAGAAAGGCTTAGTAGATTATTCACTCACTTGGAAACACAGAGAAGTCTGCTTTAGTTCTTCAACAATAAGGGTACATTCCGAAGGTAACAAAGGGTCCCCAAACATAATTGCACCTGATCAAATAATGTTCAGAAAGAACAAAGAAAATTCTCAGTGAAAGATAAACTTGCAGACACACATATGGCATTCATCGTATTGTTGTTTTCCTTAGGTCAGGGAGTGAATCAAATAGTATGCAGTTCTATATCTATCTGGCTCCAATGAAATCAGAGTATATGAAAGTAATGTCTTAAAGAGTATTACAAAAATTTCCATGTTATAGTAGCTAGTTGGATCATATGGAAAAGCTTCAAGTCAACCCGATCTATAACAATTAATTTATATGATGCATGGTGTCAGCATGCACTGTGCAAAACCAAGCACATACCTCTACAGGCCTTTGAATTGAGAACTCGAAGAACGGATGGTGGTATTGTTGATGAGCCATCGGTATCAGCAAGCTTAGGAATGCAGACACAGCAATATTTGTAGAAATTAATCACAGGACTTCAAGGGGGAGAATGTAACAGTTGAATAAGACTAATAACTGGATGAAACAATTAAAGGTTCTACTAAAAGGGTAAGGTTTTCTGTTACCTGATGAAGAAATTCCAAGAGATCTAGTTCAGATAAATTGACACCTAGTATGCAGGGTACCTGTGTTGTGTCATTCACATGAAAATTTAATACCTGAAGGAGTTGAATGAAATGATCAAAGGGAAAAAGGTGGAAATTAACTGCCATTAGTGTGATATCTGTTTCTCGCTTGTGTAGAATATTCAAATTCCTACACGAAGAACAAAATATTACTTGAGTAGTCTCTGGTAAATCAGATCAAATCTCATTTCTCAAGGATATGTGAATGAACTAAAAAAACTACCTCCTATGCTTGTCTTCACTTACTTCTACCAATGAAAAATACATAGGTTCGCAATGGATCAGAAGTTCTTGCCTCTTCTCTCTTTAACATGCTAAATTATTTTCTAGCTCCACATAGCCCAATTAGGATGAATCATAGTTTTTTTACCGTGGTAGAGGACCAGTTAGAAGCTGTTTTAGAGGGAGACACATGAATACCTTCGAAAGGATTTTGAATCTTGATCATGAATATTGCAGATCCAACCCCACTCTTTAACCAGGTCAGCAAAATTATGCAATAACTGATACCCAATCTCTGGAAGCATCTGTTATAAACCAAATATTAGTGAAAGTACATGTCTCTTCCAATCAAAACATACAGACCATTTACAAAACATCAAACACAAACTTACCAGCTCATGTTCATTATCCAGATAGGTTATAGTCTTCGCTTCTCCGGATAACAACTGTATATTAAACTGGGTTTAATAGACAATACAGACTATTTATTCTGTCAAACAAACCATGTTTACCTTTTGACGAAGATCTTCAAGTCGGATTCTTTCATCTGCAGCATGCTGTAGTAAAAGATGAGACCATTATTATTACCCCAGCCCTCTGCACATACTATGCTTGTCTATTGGTGTGCTTTGTCGGTATACATTAAAAGAAAAAGACAAGGTGTGAATGTGTTGTATTGTATCTAAAACATGAATGCAGTATATATAAGCAGAAACTAATCTGTTTTTCAATAGGTGCATCTAAAACCAAACAGGATTTTCATCTAATAATTGCAATGACCACGTGTCCACCATCTCCATTGAAGATTACACAAATTTTAGATTGAAGAACTTGATATCCGAACATTCCCATAAGTGAATTAATGCAGTGACCATGTACAGCAACAAAAATTGTCTGCCACTGAAACCACTTAATAGGCACGAGGCCAGAAACACCTGAAAAAAACCAGTAAACTAACCTGATCAATAACAGCTAGCATACCACCAGAAACAACTGGAATGAATTTCTTATCCAGCTGTAGTAGAACTTTGGCATCCTCGAGGAAGGTCTTGTTGATGGATTCAGGAACTAGTGAATTGCCAGCAAGAGATAGAAACCCTGAAGAGATGTCAAGTATACAACTTTGACCATCAACAGCATGCAACTCATCGTTTTTCTGAAATAAATTAAAAAACCACTCAATGTTATTCAAATAAAAAAAAATCCATAGTCACGGGCTCATATCAAACTAGAAGAAACGAAAGAAGTCTCAAACTTAACTGTAGTCCAATGACAGCAGTTTTTCCATTTGATCCATAAATCTGAGGACTCTGGAGTTTCCTCTAAGCGTAATTCTGGAGGTAACATGGAATCAAAACTATACAATTTAAATAGAAGATCAGGATATTTAAGAATTTTGCTAAATATGATTACTAGAAGTACAGAAATTTTATTTCATCAGCCAGTAAAAGATGTTACTTTACTACAATTCATAAATACTTAATGTTCAAAGACAACAAAATTAAACCAACATGGGTTGGCCTAGTGGTCAAGGGGTTGCTTTCCAACCTTGAGGTCATGGGTTCAGTTCAAACCATGTTGGCCACCTACCTAGGATTTATCTTAGGATTAAACCGACGCCAAGTGTTGCAGGGTCATGAAGTTGTCCCGTGAGATTAGACGTGGTGTGCGTAAGCTGGCCCGGACACTCACGGTATCAAAATAAAAAAAAGTCAACAAAATTATAGATGAATATGGTATACTATGTAACTAAAAACCAAGTTTAGGATAAGCACTTAACCTAAGCATTCTTCTTCCACAGTAATATCCCATTGATTATTATAAAAAATCAACTCATCAACATGAAATAAAATTAACTACACAAGATTTAATAAACTTCAATGTTTTTGTAATCAGATTAAGATCCTTAAAGAACCAATTCCCTAACCAAAATATTCAAATCTCTAGCACAAAATCGTTAAAAACAAAGAGATAATCAGTTTGCTATAAATAATGCAGTTACCTATAGCAGGCGCGACTTTATCATCGAATAATTGGGACTCCTCAGAGACTCCTTCAATATATCTCTCTTTTTTAATTCCCATAATACTGGGCATCTTTTCTGTCTCTGTTCTGGAAGTAAGAAAAAGCAGCTTCATATTTACCACTTTTACAACCTTAAATTGATAGACAGAATGAGTGGCTCTTTACCTGGTTCCAATCAATAAATCAGCCACAAGACATGACTTATCAAATAGATTACTTGAACCAGAGGAATGTCTGGGACTCCTTAGCTCACCTAGTTCTGTGCAATATAAGACAAAAGATTAGTATTCATCAGAAGAAAGGTCCTATTATATACGTATAACTCATTAATGAAAATACCTAGATGAGGTGAGGTATAACAAAAACCCGATGCATTAGGCTTTTCTACTTTGCGAGAGCCTAAGGAATGGAAACTAGTCTTTCTTCTGCAAAATGGTGGAGCTGAATGGCATCTTCTTGATCTTTCGATAGAATAATGAGTTTCGTTGAAACCTTGATGTTCAAACTGATGAGTCTTTTTATAATCTCTTTTAAGTATTATCCAATTAGAAAAATCTTTGTCACAAGTGTGCATATCAGTACTCTGAGGAGAAAAATGTTTATATTGATTTTGTTTCTCAAGTGTACCAAAATCTTGTCTTGCATCCAAAAAATCATCAATTATTAGTCTACTATTTAGAGAACTTGAGATGCAGTTTTCATTAGTGGACGTTTTCAACATGATATCATGATTAAGTTCACAGCCCTTCTCCTCATTATCCACCGAATCCCTGAAGGGTGTCCTGTCTCCAGATGTCCATCTCCCTTCAAGTGCATCCTTAACAATGAAGTGATTAACTTCCCAATCGGTGGCTAATATAGAATTTGAGGTCACAGGAGTGCACGGAGAATTTATAGTCTGATAACTAGAGAAAAAGTTCTGAACTTGCTTCCTTGAATCAGATGAGGATTCTTTAACAAACCGATCTCCGAAATATGTTATAGACTCAACAAAATCTTTTGATAGAAAATCTACATCTTCAGAAATGCTAGAATTTTTTACTCTGGGAAGTGGCAGAGAGCATGAGTCCTTATCCTGCCATGAGGTTCCCTCACAAAAATAAGAATCCTGGATGTCACTATCATGTTTCAGAACTTCAAGTCCAACATGAGGGATACCCTGCATTTGAGTTCTTCTGATGATATCATTTTGAGTGTTCAGTTTACAACTGGGAATCAAATCCATCTCCAGTGGAAAGCTTCTTCCTGAAGAGCAACCCCTAAGGAAGGGTTTGGTGCCCATGAAGACATTGTCATCAAAGCTAAATTCATGCAAGTCAGAAGATGGTGAACTCTTAGCACATGCATCAATCATATTGATATGCATTTTAGGCGCTTGTCCTTCCCTCACTGAACAGATGATATCGTCCTCAACATTGTCAACACATCTTTTGGAGGAAGTGACGCTACCATCGAAAAAGGAGTCTTCAGAAACAAAAAAGTAGTCAGGTTCCCATGCATGCTTGTCATTGTTTTGGATGGCTGCGGTTGAGCATTTTACTAAGGATTTCCATGGTTTTAAAAAATGGTCAGCTTGGTGACAAATTTCCATCTTCATCTGTTGTTCATTCAATTCTATTGAACGTCTGTGCAAATTTTCACACGGTTCTTTGTCATGCAACCTATTGTGCAAGAAGTCATCATCGTTGGTAAGCATTTCCGACTGGGAAAACAAATTAGTAAGAGAAGCCTGATGACTTTGCGTTTTGCTCTTCTTCACAGGTTGGACATTCTCTGGGAAAATAAAAATATATATATCATTTTTCAAGAGAATCTAACACAGAAAGTTCTTCAGAAGCGGCATTCAGATATTGAACCAGGCTACTTTAACACAGCAAGTTTGCTCTACCAATATATATTATTCAATAGGAACACATGCTCCGTTAATAATAAATGGGAACTACTAAGCTAATTTCTTCCTCTTCTTGTTTTTTATTTTATGGGGTTGGGGAGGAGTTCATGCAGCATAAAAAATAGGTTATATGAATCAAAGTTAATATTTGAGAAACTTGAAAGGAGTATTTTCACCTAATATTTTTGATACCGTATTATCTTCGTCCTTCCACAACTGATCTTCTCTAGGTATGGGATGGACCAAAGGTTCTCCTGCAACGGAAAAATGCAACTTCAAGAAGTTGAATATGAAAAATCAATATGATGTAAAAGATATGGCTAATGATATATACCACAAGTATATTTCTTCTCCCAAAATTGTTGAATGGCCTCTTCAATAAAGGAAAGTATTGGAGTCCAGTCCTTAAAGAAAAGGGGGGAGTGAAATCAAAAGGAAATGAGAAGTAAAAAATGAATCAGAAAATTGTAAGAGCGATCCAAGGATTAAAAAAATCTACAAAACCATTAAATTGTGATAAAGAATTTTGCCATACCACACAGGCACTGTAAGAAATTATACAGATTTATAATTAAATTGTTACTGTTGAGAGACGTAATAATCATTTTCATTTCAAAGAATAGGAAAAATATGAACTGGTGTCTAATAAAATATTTAAAAAAATTACCTTGAAGTGGACAAATGTCTTAGATGATTCCAAGGTCAGGTCGTATAAAGATCCAGGACAATCTAAATTTAGAATATAAGCAGGATTTGTTTGAGACCTGCTTCTCTTCCTGCTTTGAAATCCATGGTCAGTCTGTAGATACAGGCATGCAAATCTACTAGCCAGATGATTGAGTAATTTATGAATTTGACCCTTACAAATGAATCGCTTGTTAATATCTGCCCTTGTTAAGGTCATAAAAAAAATTCTTGAAAGTCTGAATCCTCCCTGACTACACCCACATAGATATAAAGAATTCACAGACAGAAACGGATACAGAAATATTGAACCGCCTGCCACATTAATAGATTATAAATAATGATTATAAAATGAAAGCCTGTATAAGTGTACTCTCACTCATATCATCAATAAAATCATTATACCTTAATTGAAAAATTGTCAAATGGACTGCATATATAGCCAGAAAGCTTTAAGTTCCCATCACCAATTTTCAACTCATGAAGGGAACTGGAGACCTCACTACCAAAGCCACTTCTCAAAAGGGACAAAGTAGAAGAACAGGGATGTGTGCTAAGCAGGTTGCTCTCACTACATGCAGAAAATTGAAAACCTAGATGTAAAAATAAAACATTATCATATTTCAACCTGAATCTGACAGGGACACACCTTTCTGTATCAACAATTTTGAAGGAAACTTTTGGATGCATGAGGGCGATTCGAAGTACACATTTCTTGACTTCATGCAAGACCTTCTTGGGGCTTCCGTTTTATTATTGTAAATTGCAAGTGCACAAGTCAGCATGAGGCAATGATAAAATATTTCATTCAACACAGCTAAGAATTTAAAGCATGTTTGGGTGTTTTCTCAAAATTGTCTTGAACAACTATTTTCTAGAAACGAATTAGTGCCATTGATCTTCGAAAAGTACAAAAAGGGGGTTAGAAACCAACAGCCAACCCAAACCAAGGAGGGTTACAAATAGAGACCAATTGGATTTTAAAAATATAATCTTAAAATAAGTTATATTAAAGACAAGAAATTATATTTAAGATATAAAATGGTGATAAAATATAATTTTATGATTTTTGGAAGAAAAAAATGCTGTTTAATTCATTAGTTCAAAATATAAAAAATGAGTCACTGTACACTTAAAAAGACTATTGATAAACAAGTAAAACAACAAAGCGGACTCTTGAAAGCAATAAAATGTTTTCACGTTTTCTATTTCTTGAAAATAAACTACCATATGCTTCTGAACCAAATTAGTCAACACTTTTTTCACGAAACAGGGGAAAAAAGATTTCATTCCCAGAAGGCCCTATATGTTTACATTTGGCTTACTTAATTTTCCTAAAAAAAATGATCGCACTTGTAATTCCTTCTCCCTTTATAAAAAGTTTGTTTTTTTTTTTTTTTTTTTTTTTTTTGTAAAATATTGACTGCCTAAAAATAAGGATGTCTAAGAGAATAAAACCTGGATTGCATATACTTCCTCCGAACGGGTTGGTTGTAAAATAAATCACGAACAACAACTACAAAAGAAAAGAATAAAAACCATTGAGCCAGTATTGGCTTTCAAAAGTGTTCACCAAATAAGGAATTTAAAAAATAAATAAATAAATTTTTAAATACAATTGCAAATCACATAAACATAAATAAGGAATTATATGGACAATAATTAGTAAGGAAATAAACCACAACAAAAGTGAATGTTGCACTTGCAAATGGTTTAAAAACAAATCTTGGCAATAACAACTCATCACCAGATTTATACCAATAAATTATTCCAAACTTTTAAGAGCACGTCAAGTTCATTATACAAATAGCATCTCGCAAGATTTCCATATTCGTTGCCAATGTCCAAAAGAGATGACATGTTACACCAGCAAGATGTAGTTGAACAATAATTCTTCCAAACACATGGCATGGACTTAGCTGGTCAACATATTTTTCGTCACTTGAAATCAGATAACTAAGAAAGGACAATATTAATGAATAATTTATATTGTCTGATCAATCTATCACTATAGAGAAAAACTGAAGATCAAATTTCGTAAGGATAATTACGTTTTAACACATCAGGGTTTAAAGGGCCAAAAGTCAAAACAGGAACAATCAAGCATAAATACAATGACAAAAGAAGACCTGCAATATTTTTTATCAGAATCAACTACTGAAACAGATAGCTACCATCAGATTCATCAGGAGGGTGAGAGAGCATCGTGGAAGATTGTAAATTTTCATTAAAAAAGCATATACAAAAGTCAAAATTATAAAAGAAAGCAAGATCTGAACACATGGAAACCATAGTTTTGAATATAAATTGATCACCTGTAGTACCAACATCTTGCCTATCATCATCGATTCCAAGGTACAAGCAGTTGCAACCCTATAGTGACCAGAATAAAAGTGAATATCATGGTATAAGGAAAGGAAAGGAAAGAGCAGTAAAGTTGCGTGCCTTGATGATTTTACGATATCCATTTGCCATCCCACATGCTTTGGTTAGAATCTCTAGTAATGAAACATCTGAAATGGAAGCCAATGCCTCTCCTCGAAAGCCGAACGTCCTGTCCATATCCATATCGAGAAGATGATGGTACTTTGATGTAACTGCATACATGTTAAAATTAAAATTAAAAGTAAAAGTAGGGAGTAAAGAATGAAAGGGCATATCAAGAAATGAAGAGACATGCCATATCTTTGTCCAAGCAAGACCAACCCGTCCCGAGTAATACCAGAACCTATAAGAAAGCACAGTGAATGATTGAGTAAGAAAGGAAAGGAAAAGAAAACATGTACCAAGTATGATGTTAGAGACCAGACCATCATCGACTACTTTGACGTAAGATGTCCCAATGCCAATGAAAACTGAAATCTGAAAAAGATATACAACGGGTAAAGAGGAAAGCCCTAATTGAGCAATGTAATTCAATTGGATTGGATTGGATTGGATTGGATACCTTGGAAGAAGAAGCATCCAAACTATTGAAAATAAGCTCTTGGATAAGTCGTGTGATATCAGAGAGGATAATGCCAGAACGTACACAATTGCGGACTGACTCAGGCAAGGGTTTGATAATCCCCATCGCTGAAACTGCAACAATAAGGGAAGAAGAAGAAGAAGAAGAAGAAGAAGAAGAAGATTTAGTTTAGGGAAATCCTCTTCTTCTTGTATTCTCACATTTCATTTCGTTTCGTTTCGTTTCGTTTCGTTTCGTTTCACCGGCGAGCGATACCTCTGTCTCTGACTGTGAGTTTGTTTTGCACACTTTCCGATGTATGAGAGAGAAGCCCATTTTTCTTCTTTCTCTTCTCAATATACTATACTAAACATACGTGTCTGTTTTCAAAATCTTGCTCTTAAACAAATTTAATAATCAACTGACACCTACACATTTTTAAACAAAAATATTACCTTACCTTGTAAAAAAAAAAAACAAACTAGAATAAATATATAATATATGTAATTAAAATTATTTTATGAATCTAATTTTAAAGTAGCTCAAATTTTATTGGGGGAAAAATCTAAATAGCCACTTTTTGCATCAAAAAGGTTAAAGTAGCCACATTTTTTTTAACTATTGAGACTAGCCATTTTTACTATTTAATTTTTCAATATACCTATTTTGCCCTTTTCGTATGGCAGGTATAATCTGACATATCTGACACGTACGGCCTGACAGTTCTGATATTTTTCTTTCCCAATTCATTATTTCTTTCTCATATTTTGGTATAGTTCATATAGCGTCCATAGTGTTTCATGTATTTAGTATATGTTTTATATTTTTATTATTTTTGCATTTTGATTTCATATTACATATTTCGATTTTAATTTAATTTTATAGATTCATTTTAGTATATTATTTTGGTATAGTACGTATAGCGTCCATAGTGTTCGTGTAGCGTCCATAGCGTTTCATTTATACGTGCTATACGTAGTATACATGCCATATAACCTGCAAATGAAAAACAAAAAGAGTGTTAATTCAATAATACTAAATGTACAAAAAAAGATACTTAATATGCAAACAAAACAAAAATAAATATATATTATATTACGAATATTATAGAACGAACATAAAAGAAAGTGGGTGTACATCAAGAAAAACTCATAGATGTGTATAGTACGTATATTTCGTATATTGCGTGTAGTAAAGACCGTATATCAAGAAAAACACATAGTTATGTATAGCGCGTATATTACAAAAAAAAAATAAATTTAAACAGACCACAAAAAAGTATATTACGTATATGACAAATTGTATAGCAAAAAAGCAACAAAAATGAAAGACCACAAAGAAACTGAGTGTACATCAAGAAAAACACATAGGTGTGTATAGTACGTATATATCGTATATTACGTGTACTACAGTTGGTGTACATCAAGAAAAACTCATAAGTGTGTATAGTACGTATATATCGTAAATTACGTGTAGTACAGACTGTATATCAAGAAAAACACATAGTTATGTATAGCACGTATATTACAAAAAAAATATTTAAATAGACTAGAAAAAAAGTATATTACGTATATTACATACTGTATAGCAAACATATTATGTATATTATAAAACGAACATAAAAGAAAGTGAGTGTACATCAAGAAAAACTCATAGGTGTGTATAGTACGTATATATCGTATATTACGTGTAGTAGAGTTGATGTACATCAAGAAAAACTCATAGGTGTATATAGTACGTATATATCGTATATTACTTGTGATATAGACTGTATATCAAGAAAAACACATAGTTATGTATAACACGTATATTACAAAAGGATATATATTTAAACAGACCAGGAAAAAAAGTATATTACGTATATTACATATTGTATAGCAAACACAGCAACAGAACGAGATACCACAAAATATATATTTAAAACAGACCACATAAAAATATATATTATGTATAGTACGTAGTACAGACTGTACATTAAGCATACACAGAAACAGACGAGAGACAAGATATGTATAACATACTGTATATCAAGAAAAATGCATAGTTGTGTATAGCATGTATATTACAAGAAATATATATTTAAACAGACCACAAAAAATGTATATTACGTATAGTACATATAGTACAGACAATACATTACGCAAAACAGGAACAGACGAGAGACAACATATGTATATTACGTATATTGCATGCATTACATGTATAGTAGAAAACAAAATATTAAGAATTTGTGTATAGTACATAAAACAACAAAAAAAACATAAATCAAACAAAATATGTATATTACCTTTCGTCAAATCCATGCTTATTTTGGTTTAGATCTTCGAGATTCGGAATAAAAAACGTTGAAATATATTTATGAAAAAACGAGATTGAGAAGAAATTAAGTAGGGATATAGTAATTAAAAAAAGTGTTGGAAATTTGTGAGATTAACATTTGTAGAAGATAAAAAATGTAGGTTTTTGAAAAACAAATAGAAAGAATGAGATAGATGGAAGAAGAAATGAGAGAAAAATGAAAAAAATGAAGGGGGAGAGAGAGAAATTCTAATATATAGAAGAAAATTGGAGAGGGGGAATTAGAGGGAAAAAAATTTAAAATAAATATGAAAAGTAGGGAGAGATGAAAGAGAGATATTAATATTAAAAAAAAGGGAAAAAAAAAGAATTGAATGGAAGGGAAGGGAGAGAGAGGAGAGAGAATGGAAAAAAGAAAAGAAAAATGAAGGACGGAAGGGAAGGGAAGGGAGAGAGAGAGGGAGAGAGGGAGTGATTTGACATCAAGGGTGTATTAGACTTTTTACCTTTGGAGGTGGCTAAAAAAAAGAAAAAAAATCATGGCTATTAGGAAAAGGGAGAGGTAAAAAGTGGCCATTATGACATTTTTACTCAATTTTAAAAGAGTTGACTCATTAATAAATGAGATTGGATAAATTAAACCTTAACTAAGGGTCGTTTGAGATAGTTTCTTAAAGTGTTTAAAAATATATTTGAATGGTTATGAAAAACATTATTCTTTATTAAAAACACTATTAAAATTTATCTCAAATGGACACTAAATAACAATTATAAAACACACTACAAGTTTAATTTTGATAGTAACTCACTCTTTCTATCTATTGTAATAAATGATTATTTTTTAAATTAAATTGAGAATGATATTATTTTAAAATGGAGTAAATAAAGAAATAATATAGAAGAGAGTGGAAATTAAATTTAGAAAATTGTACTTTTAAAAACTTATGTTAAATCTACTGTCGATATGAAACGTTTTCTAAAAATACATGAAATCATATACAATACGATTTAGAGCAAAATCGTTTGTAGTACATATGATTTAGCTCCAACAAAGCCCACGTAAGCGAAGTTCAACTGGAATTTTAAGTGGGTTCTTCGATTCCAAATCTTTGATCCCCCTTTTCAGTTGTAGTAACACATTTCAAGCGATGGTTGCGGTTATTTCCAATAGATTATAAAATGTATTTCTAAAGTGGATGGAATCTCAACAACATAAACTTCTATAATTACGCTAAAATTTGATGGAATTTCATGATTGGTTTCAATTTGAAGGAAAATTTGGACGGTCTTGAATTATTATCATCAATTAAATATATTCATTCGGTTTGTTGTTTAGACTGTTTGAATTTTGAAAGTGCTAGATTTGGAAAACACGTGTCATTCATTTATTGATGAAATTATTATTAAAAAAAATGTTAAATGCACCAATGACCCTTGCACCTTCAGGCTTTCTTAATTTACACCACTGCACTTTCAATTTGGTTTTTTTCACCCAACACTTTCTTCTTTCCAATTTCCATCCAATTAACCGTCTAATAAATCATCAAAAGTCATGTGAAAACTGACCTATTCTTTATACCTCTTATAAGATGAATTATTCTAAACAAGCACAAAGCTTTTGATCAGGAAACGTCCATTTCACCGATTGGTTCGTGAAATCGCAGAAGATTTCAAGACTGATTTAAGGTTCCAAAGCAGTGTGCGGCGACGCTTCAAGAGGCGGCGGAGGCTTATTCTTTGGGTCTGTTTGAGGATACAAATTTGTGTGTGATTCATGCGAAGAGGGTTACGTTTATGCCGAAAGATATTCAATTGGCAAAGATTAGATGAGAAAGGGCTTAAATAGGGTTGTTTTTAATGGGTTGATTTGGGTTTTTTATTTTGGGTTTATTTTATTGATGTAAATCTTTTTGTGATGATTATGGATATGGCAGTTTTAAATTAATGAAATGATATTTGCCATTTGAATCTCCTTTGTTGATGTTTTTATTGAGATTGATTGTTTCTTTTTATTAGTTAGTATTGATTCTGATAATCATTTTGTTGATTTTATTTTGTGTTGTGGGGTGTAATTGGATTACACGTGAAATTTTATAACTTGACAAAAATGTCTACGCACCTCGTCTGACCGCAGTACCTGGTCACCTCGTCTAATCATAGTGCCTAGTCATAAAGTATACTCACTTAAAAAGACCTGGCTACGCAGTCTCCAACATAGACCTACATATTTAAACCGAATGCAAGTATCCGATTAGGAAATGACACGGGCGTAACCCACAAGCGACACGTAATTGAAAAGCAACATGTGGTCCAATCCTGGTGCGACAAGTGGTACAATGATGTCATTAACATATTCTTCTATAAATAGGAGAAGAAATTCATTCATTAGGTAACTAATTTCTACTACTATTCTCTCTAGCATACTAGCTCTGCTTTCTCTGACTTTTGCATCGGATGGTGTTAGGCCGGCACCACACCGATGCTTTGTTTCTTTCCTGTGCAAGTACCTACATAGTACTCCTTCAAGGCAGCGCAGTACCTCCGACTCATCCCATCTTATAAGTTCGTTGCTTACGTGGAAACTCTCCATTTTTAGATAACAACATTTGATGTCGTATGTGGGAAAAAGTATATAACTAAGTGCTCTACCAACGAGGATGAGTCGAAGCAGTCAACACGGTGATGATATAGATGACGGTGAAAATCGTAATCCTCGTAATAAAAAATATCAAACTTGTAGCACTAGGGAGCTATATGGAAGTGGTAAGAGTTGTGCTAATGCCAGATGGAAGGGTAGATGCTCTAGAAGAGCAAGTTCGAGGTGTGAATCGAGATCTTGCTAAAGCACTCGAAATTCTTACACAGAAAACTGATTATCAAGACCCTATTGAAAACCAGGAATTATTATCCAAAAAGGCAAAGACGAAGAATCTATAGAGCGCATAGGTGAATCAAGGAATCATGAGAAATGTGGCTCGAAGAGGAAGTCGAGGCTAAATATCCAGGATAAATCCTCTTCCTCTTATAACTCTTCTCGCAACAAGCAACCTAGTCAGAAACGAAGGTCCGACCTCAGAAAAGTTCTCAATCAAAAGAGAAAGAACATTCGAATATTGTGAAATCTACTGCAGAAAGTGCCCAGCCTTGGGCGCCATAGTTGAAAAAACTTCAAGATCAACTTGGTCATATGAAGAAAGAGTATATAGGAAAAACTCCTCTTGCACTAGAAGATCTACTTGAGCAAACTGAACCGCTATTCACCGATAATATAATGAAGATAGAGCTTCCCACCAAATTCAAAATGCCAACTATGACCATGTATGATGGTTCAAAGGATCCACTCGAGCATGTTGATACGTTTTGGACCTGGATGGAGCTATAGAGAGTCCGAAATGCTATCAAGAGTAGAGTGTTCCCCTTTACATTAGGAGGCTCTGCGCGCGGGTGGTACAGGCAGCTCAAGCTGAGGTCCATCTATTCATTCAAAGACCTTACTCGATCTTTTGTAACTCTTTTCCTTGGTGGGAGGGATCATAAGAAACCAGCTACGCACCTTTTGACTGTGCGTCAAAAGTTAGAGGAGAGCCTCCGAGACTATGTAGTGAGATTTAATAGTGAGGCGCTGAAAGTGAAAGGTTACAGTGATGACATTGCTTTAACTGCTGTGATGGATGGCTTGAAAGGTGAAAAGTTTTTGTGGTCACTGGGCAAGAAGACGCCTGCTACATACACCGAGCTCCTTGCTAGAGCGCAAAAATATATGAGCATCAGAGAGTTGTTTAGTGCAAGGAAGACTTCAGATGAAGGGGGTAGTAGTAAACGATCAGAGCACAAGAAAAAAGATTGAACAGAAGACTTTGTCTGGGGGACTGACCGTCATGAGGATGGCAAGAGACATAGGTTAGAAGACCAAATTGAGAAGCTGAGTCTTCCTTCTAGTAAGTTTAAAAAATACACTCCTACCACGGTCCCGATTGAACAACTACTTATGGAAATCAAAGACAAAAACTTGGTTAGGTGGCCGCTCAGAATGAAAGCAGGGTCAAACAAGAGAAACAAAGACAAGTATTGCCTATTTCACAAAAACCACGGCCATACCACCTCTGATTGTTTCGATCTCAAGGAAGAAATTGAGACCCTTATTCAAATAGGGTACTTGAAGGAATTTTTCAGAAGTAAAGGAGATAAGGAAGATCAGGACCGTGATAATCAAGATTTTCCAAGTGGAGAAATAAGAACCATCTTTGGAGGCCCGACTATTGAAAAAGAGCCCAAGCCATAAAAAGAACCATGCTAGGTAACTAAGGTATAAACCAAGACATCAACACATTGATTAAACTCATCTAAAAAGCTCTACTCTACCTACGATGATGTCAAGCAACTTAGATTTAATTTCAGCAATTTTATTTTATTGCATTTTTCGTTTCCAATAAGGTTTTTTATCGTAAGAAGTTCGACAATAAAATGAATAAGATTGTACTTTTTCTACTTATTTCATCTATGGGAGTTAAATCATTCGAGAACAATTAGACTCGAGTTAGACTTCAAGACATAAAGCTCTACTCGAGTGGGGGACACTGTGTAAATCTAGTACAATAAAATGAAAATGTTCGAAGTCCGCTAAGGTGGAAGAGTAAAATGAAAAAGTTCTTAGTCCATTAAGATGGGAGGGCTCTACATAAAATTAACCGGCCGACGAGCCGATGTTTTCTGATAAACAGGTTTTTATATTGTATGTGAGATTTAGAATTTATGAATACTACATGCCAAAATTTTCAATATCTTGCTAAATCAATTGTTTTAAGCTTAAGTTTTTCGTTTCTGTATGCGTACTCGCGTCCTGGGCTTCTAGAATAAGTCAGGTCGTCACAGACCCGCGAGTAAAAGAACCACCAAGAATAGTGGGAAAAAAAATGAGGGGGGTTGGAGTGCGGGTCAATGCCTGACCGCAGTACCTAGGCACCTCGTCTAATCGCAGTACCTGAGTACCTCATCTGACCGCAGTACCTAGGCACCTCATCTGATCGCAGTACTTGGACACCTCGTCTAATCACAGTGCCTAGTCATAAAGTCTACGCACCTGAAAAGACCTGGCTACGCAGTCTCTAACATAAACCTACGTATTTTAAACCGAATGAAAATGTCTGATTAGGAAATGACACGTGGCGTAACCCGCAAGCGACATGTAATTGAGAAGCAACACGTGGTCCAATCCTGACGCGACACGTGGCACAATGATGTCATCAACATATTCTCCTATAAATAATAGAAGAAATTCATTCATTAGGTAACTAATTTCTACTACTATTCTCTCTGACACACTAGCTTTGCTTGCTCTGACTTTAGCATCAGAGGGTGTTAGGCCGGCACCACACCAATGCTTTGTTTTTTTTGTGCAAGTACCTACGTAGTACACCGTCAAGGCAGCGCACTACCTCTGACTCATCTAATCTTCTAAGTTCGTTGCCTACGTGGAAGCGCTCCATTTTTAGGTAACAACATTTTTTGTTTTGCTTTATAAGATTTAATCTGGTGATTGTAAAAAAACCTTTTTTTTTAATATTGGGTTTTAAATTAATGGTCAAGAAGAAAGATGGTGAATTTGATAAATGGTTGAGAGCATAATGAATAGTGAAGAGTTACCATAGTTCTCGCGAATTTCACAATTCTCTCAACCTTCGGAACAACACTCTTCTCTTCATCATCTTCTTCCCAATCGCATCCATTAATCAATCTTTCTCTCTCAAAAAAGTGGAGAAATTATCCATCTATTAGTTTTCTTAATGGAGAGAAGAATCCATCTTATAAAGTCGAACTAACGAAAGAGAAGATGAGGAAGAGAGGTCAAAAATACCTTTTCGCATCGCCCTAGGAATAAAAAATGATGGTCTGTTAGATTTGGGTGATTAATTAGATAGAAATTGGAAAGAAGAAAGTGCAGGGGTGAAAAAAACCAAATTGAAAGTGTAAGGGTGTAAATTAAGAAAGTCTAAAAGTGCAGGGGTCATTGGTGCATTTAACCCAAAAAAAAAAAAAGCAATGGGTCACTGATTTACTTACCTTTTTATTTTCTAATATACTCCATCAACCGTTTCTCGTTAATATCCTCTCGTTAGTTTTAAGCGTATGTAGAATAGACGAGATTGTTTTCAAATCTGTTGTAAATCGTTTGTACAACAAATGATTTATAAGAAATCGTTTGTAGTACATACGATTTTGTCCACATCGACAGCAAAATCCATATAAGAAAAAAATGGTGCAAAATCGCCTATTGTGTATTTTTGAAATAAGTTTTCTAATCACCATATTTTTGGAAATTTGGGTAAATTGACCTCCAAAATCTTAAAATAATGTTTATTGACCTCCATTCTCAAATTAACCTTTTTTGACCCTTTGATGATGTCACTTTGGTATGAAATATCAAAAATACCCTTCACTTTATCTTCTCCAAATTTCCATTCCACTTATCTCTTCTCCAACTTTCCCTCAACTTTCCAACTTCCATTGATCTTCATCTCCAATGATCTTAAATAACCATTGATTCTTCTTCATCTATCAACTTCAACTTCCATTAATTCTTCATCTCTAACAACGAAAAGGTACACGGCGATTCGAAATCTCAAAACTACTTCGATTTCCGGAAATGGAAATCTTTCGAAATCCATGAAAATCAATCTTTTGAATTCCAGAGGTAGCCACATTTATTTTATTTTATTTTTTTTTTTTTTTCTTTCTAATTTCGAATTAAATCACAATAACTATAATTTCTTATAATAATTTTGATTTTTTTTTTGAATTCCTGGAGGTCTATCTCCGGATTCCGGAGGACACCTCCGGATTCCGGGGCTCCGGAATCGAATTCCGGAAGAGATCTCCTGAATTCGAAGAATTTTTTTTTCTTCGAAGTCGGGAGGTCAACTCCGGATTCCGGAGGTCTACCTTCGGATTTCGGAGCTCCGGAATCAAATTCCGGAGGAGATCTCCGGAGTTCGAAGATTTTTTTTTTCTTTTTCCGGATTCCGGAGTTCCCTCACTTTTTTTATTCAAGATGACGAACGAAACCCATTTTTATTCAAGATTATGAACGAAACCCATTGAAGATGAAGCTAAAAACATGGGTTCTTCTTATTCTTATTCTTCTTATTCCTCTTATTCTTCTTGTTGTTGTGTTGTTCGGAATCCGGAGGTATGGAATCCATGGATTTCGAAGGATTTCCATTTCCGGAAATCGAAGTAGTTTTGAGATTTCGAATCGCCGTGTACCTTTTCGTTGTTAGAGATGAAGAATTAATGGAAGTTGAAGTTGATAGATGAAGAAGAATCAATGGTTATTTAAGATCATTGGAGATGAAGATCAATGGAAGTTGGAAAGTTGAGGGAAAGTTGGAGAAGAGATAAGTGGAATGGAAATTTGGAGAAGATAAAGTGAAGGGTATTTTTGATATTTCATACCAAAGTGACATCATCAAAGGGTCAAAAAAGGTTAATTTGAGAATGGAGGTCAATAAACATTATTTTAAGATTTTGGAGGTCAATTTACCCAAATTTCCCATATTTTTCGGATAAGTTTATAAATGGCAAGTTAGTCCAAAGAAAGTGAGTTAGGTTGCACGGAATAGAGAGTGAGGGTTCATTTCCTGATTTTGTAATATCACACAATTCACAACCCCAATTTTTGTTTTTGTTTTTTACATTTAATTAAAATTAAAATTAAAATATTAGGACACGCATAGCTTAGATGATCTTCTGTTTTCATCTCAACCTTGATTTTCTTCTTCTTCTTCTTCCTTTCTTCTCCTCTCTGAAAACCCTAATTACACCTTTTTCTTTCATCTATTTCCCCTCTTCTACCCAACCAAAGATCAGGTATTTCCTTTTCCTTTACCATCTACTTTTCTCTTCTCTTTCATTTCTTCCTCCTTTTCCTCTTCAATTCTCTCAATCCTTCAATCAAATCTTTTACCATTACTGATCCTATTTTTATCTCTTTAGATTCTCTCTATGTCATCTTATTTCTTTTGGGAATTGCTTAATTTTGCATTCACTGTGTTTTTTGGTTTAATTTTCTTATATTCCAATTTCTGCATGGTTCTTTCCTTTGATTGTGTTGCTTTTGTTTTATCTTGATTTTGATTGAGAATTGGATGTTGATATCTGTTTCTGTTTCATAGAAATCATCAACTATATATCTATAATAAAATGCAGTTTCAATTAATTCATTTCTCTGATGTAAACTACCTACAAAACCTTAGAAATGGAACAACCTCTTATGTGAGGAGATCTTCTTTGTCTACCAAATTGTAGTAACTTTGAATTTTTATTTTTTTAAATTTAAGTTTAGTGTTTGATGGGATGTTCAGAAATGGAAATTGTGATAGTATAGACACTGATTTTTTAATGACTCGTTTTCTGTTAATGTAGATGGCAATGAAGTTTCATAAATTGTGATAGCAATTTATGTATAAAGATATTTTTTTGGAAGAGGAAGAATGGAGGCTAATATCTGTGATGTCAATCACCCTGATGCGGATGTTCTTCTACCTCCGAGAAAGCGTCTTCTTGCTGGATTGAGAAAACAAGGTGTTGATGGTGATGGTGGTACTTTTCACCTGCCACCAGTGGCCTCTTCCTCTTCTTCTCCACCTCCCTCTCCTTCCTACCCGTTTAATTCTATTGCATTTAATATGCGTCTTAACAACCTGTTGAGTTCTCATTCTAATGCTAACCTATCACCCAAGGAGATAGTGGAGGCCTCGAGATCAGTTGCAGTCGCAGCTGTGAAGGCTGCTGAGGCCGCGAGGGCAGCAGCTGAAGAGAAGGCTGCAATTGCTGCAAAGGCTGTTGCAGCTGCAAAGAGTGCCATGGACTTGGTTGCCTCGATTTCTGAAGAATCGTCCTGCAATGATATAAGCCCGAGAAAGAACAAACTAAAAAAACATGTCCCAGTTCAGCTTCTGTACACAAAATATCAACCTGTTGAGAATTGCAAGACGGATGAAGAATTGGCCCGCAAGTTGCATCGGGCTATAAATAGCTCCCCTAGAATCATTAAAAACTCATCTAGTCCTGATTCTAAAAGTAAAGGCAAAAAAAATAAGAAGTTCAAAAGTTCACCCGGGGCTGAGAAAACTAGAGTTTCCAATTGCAGTACCCCGCATGAGTTGGACCCTTCTCCTACATGCAATGGACATGCTAACATTTATGAGGTTGGCTCTGAATGCAGCTTCGAGGAAGCATACAGGCTCAAAACCGATGAGAGGACTAGCAAATATGAGAAGAACAGTCAAGCTGGGATGTATAATGGGGAAACGGAGACAAGTCAAAAAGAGAAAACGTGCGATGATGCTAGTGTCACTGTTAAGAAGAGGGGGAGAGTAAAGCTTAAAAAATTGCCCTTGAGTATTTGTTCTTTCCGGGACCAGGCAACTCTAAACAAGGAAGAGATAAATAATGGAAGGTCCCCTATACTGACTGTGCAAAAAAAGGGAAGCCCAAAATCTGGAAATGTAATCTTACATTCTGTAGATAACACTACTGAAGGCATGATGCCAATAGACTCTACATCTAGATGGAAATGCCAGGAGT
Organism: Gynostemma pentaphyllum; assembly: GCA_028015215.1. NCBI lineage: Eukaryota > Viridiplantae > Streptophyta > Magnoliopsida > Cucurbitales > Cucurbitaceae > Gynostemma > Gynostemma pentaphyllum. The sequence goes on from CM051355.1 coordinate 13,914,453, forward strand.
ACAAAGCTCCAATTTCTGTCAAACAGAATAAAGTTATGCAGTCATGACGTTTAGATCTCAAACGGTAAAAGTTGGTGCCAATAGAAGTTGATAGTTGAGGTAGAATTCGTGCAGCTTATCTTTATAGAAACCGGCTTTACTTCATTTGTCTTCCTTTTCCCCCCCTTGCATATCTTGTTTCATAATGAACTGGGACAGATCAATTGTAAATTTAGTGTTTATGTGTTTGAATATTCTCCAGAGTTCAAAGATATCCTTTATATGGCATAGAGCTTGAAGTTGAATAAGGGGGGATACACAATAAACTGAACATTTGAATACTCCTTTTTAATTGTGGAGGCATTTTTGTCTTGCTTTCTTTAAAAGGAAATCCCAATGATATCTGTATGTAAGATCTGTAGATGGTCGTTTTTATGGTCCTTGCTACAGTTGTATCAATATATTACTTGATAACGTCATTCTTATTTAAGGGAGTTGTGGATTGAAAGAAATTGATCTAGACAATTGTGTTCTACTTGTGAATAGATTAAATAAGCTAGCCGTCTAGTTTTCTATATTTTCCTAGTGTTTCTTCTTGTTAATGATGATTGAGATTGTATTATATAGTTTTTTTTTCCTCCCTTTTAAGAGAATGCCTTATCCTCTTGTAGCTTTGTAATTGTTCTTTTGTATTAATGAAATCCTTTCTTCGTTCCTATTATGAAGCCCCATTCTCTGTTCTTTTCTTGACACTGACTCGGTTAGTTTTCTGTTGATAAGAATGATGAGATTAGCTTATTTTGTGGCTTGAAAATTTGAGTTGTATTGTATCTGATGCTCTATGTTGATGAATTGAATAGTCTGTCAAGTGCTTCTTTCCTTCCTTTCAGAAATTGAGTTTGGTTTTAGTTTTCTGTTTTTGAAATTTACACTTTTTCATTAATAACTCTTTTATTTTGTATTTTCACTTTGTTTATAAAAAATATTTTGAAATTCTAACTCAATTTTAAAAAATAAGTAAGTTGGTCAAGACACTCACTAGTAGTATATATATATAAAAAAAAAAAAAACCTTAATTTTAATAATTTAGTCAAGACTTCAAAAGAGTTTTGAAAAAAAATAAAAAACAACATAATAAATAAATTTAATTTTTAAACCACAAACTACTAAAAAATGACTTAAAACGTTGTATTAAATAACTGGTATGTGGTATATACGTTATGCAAAGAAAGTAACAGAAAAAGAAACAAAAGAAAATAAGTTGGCCAATGAGTGAGCTTAAATAAAAAGGCCATTGGCCGAATCTATAAAAAAAAAGATGTTTCACACGTTATTAATGTTTTGGAAGGTTAATTAGAGACTCGTTGTTGATCTATTAAACTAATTTGGATTTTTTTTCCTTTTTTGAAAATGAATTAATTTGGGTCGATTAGTTAAGCTTAAAAGAATACCTCTTGAACCAAAAGTTTTTGAACTTGGTTTAGTCTATGTTTAGTTCATCATTATTGAGTATTTATATGACCCAAACGGTCATCGTGTCACATGATTATAAGTAAGAAGGATTATAAATTTATGAATGAGGATAATATTTTAATTGATATAAAATCTTTTAGATATAATCAAAATCAGATCCTAAAATTAACAATATCTCTAATATATAAAAGTGGAGATGTTTTAGAAACATTTTATGACCATTATACTCCTTTTTAATTATGAAATTTATAAAATATGCCACACAATAATTAACTACCACTAACAATTAATTATTATATTCTTATTATTACATTCTCTTATTTAATACAATAAATTTAAAATATTTTTTAATAAAATAGTTTACTATTTCTATCGAAGTTGACTATTATTTTGAACTATATCTTCTAAACTATATACTAAATATTAATTTAAAAATAATGAAATGAATATTATTTTGAAAATATATTTAGTATATTGAATACCATCATCCCTTTTTTTATCGACTAATATTATTATTTAAGTTATTACTGTTTACAAATATTTATATACTTTCCCAATTTAATTTAGTTGTTTTAATTAATTTCATATTATGAGTTGTTTCTAAAATGTAATTTATAGCATATTATTTCTTTATTCCTAAGGTATGTTTTGAGAATTCGAGATGTTTGTTAAAATTTAATGTATGAGCATTTATTTAAAAAAAAAAATACAATATAATCAATATATAGTGTCAACATCTATTTTTACTTTTTGAAATTATATATTGATATCTATTTAAGTTCATACAAAACTTTATTTTATAAAAACTCAAATTATCGAATTTCATATCAGATTTATTACTTTTCATAAGTATTTAACATATATATATTAAAAATATTAAAAGATTATTTTAATATAAAATAAGATACTATGAAAACATATCACGTGTTAATATTCTAATTATTATAAATGTGAAGATTTTAGTGGATATCAATGCCAAGCTTAATATATATGTGATTAGTTTTTGCAGGCAATGACCAATGTGTCGTGCAAATAGTTAATTTTATAAACAACCATTGTATTTTCTCGTGTATAGAATCTTCTTTTGATTGTTAAACTTTTATAATTATTTTATTTTTGTCCTTCAACTTGAAGATGTTCTATTTTTAGTCCATAAACTTTCGTATTTATTATGTGTTGGTTTCTCAACATTTAAAAATATAATTTTAATCTTTAAATTTTACATATAAAATCCATTTTAGTCGGTATATGAATTATCATTAAAACAGTAAAGAAAAATTTCAAACATGTTTAAGAACCTTATGTTATGCCCGACTCAATATATATAGGTTGAAAGAATTGGCCATATAAACAAAACATCTACTTATCAAGTAAATAGATTTGAAAAACAAATAGTCATGTCAGAGATTTGTTAAAAATAGGATATAAAACAGAGTTTCTTTGGTTTTAGACAAAGGTATTAGAGTTAATAAAACATAGAAATAGAGTAGATTATCATGAAAGTGAGAAACGATATCAAAGCGTATTATTGTGTTATGAAGGAGCTTTGTGTGTGTGAGAGGTATTTTTATTTTACAGCTATAAATAAATAGATAGAATAGGATAGGATTACTAGAAAATCATCATATAGTATGGTATAGTATAGGTCCAACTGGAAAGCAGATTATATAATTAGGTGGTGAAGGATTGATTTTATGACAAGGTCCACATAAAGAGTGCAGACCAAAGAGCAAGTGCAAGAGCCGCAACCAAGTAAGTCCAGAGCATAATGACGGAGCATTCTTCCTGACCGACGTCGAACAATTGGGTCATGGTTCCGATGGTCATGGCGGGAGGCAATGTGTATTGAATCATCAATACAAACTGATAGAGAGGATCTGTGGGTAGAAAGCCGAGATGGGCTGCTGTTCTGACCAAGAAAATGCCAATTAGGGGCAGCAAAATGTATCTGACTATGACTACTCCAACGATGAGGGATGGCTTAACTCTTGAAGACCTGAGACCTTGAGTTAAGTTTCCTCCGAGTATGAGGGTGATACTTGGAATGGTTCCGTTTCTGCACACAAAAACATTATTATTATTATTATTATTATTATTTATTTGAAAGAGAGAGTGTTTGAATTGAATTGAATACCCGAGTAGCTGAATGGAGTCTTGGATGACTCGCAATGGAGCTGTATCTCCTATTATGAGATTTCTAAGCCATGTGATTGCCCCAAACATCAGCCCCACCATCTGATCATATATATATATCATAAAGTCTTCATCTAAATAATAAGCTAGGGGGAAGGCGGATACATACTGCTGCTAAGGTTGGAGGAGCCATGAGCTCATGAATGATATGGTGAAGAGAATGAAGTATTTTAACCACCCCAATCGAAATCCAACGTCCTACTCCTCCGGATAATTCCACCTACAAAAATACAATAATAAACAATCAAAATAGGCTTTATGAACCTTTAAAAAAATATAATTAATTTAACCTGTTCAAGGGTCTTGGGGGATGAGATTGGAAGGGTAAAAGCATCTCCATCTCCATCTCCATCATGTTGTTGATGTTGGTGAAGAAGAAGAGGAGTGTGAATTAGAATATTATTATTGGACTTGGAAATCTCAGTTGCAGCCTCTGCTTCTGCTTCTGCTTCTGCTTCTAATTTTAGTGTCATAGAAGATACTTTTACACAATGGTATGTATAGGTCCATATGAAGAAACCTCCTAGCTGCCATGTGCCAATTGCCCAAAGTTATTTTTATAATTAACAACATTACTAAAAAAAAAGAGAGAATTAAGGGTAAAATATTTACAGCCATGGAGAAAGATGCATAGGAGAGTCCCACAGAAGTACAAATATTGCGATCACCAAAAGGGCTACCCTCCTCATTACACACTGCTGGGATTATTATCAATAAGAGGTTTCCCAAGTTTCCTGAATCATCCATCCATATCCACATGATCACACGAGAGAACATCATTTATATACATCCAACGTGTAACGTAAAGATTTACCAGAAGCACAGAATGCAATGACAAGGCTTTCAAGATATGGCTTGGGTTTAAGTATTTTAACAACAATCCATCCTAGAAACCCTCCAAGTAAAAAGGTCACACCAATGTTGACCGGCATGAACCACCTTCATATATTTTTCATTCCATTCAATTAATATATAATATCCCAAAACAAAACAGAACAGAACAAAACAAAATAACTTTTTACCATGAAACAATGTCTTCAAAGGTTACAGTTTTGGCCAAATTAGCGAACATGAGGGAAGGAGTGAAGACAGAAAAAACAATCTGCATATATATTCATTATTAGTATTATTATTATTATTATTATAAAATTAAAAAAAAAAAAAAAAAAGAAGAGAGAGAGAGAGAGAGACCTTGTTGAGAGAAGATCTGGCATTAGGAGGGAAAAGGTTGCAATAATCAGTGGCTAAGAAAGCTCCCAATAGTGAGATAATGAGGACTTGTATAATGGGCATCGATGCCACTTCCAATAGTGACACCACCCCCATTCTCCCAACTATTTATTTACCATCACATAATTAATTTTAATTAGACGACAAACAGGGCAGGCATCAACAATTACTTACTCAAAAAAACTACAGTACAATTACAATAAATGATATTTTAATGAAATTAATATTTAAGGTTTTCTTAATTATTATTTAATTCGTGATTAAAATAATAATAATTAGAGATATATATGAATCGAAATGTGTAGATGTGAGGTAATCTACTTAATAAATTATCTATTAGATATATTTTGAGATTAAAAATAATAATGCGACGTTCCAGGAAACAAGCGGCCGGATTAAGAAAAAAACCGAGGCTATCTTGAATATAATTATACATACCTGGCCGAGGCCGTGAGGTGGAATGAAACCAGCTCTTGTGTTTTAAATAATCTAAAAACTGAATTCAAATGAGAGATTGAACAAATATATGAATCTGAAAAGCCAGAGAATGAATCAAAGAAGAAGAAACAACATTGTAAAAGAAGAAGAAGAAGATGAGTTCAAATTACCTGGTGTACGTATTTATTTAATTAAGAAAGACTAATTTGAGAATTAAGGCTCTGATTGATCTGATCTGATCTGATCTCGATCTCTATTAAATACGTCCTTCCTCCGTTGTATTGGCAAATCATATTATCATATGACACACGAAGATATACTTCAATTATTTTTAGAGATAGAGATTATATATATAAAGACAGCGAGAAAAGAATTTGTTAATTTAATTCCCTTTCACTTGACAACACAACAACAATCCATCAATTACTTCTTCCTTTCCTTCCTATGGCCTTTTCTCTTTCTTTCTTTCTTTCTTTCTATCTTTTGAGAATTCAATACCTTCACCAATATATATATATATATATTTTCGTTTTTTATTATTATTTTTACTTTAAAATGTATTATAAATAAATGTAAAACAAAAAAGAAAAACCGAGCCATATAGAAACGAGTGAAATTATTATTTTTTTAAAAAGGGTAAGGGCAAGTCTGGTATTTCAATAGTGAATCTAAGGTTAGTTGGAGGAGGTGGCGCCGGGGCACCCAATCTGGAAAAAGTCAAACATTATGACGAGAACTTTGATTTCCCTAACAAAACAAATACCCAATTTGCTAATATTTCATACTCAATCTTTATAAATTATACATTTCTGTTACTCGTAATTCTAAAATATCACTGATGCCATGGATGACTACATCAATATTCAATATAAATGGTAGATTTTATATATGTTTTATTTATTTAAACAGTATGTTCATTGTTCAATAATTTATTATAAAATATTAAAAATAAGGAGAAACTACTTGCAATGTAACTGATTCAAAGGAAAATTATTTATTTTAGTAATTTAAAACTCTAAAGATGGAAAATGTGTGTGGAGGTGAATAAAATGGATATTAAACAAAAATTGTGAATTCATTTAGATTAGTACCACACATCAACATCATTGCCAATTCCGACCAACACAATAATTAACTATTAATTAATAGGTGCAAAGGCCAAAAAAAAGATCCATTTTTCCCATTTGCATGTTCTTTTTATTTCTTTATATTATATGGAAATGAAACACGGGTCTTCATTCATGCAATGCACCTATATTTCCGCTGTCAAACATTTTTTTATTTTTAAAGATTGGCTGCGCTCTAATCTTTTTTCATTTGACGTAAACTCAACTGCGCAGTAATAATAATAATTTTTTAATCATATAGTTTTAATAAAAAATTATCATTCATCATTTGAAAATAATACAAGGAGATAAAATAAGTTAACGTTCCTTCCCACTCTTTTATCTCTTCAAATCCCCTCAAACTCTAATTTTTTTTTAGAAATACATAGTTGGTCTTACCGGACGGGTGGATTTTTTTTCTTTTTTAAGATTACATCAAAGTGGGGAGGGGGACTCAAACTTTCGACCTCAAGAGGGGTAATTATCTAGTCCCTTATTTTTGGAAAAATATTTTTTTCCTGTCATCTCTAATACTTTTTTTTAATAAGAACATGCACAATATATTTCTAAAAGAACTCACAATCTATGATGAAATGTAGAAAGACTCTAAGGTAGATATGAATATTTTGTGAACAATGAACCTTCACCCTTATATACCCATTATACCATAAACTCTCTTATTAATTCTTAAGGCATAACTTCTTGTGACCCCTTACATTTTCACGCCAGTTATGAAATTTTAAATTTAGGGTAAAATATCATTTTGGTCCTTAGACTTTCACTCAAGTTTCATTTTAGTTCTTAAACTTTCAAAAGTTACATTTTTCGTCCCTGAACCTTATGATTCATTCCATTTTAGTCATTTTCTCTGTGTTTTTCGATCTGGGACACTAACAGAAGGCTTATGAGGCATGTAATTTGATGATTTTGAATTATAGAAATATACAGTGAAGTTACATGACATGGAAAAACGAATATATATAGTAATGTTAATCTCATTATTTTTTTAATTGAAGTTTTAAACCTCACTACTGTATATTTATATAATGTCACATCATCAATTACATATAATATAAACCATCCGTTAGTGATTTTGTATGTCCCACACACAATACAGTAGAAATGCAATCAAGGTGGAATTTTTATCGCATTCGTGATTTTGGATTTTTTTTATAGCAAATTCATGATTCCACGTCCCGCCCCGTGAACACTCCGACACAAAGCAGAAACGTAATCAAGGAATTTTATTGCATTCATGATTTTGGATTTTTTTTTTAATAGCAAATTCATGATTTTGTCTCTGTGCATGCGGATGTTTTTTTCTTTTTTCTTTCTTCCTAATCATTATCATTCCCCCACGCCACGTAATTGCTTACGTTTTTCCATTTCATATAATATAGGGATAAACAATAACAATACTCTTACTTTTTTCTTCTTCTATACAAATTTTCTCAATCATATAATATCATCTCACACTCGTTCTTCATTTTTTTAACTTCCAAACTTTTTCTCTCGTTTAATAATAAAAATTTAAAAAAATATTTTTTTTAATAAGGGAAGAATAAACACCGATCCACATAAGAGCTTATTACTCATGCAAGGCACCTACCTGTCTTTTAGTCCACATCTCAACTGCACTAAATAAATAATTTTTTTAATCATTCATTGTTTATTATTTTGTATGTATTTATATCTAATTTAATTATTCAAATAATAATCCAAAGATTAAGGGATCATTTGATGCACGAGAGATTTCTTGAATTAACTCTTTAAGTAAAATATTAATGTTTAATTTAATTTATTATTATGCCATTATTTATTTATTCAATAATCTCATTCTTACATATCAAACACATTATTCTCAAATATTTTGAGTCCCAAACATTCCATTTCATTATCATGCATTAAAATAACTCCTTAGTTCCTTCGAATATTTAAACCTTTTAACGGTTCTAAACAGAATTAATTCTAAGATTTCTTCAGGTGAATTTAAGATGAGTTTTAAAATATTTTTTTGTCCAAATAACCTATATGAGAAAACACTAATTAATGTATTTTCTGGGACTGTACTCGTTAAAATTATAGATCGAGAGAATATTGATCAGCTTTTCTATTTTCTTAAGCAAAATTATTAATTTTTTGTTTTTTAAATTCCGTACGTAAACGTGAGTTTTCAATTCTGCTGCTATTTACATAATTGACCTGACCACTATTTTCAATTCTTTCTACTATTTACTCCATTATTTTTCACTGTTAAACTTTGTCCTTAAATAAAATTATTTCTTCATATTTCAGTAGGATTCTCTCTCATAAAATATTTTTAAAAAAGTCTAGATTAAATTTTGAAAAAAAATCTCGAATTAAAGCATGGCCCAAAATAATCATTTAAGTATACCTCTTACTTTCTTATACGCTATATTTTGTAACGTTTATTTTAATTGTTGTGGGGTGAAATTGGATAACACATGAAATTTTATAACTTGACAAAAAATATCTATACACATCATTTGAGCACAATATCTAGACACGCCGTCTGAGCAGAGTACCTAGGCACGCCGTCTGAGCAGAGTACCTAGGCACGCCGTCTAAGCAGAGTACATAAACACGCCGTCTGAGCACAGTACCTGGGCACGCCGTCTGAGCACATTATATGGGCACGCCTTCTAAGCACAGTACCTGAGCTTGCCGTCTACGCACAATGTCTAGTCATAAAGTCTGCGCACCTGACAAGACATGTCTACGCGGTCTCCAGTACAGACCTACATACTTGAGATTGAATACAAGTTATCCAATTGGGAAATGACACGTGACACGTGGCACGATGACATCATCAACTTATTCTCCTATAAATAGGAGAAGAAATTCATTTATTAGGTAAATAATTATACTCTAGGGCTATTATCACATATACCCAATATCGAGTCTCAGTTTTCAAAAAAACCACAAACATTGAAAAATATCAAAATTACCCAACACATAATTAACCCATAAATTTTTTATGAAAATTTGATTATAATTGATATATTATTTTTGTAAATTTATATTATTGATATAAATTTAATACTAGAATTTACATTACTGATAAATTATTGTTGTAAAATTACATCAATGATATATCAATAAATTAATAGAATATATAAAAATGGGTAAATCTGATATAAACATGAAAGTGTGGCATATATGAAAACAAAACTTAAAAGTTGGCTACCACGCATAATTTTCCTATACTCTAATTCTCTTTGGCACACTAGCTCTGACTTAAGCATCGGAGGGTGTTAGGTCGGCACCACACCGGTGCTTCGTTCCTTTCCTATGCAGGTACACACAGTGCTCGTCAACTACTCAGCTCACCGCCTATGTAGCAGCTCCAGTGCGGTGCACGACCTCTGACTCATCTCATCTTCTAAGTTCGTTGCTTACGTGGAGGCTCTCCATTTTTGGAAAACAACATTAATAATATTTTTTAACATGTTAAGTGGCTTGTTTGAGAGCTAAATATAAGTGTCTCATGTTCCCACTTCATATTTGAAATGACTTGGGGTGTTTGATTGGGGTTTGAGAATCATATTTTTAGGCTTCTCAATCTCACAATTACTATTTACATTAGCATTCTAAACACACTATAAATAAATATTAAATATTTAATTCGGTGTCATTTAATTTTAATTAATTATTTTTTAATTTATGATGAAGTGATTTTTTAAGTAAAAAATTATTGTAAATTTTAATTTATTTTTACATTATTATTTAATTTTTAAAAAATATAATAAGTTAATTAAATAGAAAAATTAAATCACTTTTTTATTCGTATTTCTGTTTACCAAATACAGACTTTATATTTCCAGGCATCGCCATAAAATAAAATATGAGGTGATCAAAATGGAGTTATTTATAGAATTATAGTTAAGGTAAATGAGAAATTAAAATTTAAAACAACGTCTTAAATTTTGATGTAAAAATATATAAATTAATTCGAACATCACATATATTAAATTAAAAAACCCAGCGATAGAATTAGAAAATAAAATATAATGAGTGGGCATTGGTAAAATAATAATATTAAAATCTCATTCTCGTGCATTGCACTCTGCGAAAGCACAATCGCACACATGATGGCTGATTCTTTTGTTGGACTATTTAATTTTAATTAGAGATCTGTAATGTTTTATTAAGTTTAGTACACCTCTATAACCATTCCACATGGAAATTTTCAAAGAGGTTACCGACATATAATTGGTCTTGAATGATTAAACACTTTTAATTACCTATTAGACTCAGAAATATAAGAGTGACATCGACACTATCTATTAATTATCGACACTATCTACATTTAAAAATTTGAGGACAAAGGTTGCCCCCTATAATTTGGGGGTTTGATTGCAACAATTCTTCTATTTTAGGGTTTAATTATTACTACCCAATAGTTAAGGGGTTGGTATGCATATTTTTCAAATCGTCCCTAACAAAGATATACCAATAGAATTTACTTGCAATGAGTTACCACGTAAACAACGAGTAAGAATATTTCAGTTTGCTATTAGTATACCAAGAGAACACATGAAATTTTAGAACTTGACAAAAATGTCTACGCATATCATCTGAGCACAATACCTAGGTACGTCATTTGAGTATAGTACCTAGGCACTCCGTCTGAACATAGTACTTGGGAACGTCGTCTGAGCGCAGTATATGGGCATGTCGTCTACGCACAGTGCCTAGTCATAAAGTCTACGCACCTGACAACACATAGCTACACAGTCTCCAGCACACCTATGTACTTGAGATTGAATACAAGTATTCTGTAACGTCCCGTTATTTTGTGATAAAAAAAATTTATTTATTTTATTTTATTTTAATTTAAGTAATTAGAGTTTATTTATTTATCGGCAAATTAGAATTTAGTAGTTTTTTTCGATTTAAGTCATTTTAATGGCTTTATTTATTTAAATATGTTATAATGGTATTAATTTATTAACGGGCCAATTAATAATTATTAATCACCATTGGGATAGTTTAAGATCATCGGGTTTCGTTTTATAAGTCAAAAGTCATAAAAGGACGTAACCGTCATTTCCAAAATTCCTAAATATCTAAACACTATTCACTTCATCTTCTTTAAATTACCCTTGACTCAAATTTGACCAAAAATCACCATCCATTCCTTCCTCCTTGCCGTGAGTCCAAGAGAGCAAAAGGGGATTTTTCGGTTTTTGCTCGTTTCTCGACGGATCGACTCGATCTTGGATACATCGGAAAGCCCTCGAGTCTAGGATCCTTTTCCACCTAACTATCGTACTTTCCACTCGGGTTATACGGAGTTCTCGGTAAGTTTATCTTGAAACCCTAAGCTCCAAATAGTGTTTTAATGGAGTTCTTTGTTTTCTTTCGATTTCTTGTCAGGAAACTCGGTGTTTGTAAATATGGGAGTAGTTTTAAGAGTTTTTGGAAACTTTCCCTTAACCCTAAAATCGAGTTTCAGTCGAAACTCTTCCAGTTTGAAATTTACCCTTTTGGGTTTAATTATGAGTTATAAATTAGTGAATTAATGTTTATTGAAATTCGATTCGGGAAAGGGCATAATGTTCAAAAACCCAAATTATCGATACCTATTGAAATTGGGAATATCGAATTTGCTTAAAACCAACTCGAAACACTTTTAAATTGCCTAAAAGCCGGAAAACCAAACCCGAAGCCCATTTTACTTGAGAGGGCCGAGAGCCTCTTTGGGGGGTTTGTTGGGTTTTTCGTCGTTTTGTATGTTTAGTTGTTGTTTGATCAATAGTTGGTAATTTATTGATTGTGTAATATAATTCAATTGTAGGTGTTTTTGAACCGCTTGTTTGATCGCTCTTTCAGATTTAAGAGCGAAGTCATCTCTCTTTAAGGTGAGAATAGTTAGGATTTAAAGTAACTATAGAAAGCAAATAAGTATGATGGTTTATAGAATTGGAAACTAAGATTAGAATTCGAATCTAAGATTAGAGAGATGTGCGTTAGTGCCCTTAGGATTAGGAGTTAATCCTTTAAGTGAGAACTTAGGAGTTCTCGAGGGAAGCATTGAATCTTAGAGAATTCTAAGTTAGATTCGTTTCGAAGCTTAGGATGGATCATTGGAGGATAAAAGATCCAAGCTTGTATTTGCAACGATTAATAGAACCTTGGATTATGTTGGAAGTTTAGAATCCTTGAAGGTATAGGTTAATCGTTTAAGTTATGATTTTTACTTTATTATTGGTAGCGGAGTTCGATTGACATATCGTTCATCTGAAGTTTCCTATTTATTTACTTTATGTTCTTTTACTTTATGTTTGTTTCGGTTACTTTATTATTCGCACGTTACTTTATTCACTTTTTGTAAGCATGTGCAAGCATAACCATAACATCTTGCACCATATTATCTTACATCATTGAAATGGAAGAGAAGGGAGGTGAGAAACAAAAAAAGTGAATGTGGATCCGACGGGAGTCCCCATTACCTTCATGCATAAAAGGTGAATGTGAATCCGACGGGAGTCTCCATTACCTTCATGCATATCATTGATGGAAATGGAAAGTGAGAAAAAGAAACGAAAGCGAGAAAGAGAAACAAAAGCGAGAAAAAGAAACGAAAGTGAGAAAGAAAAGGAGGGGAGAATGTTGGACCCTACGGGGATTGTCCGCATCACCTTCTTCATTCATAAGGTAGAATGTTGGACCCTACGGGGAGTGTCAGCATTACCTTCATTTATGCATAAAAGGTGAATGCGAATCCTACGAGATGTCTTCATTACCTTCATGCATATTATCGGTGGAATTATATCATGGAGAAAGAATTGTATATTTCATAATGGAAAGTAAAACAATAAGAAGAATTAAGATGTTATACTCATTGCAAAGTTTATTTACTTTTCTTATTTATGTCGTAACAAGTTAATGGATGAGGATTGACTACGAGTGTTAGTAATATCATCCTTTGGAGAATATGGAATAGAATTACCTAGAGTTTGGAGAACTTTAGGAGTGGATTGTGTCAGATTAATTGGACACAAATCGGAAATGTGAGTTTGAGATCTATCTTTACTTTTTATTCTTATTATTCTCACTGGGCTTAGTTTGTTAGCTCATGATATTACAAAAATTTCAGGTAATGCCCTGGCTAGAGGCCGTGGAAGGGGAGATGGTGTTGCGGGATCGAGGGATGATGACCTCGAGATGGACCATGAGTTGTAAAATCTATGTATTTATTTTGTGAAATTTAAAGACTTTTGGTGATTTTATATTTGTATTTGGCTCATAAGAGCATAATGTCTTTACTTTATGATTATGAGTATTGAACTCCTGAAATGGGACTTGATGTTCCTTATGTTTTAATTAGATTTTGAAATTAGGATGTAAACAGGTTTTGGCTAACCAATTTTCAAACATAACCACGCCAATTTTTCTTAAAATAAAAGACTTCCGCTGTGTTTTCTAAATTAAATTTATTTAAAAGTGTCAGGTCGTCACATATTCACTTGAAAAATGACACGCGACGTAATCTGCAAGCGACACGTAATTGAGAAGCAACACATAGCTCAATCCCAACGCGACACGTGACACGATGATGTCATCAACCTATTCTTCTATAAATAGGAGAAGAAATTCATTCATCAAGTGAGTAATTCTACTCTAATTCTCTTTAGCACACTAGCTCTAACTTAAGCATTGGAGGGTGTTAGGCCGACACCACGCCGATGCTCTGTTCCTTTTCTGTGCAGGTACGCTTATCAACTACCCAGCTCACTGCCTACACAGCACCTCCAGTGCAGCGCACGACCTTCGACTCATCCCATATTCTAAGTTCGTTGCTTGCGTGGAAGCTCTCCATTTTCAGGTAACAACAGTCACTAACAAAGATATACCAATAGAATTTACTTGCAATGATTTCGTATGTTTGGGGCAACCATTAAAATTGATTTTTTTTTGAGATATTACATCAAATTGGGGGAGGGGAGATTCAAATTAACTTTCGACTTTATGGGAAGAGAGCATGTACCTAATCATTTGAGTTATGCTCGTGTTGACATTAAAATTGAGAATCGAAGATGTATGATTATATTATCCTTATAATTTTAAGATGATTTTTGTATATTTTTCTCAAACTATAATTATTTGATGGATAAACATAAAACTACTACATGGTCACAAGAATCAAATTTGGTAGAACTAATTTGTCCAAACTTTCTTCTCCCTGAATTTAAGTCATTAGGCCAAACTATCTAATTTGTAGAGATATAATTTATGATGCTTTTGTTATAGGGAAGATTTTCTATAATCCTCTATTTAGTTTTATGTTATATCTATATTTTGTAAACTTGTAAACATGTGCCCTAATATGTTGGTGTGTTAACCATAATTTCAAAAATACTAATAATTGTCAATTTTCAATAATATGGGTGATTTTTTTAATGAAGGATGTGATGATATATTGTTTGGTCCAGTCCAGTCCAACGACCTACCCTTATTATTATTTGTCATGTGTGCTGTCCATAATTTCTAGTAGTCAAGAACCTTGGGAGAGAGTCACAAACAAAGGCTGTGTTCTTGATTTATACAATTGAAGGTTAGCTTAAATTTATTGGTGAAATAAAATCTCTATAACCCTTATTAATAGTTACTCTTTAAATGCCAACATGAACATATCTTAAGTGGTTAAACACCTGCTCCCTTCCTATAAAATCAGAGGTTCAAGTATCTCTCCCTCAGTTTGATGTAAGATAAAAAAAAAAATATTTACTCCTTAAATTGCCTATAATTTATTTTATTTTATTTTTATTTATCGAATATTGAATATTGATTTTTCAAATAAAGATCTATTCTATTTAGGTAAGAAATAAGACCTCGATCTTGGATGAAGATAATCATTCTATGAAAATTTGATCTTGTATATTTGCGGTTCTTGATTTTAGATTGGTTTTGGTTTTGGGCTTTGCTCAAACAGAACCGAATCGAAGTTCAGTTCGGACGGAACCAAAACCGAACCGACTTTGGTTCGGTTTCGATTTTTCTGTTTATTTTTTGCATGAAGGAAGGATGCTCATACTTTTCATGGACTGTTTAGATTTTTTATTGTACAGACCCAAATACGGGTAAGAGAATGATTGTTTTTGCCTTTTGAAATTGAGTTATTGCTTTAAAATAATTCTTGCATTGAATAGTTATTTTAGTTTACAATGTAAAATTTGATATTTAATTTAAAATTTTAAATAATTCTAATATTTAATTTAAAATTAGTGTCCATCTAAAGGTAAAAATTTATGAACCAATGGTGGTTATTGATTGTTATTATTATTGTGATGTGAAATATCAATCCTCGAGTAATATATTAATTTTAATTTGATTATGTATTTAAATAATTCTATATTCAATTTTGACTTCCAAATAACTCTAATATTTAATTTATAATTGATATCAATTCAAAATTAATAAAGGTACAATTGTTTTGTAGAATATTTTGATAAAAGAATTAAAAATTTGGAGGTGGTTAGCCAATATAATTAATAATATATATAATATTGTAAAAAAATATAATTAATTAGTTATAATTAATTCATAATAAATAAATATTTATATATGGGTTGTTACATGAAAAAAGAAAATAAATAAATAAATAAGGGACAGTGGGCTATTTAGGGCGCTGGGTTGGGCAGGGGAATTTATTTTTTTTTTAAAAAAAAGTCGGTTCGGTTCGGTTCGATCTAGTGCAGTTTCACGGCTCCCGGACCGAAACCAAATCGATTCTTTATCGATCCAGAAATTTACGGACCGAACCGAACCGAAATTGGCGGTTTCAGTTTGGTTCAGTGCGGTTTGATCGATTTGGTTCGGTTCGGTCGGTTTTGTGGTTTCGCTTCTCACCCATACTTGATTTCATCAAATAAATTAGGTGATGGGCGAAGTGGAGGATAGTAAATGTGAAATTATTAAAATCAAACTCCTATGATTTATGTACTTCGCAATGAAGGGAGGAAGAAAAGCCCAATATGTCTATCTCATGGGCCTAACTTTAAAACATCCATGGTGAAAAGCTACAAATTTTTAAGGTATTTTATATAAAAGGTGATCGATCTCCTAATTTATTTTAAAATAGTAATTTCATCCAAAATTATACTGAATCACTATATATATAACCACCTATTCTAGCTATTATGTAATTACATTCTAAAAATTGGTTAAACATGTGTTTTTTGTTTTAATAAAAGAGTAAAAGGTAAGAATGACCTTTGCAATTTCACCCAATTTCAAGTACGATTCTTGAATTTTTTTTATACACCTCTATACTTATCAAGAATCCATCATCTATTTCAACATTGAAATATTATTTTATTCTTTTTTTAAACATTTTAATAGAATATTAATATTTCTTAACTTTTCTAACTAAACATGGGTTAAAAAAAGGGACCCACATTGTTTACAATAGCATTCAGTCAACTTTTTCTTAAGAAAAATTATCATCTCATTCGAAAATAACAATCTCCCCATCAAGATTTTTACAATAGCATCCAGCCTATGCCTTCGGTTTTGCTACAAATCAAGTCAGGTAGAAATCGAACCACTAATCAGACACAAATTTTAATAAACTTTGGAAACTTGTGGGTTCCTTTTTTTACCCAATGTTAGTTGAAAAGATTAAAAGGTATTAATATAAAATATTAAAAAAAAGAAAAATTATAACTCAATATTAAAATGGATGATTTTTTTTAATAAACTATAATAGACATATTTAAAATTAGGTGAAAATGCGGGTTTCATTCTTACACTTTTCCCTTAATAAAAGGGAAACTAAGACAAAAATGTAAATATCAAGTAAAGTCTAAAAACTACAAAAAGTAAAGTCTAAAAAGCTACTTCTTAAGGGGCGGAGTTGGATTATTGGCCATTCACCACAGCCCAATTCAGTTTGTTGGTCTGGCTTTTGGTACCTTATCACAACTCTTGGATTAAAATTAATTTATTTTTCGTGAATAATTTATTTATTTTATAATATAGGATTGAATGATACTACTATTAAAAAGGTGAATAGAGTTGTTTAAAATAATTAGGCAATTAAATCCAACTAAAATGATTGTTGGATCAAATCACTTCTCAATCATTTTCTTTCTATTCAAATTTGATTTAAAATGTGTTGGAATCTTTCTTTTAAGACCAATTAAACCAGTTTTTTTTTTTTTTTTTTTAAAGAAGAGGAATGTTTAAATAAATTGTATATTTTTCTTGGTAAGAAATTGAAATTGAAATTGAATGCCATATTAAATTGGATAATAACGTAAATTAAAAAGTATTAAGACAAGAACAGTCACGATAATAATGACAAGGTGGGATCCAGTCTAGTCTAGAGCTGGGCTGGGTTATCTTCATCTCTCCAATGCTTAAACAATCAAAGAGAAAGGCATTGGAGTTTTCTACTAGCGTAGCTTACGATCAATTGCGCCCGCCCTGGTTTTAGTTCAAAGTTGGTTTTTATTTTATTTTATTTTATTAATCTTAATCAGTATGGTTGTGTTTTATTACCTCTGTCTCTGTCTCTGTTTTCTGTTAAGAGACAGAGCTCTGGTCTCTGCTGCTGGAGATGGAAACTCATCAAGGGAGCTTGATAAAACTCCCACTTGGGCTGTTTCTGTTGTTTGTTTCTTTTTCATCATTATTTCAATTGTCTTGGAAAAAGTACTTCACAAACTTGGATTGGTAATTCATTTTCATTCTTTTTTTACTTCAAGACATCCACTCAACTTCTTTTTTTTAAGTTGGTTTTATTGATTGAACTTGTAATTTCCACCCCTCAGTGGTTGACAGAAAGGCATAAGAATGCTCTCTTTGAAGCTCTTGAGAAAGTTAAAGCTGGTAATGTCACCGTATATAATAATACATATTTAATCTTTCTGATTCATTGAAAAAACTTTAGGGTTTGACATTTGATAAAATTTGTGCAGAGTTGATGATTTTAGGGTTCATTTCTCTACTTCTGACATTTGCGCAAAATTATATAGTCCAAATATGTATTCCTCTGAATGTTGCAAACACAATGTTGCCTTGTCATCTTGAAGAGAAAGATACCTCAACCGCGACTGGTGACGATGAACATCACCGCAGATCTTTGTCTGGTGGTGGCAACATTGTTTCATGCAAGGATGTATGAATCTGTCAACTCTCCTGCTCTCGTCCTCATTCGTTATTTCTGACATTGCAAAATATTTCTTCCAAACAGGATAAAGTACCTCTTATTTCTGGGGATGGATTGCATCAGTTACACACTCTCATATTTTTTTTAGCTATATTTCATGTGCTCTATAGTGTTGTTACAATGGCACTTGGAAGGGTTAAGGTAAGAGGAAAGATGGTCTTAGTCATGTCTTAAAGTTAATTATTGTTGTCATTGCCCTTTCAGAACTACGTCTATCGTATCGTAGTTTGTTCATATTCATGAAAGTGTGTATCTTCCCAGATTCGAGGCTGGAAGGAGTGGGAGGAGGAAACTTCAACCCATAACTATGAGTTTTTCAATGGTCTGTATTTTTACAATTTTTTTTTTGTCTCATGGATTGAAATTACTCTTTCTGTTCAGTTGCTGAATTTGAATTTCATAAGTTACTTTTCTATGTACAGATCCTGCAAGATTTAGGCTTACCCATGAGACACCTTTTGTGCAAGCACACACCAGCTTTTGGACGCGTATGCCTTTCTTCTTTTATGTTGTAAGAAAAGTTTTTTAAACTTCTCTATCTTGTTTTATCTTTTGCAAGTTATGTTATACAATTATATAGGGATAAAACTAAAGCAAAAGGGAAAAAAATCCAAATGATGAGGGAAAATTAGTTCTGCTAGTAAGGGTTGTTGCCAAATGGCCTTTCTCACCCCCCAAAAGCTTGTTCAAGAGGTTGATCTTGATTGTCATTCAGAGTAGCCATTCTTATTTTTTTGTGTTCTTTTATTGGTTTAAATCCTTATTACCTATTGTTTTTTTCGGAGAAATCTTATAATTTTACAATCTACTCAAATAATTGAATTGTTTTTAGTTACATTTTCTGAAGAATCTTTTTTCCTATAATATATAGGCTTATGCTGTAACAACCTAATTCAGTTTTGAATAAAGTGATTGTTGGTCATTTAGTTGAGTTGATGTGCTTGTATTACTCCCTTCTCCTACTTTTTTTTCTCTCCTCCCTCTTAATTACCTGCCTGACCATCTAACAGTACATTGTGAGTAGTAATTTGAAGGCGTGGAAAAGAGATGGAAGAATGAGATTACTCAGATTTAATGAAACTTGTTTGTTGCAGGGCTGCTTCTTCAGGCAATTTTATGGGTCTGTCAATAAAGCTGACTACTTGACACTTCGCAACGGATTCATAACCGTAAGTTCTCGGGTTCCAAACTCTCTAAATCACGTCAACTTCATTTTTTGAAAATTGGTACTCTTGTAGGTCCATTTAGCACCAGGAAGCAAATTTAACTTTCAAAGGTATATAAAGAGGTCATTAGAAGACGATTTCAAGGTAGTTGTGGGTGTGAGGTAATAGTCCTATCGTCTAAATCTGTTTTGAATTTCGATAAACCATCCTTTGGGTTTTATCAAATCAATATCTTATGCCGTGATATTATTTAATTATGTTGCCGGCAGCCCTGTTCTATGGATGTCCTTTGTGATTTTCCTGCTCCTAAACATTGCTGGTGAGATAATTTTATAAATTTTTTGCTTTCTCTAATCATTCCACTGAAGGAATAGTTTGATTAATTGTTTCAAAAGTATATATATTTTTCCTTTCCAGGATGGCGGACATTGTTTTGGGCATCCTTAATCCCTCTCATTGTAAGAAATCTTTTATCTTGAGGGGAAATTCACCAGATTGGGTAGTTATTTTATAAAATGATGGCTATTTGAACCCTAACACAGATAATCTTAGCTATTGGGACAAAACTTCAAGCCATTTTGACTAGGATGGCTCTTGAAATATCTGAAAGACATGCAGTGGTTCAGGGAATACCTCTCGTGCAAGGCTCAGACAAATATTTTTGGTTCGGCCGGCCGCAATTGGTTCTTCATCTCATGCATTTTGCTTTATTTCAGGTAATCAAAATTTCCTGTATGCGGTATGTAATTTGAGAACTTTGGCTATTGTATCTCTAATTTGATAAAACTATATGATGTTATGATTATTAAGCTGTTTACTTTTGTATATGCAGAATGCATTCCAGATTACCTTTATCTTGGGTACAATGGTATGCTTCTCAACACCCCAAAATTATTTTTTTCCTTTTTTGTTCATGAACTGTAAAAAGGTTCATTTTTTTTAATGCCTTTAAATTAGTAGCTAAACATGTGAAAATGTAATGTGTGTATGAATGACTCCACTTGGATTATACATTATTATGATTATTACTATAATGAAGTTGAGGAAGAGCCTACTTTCTTAATGACTCCCTTCGGTGTTAAGACTTGCATAATGATTTAGAGTTGACAAGGGAAAAATGTATAAATACCCAGTTTTAAGAATAATCTCAAGCATGATTTTTGACCAAATCTTTCACATCTACTAGTTTTAAGCATGCATAAGCTAGAAATGACAATGCAATTGTTGTGTGCAGTATTCTTTTGGACTGAAATCTTGCTTCTTTGACGGTTCGATATTGGCTGCTATAAAAGTTGGTTTAGGGTAAGCCTTAGATCCAATGTACCCTTCTTGTGATGTGGATGCTGAATTATCTCCTTTTCACGACAACAGTTAAAAATTGAGGCACTTTTTGCCTGGATAACAAAGATCTATCTAGCATAACGTTTGAATATGCATGATTTGCAGCGTTGCAGCACTATTTATATGCAGCTACATTACACTTCCTCTTTACGCTCTCGTAACTCAGGTACATACTATATGTGTGTTATCTTCATCCAATCTCTCGGCAAAGCACATTGCTGTGTGGTTGCAGGGGTTAATTGGTAGTATGATCGAAATCTATTAATTAATGCAGATGGGATCATGTATGAAGAAGTCCATCTTCGACGAACAAACATCAAAGGCACTGATGAAATGGCGGGATATAGCCAAAAAGAAGCGTGTTGGGCGCGCAGCAAAATCCACAACGCAAAAACTCGGAAGCAGTTCTAATGTTTCACCTCTACGCTCCCTTGGACGCTCGTTGCGACGTATCAAAACTACAGGTCACTCGGTACGTCTGCCCAAGTATGAAGACCTCGAGTCATCAGATTATGAGGGTGATCAATCGACAACACCTACAACAGCATCAACACCTGAATTGATCAATGTTAGAGTGGAAGGAGATCATCAAATACGCCAAATGGCTGAAACAGATCAACCCCACCATTCAGAACAGATTAAGCAAGAAAGAGAATTCTCATTTGTAAAACCTGCCCCATGAAATAACCGTGATCTGCACTGCCAGAAGAATGTAAATATATTATAAGATCAGTCATCAATTGCACAGATGCTATAAAGGAATTACAAAAGGTTGGTTTGGTTGGGAAGACAGTTACAATTACAGTTACAGTTAGTTAAAAGTCTAAACTCTGCTTAGACTGATGGTTGGTTATTTGGCTGCTTAAAGAAAGGATTATTTTTCATTTGAAAAGAATGAAAAACAATCAAAAAGTGAAGTCTCCACCAAATGCACCCACTCCACTTGCAGGGTCACCCACCATATAGAATTGAATTGAATGTGACCAAAATTGTAGGCTACATTCTTTGTCACGGGAAAGGTAAAACAACAATGTTTATGCTCATCATATGTACGTGTAATATTTATTTATATAGTCAGCAACACTTTTTAGTTTATTATACAATTCTGGGTGCTGGAGGTGATATTTACCATCTGTTTATGTGTTTGGAAACTGTTTTTGTTTTTCATTTTCAAATTCACCCTATTCTACATTATTATAAGATAACCAAAGAATGGACCATTTCCTCTTTCCCTCTTATAAGAAGAAAAAATTGAATCCTAACCTGATTTTGCAAACACGCCAAATATTAATAGCACAGTAGTTTGAACTCGTTCTAACGCCATGTTAAATCTTGTAGTTTAAATGGATGGGTTGGGTTAAGAAAACACATATTTCATCAAAAAAATTGATTTAGATCAAAAGTGAAGTTCCTCAACTTTAAAACACAACTTTCCTCTCCTCTCTTGAGTTGAGGGATCAGATTCTTATTTCAACTTAATTATTAAAATCCATCTTTCACTCTTTCGTTGTTAATTCATCGTGTTTTGGGAGGGCATAAACCAAAGGCAAACCATAATAACTTGGGTTTGAGAATTTTTTTTTTCTCGGAGAATACTTACCTCCTGATGATTATGAGGATCTCCTTCTCATTTATTAAAAATTATAAAAAGATAATTAATATATATTAAAATTAAAAGTAAAAACGAAGCAAGTATCACTTTTTGACAAAAACTGCCCGTTTGGCTTGCAATCAATCAAGATTCAATTTTATGAATATGGATTGCAGGAATAAAAGAGATTTGATTTTTTTAGATGTTTGGTTTGTTATCCAAATCTACAAAATTTGGATAGAATCCATTTTTACTTTTAGGCCTAAATTTCAAATTCAACAAAAATAAGAATCCTAACAGTAACAATTCTTACCATCCAACTCAAAAAACGAATACACGGGATTGCAAACTTGACTAACTCGCAATAAACGCTCGGTCGTCTTCTTCCTTCAAAATCTTCTCTGAGTTTGCATTCCATTAATTCAGCCTCTCTTATTTTGTATTCAATTACTCTCTTCTCTACGAATTCATATCGACTTTTGCCATCACCGTTTCTTCCAAAAGAACAGATTCCTCCGCCTCCGACTCTTCAACAGAACAAGGAAATCAACCAAGGTTTCCATCGTTCAGAGTTCCGAATTTGATCCTTGCTCGATCTTATCGGATTTGGATTCATCGATGCCTGGTAGGGTTTACTAAAAAAATGTCATTTACTTGTTTCCCTTTTCTTTGGTTCGATTTATTTGGTTTCAGTTTAAATTGAAGGTGATTTTTATGGATTGAAATGATCAGGTATAGTGGAGATTGGTCTAGAATTGGAGTGATAACGAAAGAGGCTGAAGATTATGGTTATTTCTCAATATATTTCAATTGTTATTTATCTATTTTTATTTTCAATTTTAATTCCCATCAATTTTTGTCTAAATGATGGAAAAGGAACCTAGTATTGTATAGTTGTGTATAAATTTGGTATTATTGTGTTTAAATTCTTCCTCGTGGGTATTTTTTCTTAGTAGAAGACCTCACAGTTTGCCCCTTCTTCACCAAGGAAACAGGGACCTTTTTTCTTTGCATGTTGTTTTGCCTTTGAATACATGATTTTGTGCTTTTGCTTTTCTTGAAATGAATAAAAGGTTGGAATTGAGCTGAAGCCCAGCCCAGGCCATTTGAATAATAGGATAACATAAGAAAATTACTCGTAAATTTCTTTCATAATTGAGCTTCTTTTTTTTTCGTGGTTTCCTGATTAATAAGTATAAAATTTTCAAATATGTTTCGTTTGTTTCAATCGTGCATTTTGACTTCTCTCATTTCCTTTCGAATCGGTGTTGCTCTTGATCTAAGGATGAATTATCACGTGTTTCTACTTATTGAAATGAATAGATGGATTGCAGAAATAAGCATTATTATCATCAAACTAAGCTAAAATTGTAAATTTATTATCAAACACATTTAATAAATGTAATTATATTTTTATGAATGAAATCTAATAGAATATTTGTAATATAATATATGGAAATTACTTTGAAAAATATAAATAGAGTTGGACATTTGAGATTTGAGATTTGGATCTTGAAGCAATTTCTGAATTTTTGAATAACAAACCAAACATATATTTCAAATCTCTAGATTTCAATTCTGAATTTTGAATATGTTACCAAATTCTCAAACTTTGCAGAAAGCATTTGACTTTGAGAATTTGGTATAGGATATTTTTAGTAGATATATATAAAATTTAACTTTACAATTAATGGATTCCAAACCCAAGTTCATATATATCAGTAAAAAGATAAAATCTTAGGTTGAAACTTTATAAACCTCAACGGCAAAGAAATCAGAAATGACTTCAAGAGGCATCCCCTTAGTTTCTGGAACCTTGAGAAAAACAAATATCCAAGAAATGATGCAGCCGATCACATATATTCCAAACACCCCACCAAGTCCCATGGATTTCAGCATTACTGGGAATGAATAAGTTACCACCATATTTCCTATCCAATATGTAAGAGAGCATATGGCTATGCATAGCCCTCGAACATTAGTCGGGAAAATTTCCGCGCATAAAATGTTTGGTATTACCCCAAAACTCATCACAAAGCAACACACATATACCACTAAACTCCCGGTTAATATTGTTGCTTTCATTATAGATCCCATTTCTGTCACACTCCCTAATACCAGCAATGCTAGAGATACTATCAACACGGGAATTGTCCACATTAGTAGACACCTGCAAAGTTAATTGATTAATTGATTCCTGTTCAAACCAAAGGAGAAAAACATAATAATTAAGAAATGAAACAAGTGAATGACCTTCTCCCGGCAATGTCCATTAGCCAGATGGAAACTCCAATGCATGGAAGCATTAATAAGGTTGTAAGAGTGGTCATTAACAGAGATGTTGAGGCTGAACTCATTCCCATGTTTGATAGGAGAAGAGGTACTCCTGCTTCTTCAAGGATTTGTGGTGCATAGTAAAGAACCCCATTGATTCCAGATACCTATATGCATATTATAACACACGTTGCAGATTCAGTCACGAGATATACAATCCAACCTATTACAAAATTCCTTTGAAAATATATATACCTGTTGAAGGATTTGAAGACCTATCCCCACAACCAGAGCGCGCTTAACTCCTGGTTCTAAAAGACCCTTCCAATTATTTGGTGATCTAGCAGCAAAGTCTTGTTTTGGTTGGATGTGGATCAGTTGTTGTTCTTGATCACCATCTCCTACTGTAAATTGTTGAGGCAAAAACTCTGCGCTAATGGCAGATTGGCTAACCAAAGCAGTAGCATGAACCATCTGATCTCTCTCTTCAGTCATTTCCCCACTAATGACTGAAACAATGGAACCACGTTGAGACGTTGTTGGAACATTGTGCAGATATAACCTTTTGAAAACCCCTTCTTTCTTCCCATCTTCACTTACTTTCTCTGACCATTTCCATGCCAATTGCCAACCCCCACCAATTTTAACACTGCTACCGATTGTTTCACCTCCTGCATTTACGTGAATGATGCTTCCTCCACTTGGTGATGAAGGATCAATATGATCTTTATCAATGCTCGACATTCTGCATGACAGTAAAGGACTTGATAGATTATCATGATCTGAATCGATACTTTCCACATCGGCATTAGCAACAAACTCGTCCCCATTCTTTTGGCTTTCAAAATCCCACTGCCCTTTATTGATATTCAAAATGCTACCCAAGTAAGGAGAAAGAAAACTCTTCATACTCCCGAACTCAGATCGTTTCTCGTGGATGCTGCCAAAGAGATTTACAAGAGGATCCTTACGAGAGTTGTTTCGGTTCGTCGCTGGGCTTCCATTGTTAGAAAAAAGAATACTAGAGTAAGTTCCAATATTCACAGGCTTAGCAACCCATGTTAAACCAGCTTCCTCGGTGCTATCAATGAGTCCATTATTTGGACCGACTAGGTACTCTTCCAAGGTTGTTTCTCCATATGTTCCTAAACCTTCAACAAGTAATTTCAGCTCAGCTGTAATATCTTGACAACCCCGTAGCCTTTGTAAGACTCGTTTTGCTTCAATCATACGCCCTTTATTAACCAACCATCTGGGAGACTCAGGCAGATAAAACACTGTCAATACAAAAAACAAAAGGGATGGAATGGAAATGAAGCCAAGCATGAGTCTCCACTTAGGAGAGTTCATTAAGGACATTCCAAACACCATGGAATAAGACAAGAACATTCCAGTTGAACCAGTGAACTGTGGAAGGGTATTAAGTTGTCCCCTTATATCAGATGGGGAAGTTTCTGATATGTAGACAGGAACGAGAGTGACGGCGAGACCAGTTCCGAATCCGTCTAATAGTCGAGCGAAGAGAAGGATATAGACATTGGGAGACCATATCATGACAAGACCAGAGAGGAAGAAGAAAATGGAAGACATTATGAGCATAGGACGTCGTCCTAGCCAATCAGACATGGGTCCCGATAATACGGTGATGGTTGTGCCTCCAATGAGTGACATTGCCACAATTAGGCCTTCCAATGTTGGGTTGTTTTGAAGATTGAATTCTTGTTTGATGTACATTAAAGCCCCTGCAACAAATCATAAAATGTTAAAGATCTCAAATAAAAAAGATGAAGAGATTCGATGAGTTATTTATTTCATTACTAATGGGTTTTGAGATGCAAGCCGGTAATGTTTTAAAGAGAGAGAGTTAATCACTTTGATATGAATTTACGTCAAAAGAGAGATAATATGTAATGTACCGGCAATGTTTGAATTGTCCCATCCTTGTAAAGCATTCCCAATAGCTGCAGCAATGGCCACAAGCACAACAGCTCTCATTGTGATAGAATTAATTAGCTTTAAAACAAATGAATATCAAATTCAAGAGTTAGAAAACATCATTATAATAATATTAGGAAAAGAAATTAGCAACAAATGTTATCCATATACTTATTATACTGATTGACTAAGGTAAATGAAGTGAGGTGTCCCTTAAATAAAAGAAGTAGTAGTTTCATATATATTCATGACTAAACATGGCAATGGAAGAAAAATAATAGCCCACAGCCTAAGTGCACGTGTTGTATTTGATTGTGCAATTCAAAGTTTTATTCTTTAAAAAAAAAGCTAACTTCTAAAAGGAATCCAAACCCCATCAACATTAGCATATAATTTAATTATCTTAAGCAAAAGAAGTGAAATTAAGCAGTGAAAAAGGAGGCATTGGAATGGAAAGAAATGATGAATTTAATTAATGTGCTGAAGACATAAGTTAAGAAAAGCAGAGCTAAAGCAAACCATGTCTATTCTATTACAATTTCATAAAGCAATTTAATTAATAGTAATGGCATTGGCATTGCCAAAGGTAAAAGGAAATCGAATCAATTAAAAACAAAACAAAACATTAAAACCTGTGGCTGGACTCAACTGGAGGTGGGAACGGGGACGGCGGTTCAGAGGTCCCCTCTTCAGATCTAAATCTAATTATAATTTAATCACTTTCCAAATTCCAAAATACAATTTCTATCATCTACAATCATTCTTTTGTTAAAGGCTAACGTCGTTGCCTCCGCCTTAAATCATTATCATTCGTGTCTTTTCCAAAATAGCCCAACTGAAAATAAAAGTGACATCGTTTATCAGGTGAAGGGGTGAAATTGTCATTTTATGCATGGAATTGGTTTTTTTTTTCCCTCTAAATATTATATTAAATTAGGGGTGAGGAGACACAACATTCAACCTCATGAGAGGGAGTATGACCATTCACAATAACGGATCCAGGATTTAAGTTCAGAGGGACACACAGTCGAGTTGTAACTTATAAAAATCGTCAAATCGATAGAAACCGATTAAAACTTATAAAAATCAATACCTTAAACTGCCTATGTGTTCAAAATCGATTTGACACATAGGCGGTTCATTTTCAATTTGCATTTTTTAATCGGTTAGATGTCGATTTTGTTTAAAACTGTCATAAACTGAATTAAAAACACCCCCTATCACCAGGGGTGGATCCAGGAATTTTTTTTAGGGGGAGCAAAAACTATATAAAAATATTTTTAAAAAATTTGGGGGGGGGGGGGGCAAAGTATATAAAATACATTAAAAAGTCAAATTTTTACTTATATTTTTTTCATTTTTACATTAGAAAAATAAAAAAATAAAAAATTTAGGGGGGGGGCAACTGCCCCCCACCCCCCCTTAGTAGATCCGCCCCTGCCTATCACGCAATATATGCAAATATATAATAATTTATTATAATATTAATAACTACAAAAATAAAATCTACATATTCATCGTTAGTATTTAATTTGGTGAAAATTAAGTCAAGTAAATTTTAAAATATTTAGTTTTTTATGTTAAAAAATCACTTCATATTAATAATTATATATAAACAAGATAGATAGATAGATAGATAAAAAATGATTTTTTTTTATTAGAAATGATATTTATAATATACGAAATTTAAAATTTAAAAAAAAAATCTAAATATAATTTATATCTTGATTTTGATTTTGTAAATTTTAAAAATAGATCTGATAAATATATTGAACTATTTTATTTATATGAAATTAAAACATAAAAATATATATATAATGGCATATATAGATAAAAACATTCATAATTTATTGAAATAAGGTAATGATGGGGATTGATATTGGGATGCGCGTGTGGAAAAAGGGATTTCAGCCAACGAACCAACAGGGGACTTTTATAACTCATTATGTATTTAATTATATATCACTAGGTCAATTTTATATATTTTTAATTCATCTACAAATCGGAGGGGGGCACGGCCTACTGTAGATCCGTCCCTAACCATTCATACTAAGTTTTCTAGCTAGCTAATTTAATCTCAATACAATACTAATGAGTAAGATCCCTCCTCGAACTTGGATAAAGGTCGAAAAACAGAGTTTAGCAAAAAAATTCATTCAAGTTAGAATACACTATCTTAATTATTTAGGAAAAAATATATATAAGAAAGGGAAGGTTGAGGATTAATTATCATTGTTTTCACTCATTAGCCACAGCCTACAATTTCGATCACATCTCCTAACTTCATTGCATCTTGCAACGTACACATATATTATACCTTTTTCAATACAATAGGTGGGAAATGAATTCGAGCATCTAACTACTAATTGGTAGGGTGATTACAAATATCGTACCACTAAATTAAACCTTGTTTGTACACACATAGTTTACTTAGCATTTAGTTCGTTTTAGAGAGTTGTTTGAATATACTTTGAGAATTCATCATCAAACTTGCATGTGTATGATCATTGACAAATTCTTATATATAAAAGTTCATGAAGACTATTATAAGGAGGGGAATATTTGAAAATTGCAAATTTGAATGGTTGTATCATATTTTGTTATGATTTAATAGTTCAGGAATAATTGAATAATATGATATATATAAATACAGTTGCTAAGCGTATAATTATAATCATAGCATTGAATTATATTCTGTATATTATAATTTCATATGGATAATCTGCCTTTCTTTTCGCTTGGGTGTTTTTCAAGTTACCTCAATGAATTGTTAACCATGGTATTGCGCCTGGAAGAATTGTTTCCAAAATATGGCAAAAATGGAGATTATTTGAAGACGTAATTACTCCCATCTCCAAAAACTGTCCTATCCCTCCCACCAAACATTCATATATTTAATGCATGTTATGTTTGTTTGAACGGACTAAATGATATAAATTATCACAAAATTACAAAAAAGAGAGAGTGCAAGGATAAATAAAGCATCAAGCAAGCTACCAATTGACTTGGCCATGGACTGAGATTTGTCAGAAAAGCTTTCTTGCTCAAACTCCAGTCCTATGGGAGCATATTCAATTACATATTGATATTCCTTCTCATCTCATCATATACTTTCCTCTTCATCATCACTACTACCCCCAAACATGGCAGCCATTTTCAGTGCCAACTTTGCAGCCATTTCTCTCCTTTGAAAATCAGGCATCAATCTCAAGCTGCCACGCATGTTCCCTATCTCGGACATCAACCTTTCTAAATCCTCAAAATCAAAATGTTTTCCCTCACCAGGGTCTGTCCCTAGATCAAGTTGTCCATCAAATGCTGCCAGATTTTCAGTCTCGACATTTTGACAAGCTCGATCTCGCTCTGTAACGCCAATGTCCTTCTGAACTCTAGTGTCCGAGGATGAACCTTCTCCATTTGAAGAACAACCCTTATCCACATCATCACCTGGCTCAGCTGAACCCGTGGAAAGTATTTCATACTCGATTTCAAAATCAGATTCTTCTTCTGACAATTCTGGTCAGATGAAATAAAAAAAGCATATTAAAAGTTTTAACTAACCAATGAAATAATAAACTGAAAGAATGTAATGCAAAAAAATACCTTCTCCGTTTGGTAATGTTGGCTTGGTAATCTTATCTCCAGATTTTAGAAGCATTCCAGGCCACATATGCGCAAACAGAGCACCACATATTCTTTCAACTCCTTGTAAATCACCATCGACGGACAGACCTGTGGATATATTATGTCATAAAAAATAAGACAGAGTGAATTCATGCAAAAGGTAATAGGAAGGGCTAGATTGTTACAATTGTCAAAATCCGGATTCAAGGCACAAGCCTCGACGAACTCAATATTGCGGTGAATGCACCATTCAAAACAAGACCTTCTAGTGTCCTCCCATGAGGAGTGTTCATCTCCCAATAAACTAGTTCCTTCGGTTTCAGAAATCCCGTATTGAGAAGAATCTAAAGAAGAGTGTTTAAGTGTGTGGTTGAGGAGATGTTTTCTGTAGTGGGTATGAACAGGATGACCTGGAAGGAGATCAACTTTATTTCCTACGCATAATAATACATCAAACTTTTGTAGATCAGTAGAAGCAACCCAGTGTTGAAGTGCAAGAAGAGATGAAAGCTGCAATGAGAAGAGAAATATAACTATAACTATAAAGAAGAGATGACATTGAAATGAACAAATTGTAATTGTAATTGTAAGGGACTGACATCAGTGATGTCAAAGACCATAACCAAGGCGGCCAACTCGTTGAACACAGGCATTGCCTCAACAGAAAATTGGTCATGCAGATGAGCCATCCATACAGAAACGTCAGCAGTGTAATATTGTGTATTGATAGTCCAACTGATTGTAAATGGAAAAAGATATAAATTAGCAAAATGAAATGCAGGCAGCATAAATAAATAAATCCCTGACGTACCCATGAACCAGAACTTGAGAGGATGAATCAAAAGCATGTTCGTAATCCAGAGAGAGTAATCCTACAGTACAGTACAGTACATAATAAAGTTTTCTTTTTTAAAATTAGGTAAAGAAGAGAGAGATGATGATTCAAGGGTTTAAGTTAAGTTAGTATACTAAACTAGAGAGGAGGGAGCGCTTGCCAACATTGGGGGATCCAACGAAAAGGATGCCAGGTCGCTTCTCAAGATCACCCATTGCTTTACCTTAACCGAGCTCTGCTTCTACACATACAGAGATCATCCCTTCGATCTAATTTTAAACCCTAGAAAATCTCCGAGTGAGAAAATAGAATAGAATTAGCCTTTAAAAGGGGCAGGGTTACAATGGGTATTTCAAATTAAAAAAAAAAACCTGTTGCTTGCTTGCTTGCGATGTTTTTATATGTTGTTGTAGAGAAAGAAGCCGCCTTGAATTGGACATCCCTCGCCTCGCCTCGCCTCTCAAGTTTGGTTACGGAATATGGAAGTAAACTTGGGAGGAATTCCTTTTGATTTGGATTTTCATCCTTCCCAGAACTTGGTTTCCGCCGGACTCATTGACGGCAACCTTCTTATGTACTTGCTTCTTCTTCTTCTTTAACAAACATCATCTTCTTTAACTTCTTCTTCTTCTTCTCTGTTTAATTAATACCCTTTTGATGTTGGTCTTTTCAGATACCGTTACAGTGCTAATGCTTTACCCCAAAGGTTACTTCCTATGTTATGTTATTATATTATTGTTTATAATCATACTATTACTATTATAATTATAATTATAATTATAATACAGGGTCTTGAAAGTTCGTCCACACACTGAATCTTGTAGAGCCCTTCGCTTCGTCAATGATGGACGCGGTATTCCTAATTCCCATTTATTTATTACTCTCCTCTTTCTTTCTTTCTTTACCTCACAGTCCTCCCTATTTCAGCTATTTTGACTGCCTCTCCTGACCGTTCCATTATCTCCACCGATGTCGAAACTGGTTCTGTTATTGCCTGTCTTCAAGATGCACATAGGTTTCCTTTTCATTTCATTTCATTTCATTTCAATTCAATTCAACTTCAATCACATTTACATTCCTTTTTCTTCAGTGATGCAATCAATAGATTGGTCAACTTAACCTCTGAAACTATCGCTTCCGGAGATGACAACGGCTGCATCAAGGTTCCTTCTTTTTCTCTTCCTTCTGCCTTCATATTTTTAAGACCTACTAACTTATCTGGATAGAGCAACAATTTGAGCATTAGTGAGATTATCAACATTCCATTTCTAATCTAAGAATTGCAAAATAGCACAATATACTAACACCATATAACAGCGTCACTAAGTAATCAATAGTTCTGACACTCTTTTAGTCCCTCACTTTCTCTTAACAACGTTACTTACGAGTATAAACGATGTCATTGAGCAACAACCACTACTTTAGTGTCTTAGCTGCTGAAAAAGTACTAAAAGCCTTTGTCAGCTATCTGCAAATTGAAACTCTCAGTTTCGGTGGCAGTCCACGGTCTGCTTTGTGGTCAGAAAGTTAAAGGGAAGGCTAACATTATTTGGTGTAATGCAATCCGTGCTAGGCTTGTCTGGTAGGAAAGAAATAGTCGTATATTTTATTCTAATTTTGATTCTTCTTCTCTGTCTAATTTGTGGGATAAGGTGGTGTGGTATGCCTCTCTTTGGAGCTCTTTTGTAATTATAGTCCTTTCCAGATCGCCCTTAATTGGTCTAGTTTTTTATAATCTTTTGGGGGCCTTTTTTTTGTATACACCATATTTCATATTATCAATGAAATCGTTTCTTATTTTTAAAAAAAAAAAAAAAAACTCTCAAGGACTATGTTTTTTTTTTAATAATACATGAGATACATAGCCAACTTAAGTATTATCGGTAATTACAAATTTTGACTTTTTTATAATTGGCTAATGTATCCTTCTTAGGTATGGGATACCAGACAACGTTCCTGCTGCAATTCTTTTGACGCTCATGAAGATTATATTTCAGATATTACTTTTTCATCCGATTCCATGAAGCTTTTGGCGACAAGGTAATCCTCGCCGTAACTTTTTGTTTCACTCCAATGCTATATCTTTAACACCAGGGAGATTTTTTTAGTTTGACGTGCCACAGGTTTTTAAAAAAGACTGAGCGATGAAATTTTTTAATTGTTGTCATTTTTTGTTGCTTAAATCTTTCTTTTATAATATCAAGATTATTTTTTTTACAAATCTTCATTACAAGTATGGTTCTCGTTTTGGCTTTTGCACATGAAACACCAATTTGAAGAGAGGAGGCATCTAGGGAATTTTTTCATACCTTATTGTTTTTAACTTCTCCATGCTAGGGTTCCCCCTTTTTTGGTATTTTCCTCGTCTAAATGGTTTGCAGATAGTTTCATTAATGGCAGAGAAATTTGCAGTATGTTGATTGGACAGAGAAATTCACAGTGCTATCAAGGTTCCATGCTTTTCTATCTTCATTTTGAGTGGGAGAGTAACCTTTAATCTTTTCCATCAAAACAAATCAACATCTTCCTCTTTTCAAAATTCTCCATGACCAAACCACCATTGCTCAAGGGAAGAGAGATCGTGATAGGTGTGGAAAACCCCCAATCCATTTAACCTAAACAAGGAGAAGAGTTTGTGAGCCCACAAAGTAGAACCGGAGCGTTTAGGCCCAAAGAGTATCTCTCTGACTCTCCGGAAAGGAACACAAGGATAGTAGGATGTGGTCCGCTTTTGTAATTTGATTAGTGATGGAGTGTATATTGGAATGTTTTGTGAATAGGAGAATGATATATATCGTGTTTATGCTGGGAAATGATTCTAGAATTAGTCTACTAGTTGTGGAGAGAGGTAGACATCTTGAATTTGTGTCATTTTGGTGTACTTATTTCTTCAAAAAAAAAAAGGTAAGAAACAATTTCATATATAAAAGGAGACCACCCAAAGGTTACAAAAAGCTGAGCCAATTGTGGGGGGGGGGGGGGGGTGTTGGTAATATAAGAGGGGGAGTAATTACAATGAGCCTTATCTAAAGAGCTTCTAATAGTGGCATGCCAAACAACTAAATCTTATTAAGAAAGAGGATTTTTGGTATTCCCTTGAAATATTCTAGTGTTTCTTTTCCAACAAGTGAGCCAGCGTATTGCTCTCACCACATTGAGCCATAGGATCCTAGATTTCCCGTATAAGTTACTTCATCACAAAAAAACCATGAATAGCGGAAAGGACATCCAAGGGAAAAGAACCATGAACCCTAAAGGTAGCAAGCAACTTAGTCTAAAAGCCGTAGATAATAGGGCAATAGAGGAAGATGTGGGCATCAATTTTGCTATCACCTTTTCACAAAACACACGTGTTGGGGGAGAGAACCATCACACGTGTTCAAAACCACCTTCAAGTAGGGTACATAAAAAAATTTCACCTTAAGATTTCGTCTAAAAGAAGACCTCCATCAAGCCTTTAAAAGGTCCTTCTGTAAATAGTTGTTGACATCGAAGAAGTTTTGGGAAAAATCTAGTCGAAAAGGAATCTCCATGGAAAGCCCAAAGTCTTTGGTCTTGGACAGGCTTGGCCTAACTTCACTAATCATTGAGATAAGGGCACCAAATCCTCCACCTCTTCATCTTTAAGATTTCATCTCTTTTTTTTTATATGAAACGAGACTTATATATTAATAAAAAAAGGAGTTACAAAAAAGAGGTGATTAGAAAATCACCAAAGGCCAAAGGATTACAAAAAACTACTCCAATTGGCATTGATCATGAAACTATCATAATTACAAAAAAGTTGATCGAGGGAGCTCCATTGAGAGACTTTAAATTTAGTGACCTCCCAATCATCCGAAACTGGCCTAAATTTGTTGTTGAAAATGCGAAAGTTTCTTTCCGACCAAATTTCCCAAACTATGCATTTGACAGCATACTCCCATATAGTTTTCACCCTTTTTTTGAAGGGATGACCCAACAGCAAACAATCTTTTTCGTAGAAGCTTTGTTTGGGAGGCAGTAATCCAAGTTGAAAGTCGAGAAGAGCAAGTTCCAAAGACTGCTAGCAAAAGGGCAATGAATAAAAAGGTGATTGTGATTTTCACCATGTCTAAGACAGAGATTGCAGACGGCTGGAGAGATGCAAAGATCGGGATGTTGTGCAATTGTAAGGGGTATTTGGTTAGAAAGAAATATAATAATTTTTAGAGAAGAAGTTAAATATTGGGATTATGTTTCGGAGTTGGCACATGTAAATGCTTCCTTTTGGTGTCAACTTCCAAAGACTTTTGTAATTATTCATTAGGTCAAATTATTAATAGATGGCCCGCATACTTGTAATTAGGTGGCGGTGCGGGGCTTTTGGGTTTGGGGTGTACGGTGTACTCTTGTATTAGGTTTGTTTTCTTTCATTTTGTCAATGAAATGGCCTTACAGGGTGTTTTTATTCAAAAAAAAAAAAAAAATCTAAAGGAAGGCCTCCAAGAGCAAAAAAAGAGGATCCCACACATCAGCGTTGGTAACATCCTTGAGGGGGATCAACCTGAAAACAGAGGGAAGACTAATGCAAGGGGAAAATGACATGCCCAAAAGTCTTCACTGAACTGCCCAGTTTGAAAGAAGTAAGTAGCTAGCCTTAGTCAAGCTAGCAATTTTCTTCCAAGAGCTGCGAGCAGCGCAAAGCATATTGCAAGAGGGAATCCACTCACAAACAGACTTCTCGTGCAAAGAGGATATAACTTCATGCCAAAAAGATGCTTCTTCCTTTTGGCATCCCTTTTTTTTTAAAATTACGAATAATTGGGGCTTCTTGTAATTTGCCTTTTTTTCGTCTTGTTTGATCGCTCTAAAAAAAAGCCTCTTCTTTAATTTGCAGTTTGATGAAATAACTCATCACTTGCATTATTAATCAGGCAGATTTTGTTGTCAAAATTTTGTTTCTTTCATTGGATTCCCTTTTTTTTATATGTATTTCATCTTATGTTTTATAGTGGAGATGGAACTCTTTCTGTTTGCAATCTTCGGAGGAACAAGGTTAGCCCCTTCAAGTTATTTCAACCTAACTGTGTCTTTGACTATTTTTTGTTTCTTTGTGCTGTTTTAATGCCGGTCTAAGCTTTATCTGAGTTTTCTGAAGTTAATGTAGCCAATCTCTTTTACTTTTCTTGTTGATTAATCTTATTTAATGCAGGTCCATTCTCGTTCTGAGTTTTCAGAAGTTGAGCTGCTATCTGTGGTTATCATGAAGGTAGCCATACATATGATGAAGGATCAGTCTTATCCTGTCTCTTGATTTTTTTTATTTTACCTTAAATCATCCCAACCTCTCAATATTAACCAGGTTTAAAACTGTGATCAACCACCTAAAATCTTTAACATTTGCTTTTAAACAAATATTCTATGATTTTTTTTTCTCCTTGACTGTTCGGCGTTCAATAATTTAGCATTAGATATGCATGTTGACATTGATGTGGCTTTTCTTTTGACTTTTACGACTTTTACATCTTGCGTTGCACGTATCTAATTTTTTAAAGCCAAATAAAAAAGTCTATTTGTGTACATGTCCTGTATTGTACAATCAAAGAGTCACCTTGGCGGGTGCAAGTCTATCAATACTAGAGATTGGGTTCAAAGAAGAATCCTTATTTATTTCTTGTCTCAAATATGTCTGAACTTCCTTTCATATGGGGAAGCTATATTGATAATAAACATTTTGTTGTGTGGCCAGAATGGACGTAAAGTCATCTGTGGATCACAAACTGGAACTCTTTTATTGTATTCATGGGGCTTCTTCAAGGACTGCAGGTTTGCATTTTAATTTTTTGAGAAAATAGCTTTGTACCCCAATTAGGTTGAAGCGTAATCCATGATTTCCTCGCTTGAATTTTCTTGTTGGAATTGAGACCATCATTAACAATTGTCCATAAGAAGAGTTTAATTTTTTTGGGAACCTACTCTTCCAAATATAATTGGAGGATGTTTCATCAATACAATCAATAGCCTCCCACATAGTATTAAAAGCAGACTTACATGATACTTTTCTCAAGATTCCAAAGCGTCACATCATTCCCATCACTAATATGAACCAACTCGATGATGGCCATAAAATTAATCCACTCCCCCACTTCACTATTAGAAAGATTTCTTCTGAAATTAACATTCCTGAATCTTGTGTTATCATCCCAAAAGATAACCACCTTATCATTTTTCTTAAGAGCAATATTTGCTAAGTTGGGAAATTTAGAAGCAAGAGGAGGCTGCAACTTATGAATTTGCTTCTATGGGCTTCTATTGGTGCAATTCAAATTGACTTTAGAGGACCACCCAAATACCTATAATTACCTTATGCCAAAGCGAGTTTGTTTTAAGAGGTAATCTCCATAGCATCATTTCTCTTGCCAATCCCTCCAAAAGCTAAACCCCCTTTATTATTAAGATGGGGAATCCGATCCCCATTTAATAAGGTGATTGCTACCGTCCTTGTCTGCTCCCTCCTAGAAAAAACCTCATAAGATTTTATCATTATGTTTGGTAATTTGCATTGGAGCTTTAAAGCAGAGAGAAAATGGATAGGCAAGCTCGAAAGAACACTTTGGACTAGAGTTTAGAAACCACCAACTTGTATCATTCACAATTCTTTTCTGGATCTTCTTAATAACCAGATACCAAAAATTCTTGCTAGAGGGGTTTCCTCCCAAGGGAAGACCCAAATAGGTTATAGGAAAAGTACTATTAATACACCTGAATGTATTAGCAGCCAGGGTAGCTTCCTCATTGCTCAAATTAATTCCTACCACTCTCTTTTTTGGCAATTGCCTGTTGGGAGGCCACAAATTAAGTTATGATTTTGCACTATTTGAATCAGACGGCTAAAACCTTGTTGCTTTTTGGCATCCTAGGTTTTAATTTTTGGGTAAACGGGTATACTTTTTGCTGTTTTTGTTTGGTCTTTGTTCTTGAAACCCTAAACCCTAAGCTATAAAATTGCCCAAAAACCACTTAGCAAATCACCAAAAAGTTAAGCCAACGAAATGCTAGCCTAATTATTACAAAAACACTCAATCTTAGTTACAAAATGAAACAACAAAGAAAAAAGTTCAAACCAAACACTAAAATTCCCCAATCTAACCATAAAAATGTTTAACATAGGCATAAAAATCATTATCCACATAAGTGACTACACCCAGCTACAAAAACGTCCACACTAAACTATAAATCTCCAAAATAATAGTAATTTAACCAACAATTGGTATTTACTCCACCAGTTATTAAAGCTCAGAGGATCGATTGGATGAAATTAAAAGTTTAAGGTAGCAGTAAGGGGGTACAAAACGATCTTTTCCCTAATTTTTTTCCTGAATAACGTATTGATGTAAATGTTGGACCATGTGAATGAAACTAGAAACTGATTTTCTTGTTGAAATTTATTGATTTTAATGCTACCATTTTCCTTTTCCCCTTTACTGATTCATTCTTCATTTCTTTTATTTTAATTTATCCTTTTTCAGTGATCGCTTTGTTGATCTATCTGAAAATCCCGTGAATGCGTTGCTCAAGGCAAGTATTTGCATAATGTCTATCAATATTGTAATTTTTTTATGTTGTTAATCCTTCAATTAGAGTGCTCATTCTTTCATTCATGTTAGCTTGATGAAGATCGGGTCATTATTGGATCTGAGAGTGGACTCATTAGGTGAGAGTTTTAAAGGATAGACGTATCCTTTTTTATTTTCATATGAAATATTCATGTTTTTTTTAATCTTTCCTTACAAAAAGAATTGGAACACTTATATCTTAACCAATTGGAACTTTTTGTGTAATTTTTTTTGGCTTCATGGCTCTCCACCTTTTTTTGTACTTTTCACTCATCAATGAAAAGTTTGTTGTTCATTTAAAAAAAAAAACCTTTCCTTACTTACAAGTTACCTAATCACATGTTATTTTGCTTAGTCTGGTAGGCATATTACCGAACAGAGTTATCCAACCAATTGCAGAACACTCTGACTATCCTGTGGAGCGTCTTGGTAATATATTCTTCTGTTGGCTGATATTATGCAATCCACTTTAAATTTCTAAGGAGTTGGTGAACTTAAGTTTCTTGGACTGTTGATTCAGCTTATGGTCATAACCTACTTCTCCTTTTTGTTTGTATTTCTTTTTATATTTTTGCACTCAATCATATTGTTACTTAAATAATGGGGAAGAAATGAGTTTAGCATTTAATTTTTTTTAATTGTTGTTTGTTTTGTCTTGTAGCTTTCTCCCATGACAGAAGGTTTCTTGGCAGTATTTCTCATGATCATATGTTAAAGGTAAGACAAATGCCCCATCTGCAACTGTTTTAGTGTGGTGTTTTTGTGACAAAATCCAATAAAATTACCATGCTATACCGAAACTCATTTGTACGGAAAAGCTGGCTGGACAAACAATTGATTTTCATAATATTACTCGTGTTTTTTGTGAATTAATCTAAAAAAAATTTCACATATAATTTTTTTTTTAATATCATGTGCCTCACAAAAAATGCCCTCACTTTTTTTTTCTGCTTCGCTCTTAAGACCCAATGGACTTAATCGCCTGTGTGCGCTTATTGTTTTTTTAAAACACTGCTTTTAGAATGCGTTAGTAAAGTCAAGTGGATGATTTTTGGAGACAATATGCTCGTTCAAATTTTAATATATATTTTTTATTTAATTGGGTATAATCCGCTTGGTGAATGTAAATCAATTGTTGATTGCCTTTTATTGTAAATTTCCTTTAAAATTAGTTAGTGCCTGAGGAATTGGTTGGAAT
Organism: Gynostemma pentaphyllum; assembly: GCA_028015215.1. NCBI lineage: Eukaryota > Viridiplantae > Streptophyta > Magnoliopsida > Cucurbitales > Cucurbitaceae > Gynostemma > Gynostemma pentaphyllum. The sequence goes on from CM051355.1 coordinate 13,954,612, forward strand.
GATGATTCCATATTTTGTTGTTTACATGGTTTGGCATGTCATCAGTATCACGAGCCTTTAATGTAAGCTTATTTGTTTCTTTTCTGTTTATGAATTTCTAAAACAATCGTGTGTTGTTGTGCAGCTATGGGATATGGATATAATGCAAGGTTTTGGAAACGCTTTAAATGGTCAGATGGATGCACGTACCGATCTCTTTGCTTTCATGTAAGCCCCACAATTTGTATAATCTTTAATTGAAATCGTAAGAGCATTAAAAGTTAAAACATTGCACTCGGTTTAAGTGGTTGCTTCAATTGGAGTTTGACTTTTTAAAATTAATTTGGATGAAGTATACTGACTATTAGTTGCTTGTTTTTTAAAGAAAGGTCAGATGAAAATAGGTTATATGTAATTATAGTCCAATATATCAAAAGATTTTTTTGTGGCGTTCAGAGTGAGTATGATCCCCATCCTCGGGCCTAAGTATATTATCCATTTAAAGTTAATGTATGATCAGATGTAAAACTTGTGATGTTGCATTTTGTCGTTCTGTTACAATAAAAATGATCTATCAATTATCCCAAATGAGCAAAGATTAATATTGGATGATTTATTGTCCTCTCCTGTATTTTCTTTTCTTGTCCATTCATGTTTTCGAGTGCATTATATTGTATGAATACCGTGTTATTTTTCTTACTGCTTTTACCCCTTGAATTTTTAGAAAGTGATACTGGTTATGTTAAGTGTCACAGTCGTAGATTCTCATAGCAACAATAGCACGATTGTGCAGTATCCACTCACCCTCTCAAGCGAGTCAGCTGTATAGTTGGAGCATAATCCTCCTTACAACTGAACCTCCAACCACGTTTGAGGGATTTTTTTTTGGGGGGTTAAGAAACGATGTCATTGAAAAATTGTTTTATAAAAAGTGGTTCAGAGAAATCATTTGGAAAAACAACCGTTGAGCTCAACGAAAGGCAACATTTGTAGGAGTAGAATGTAGAAAACTTGTTAGCATACAACTTGGGTAGGAGGGATTTAGTAGGAAATTTTGCTAATGGGCTTAATATCCAAACTTAGGTTGAATTTGAATTTTGAAGCTAATCGGGCTAAAGAAAGTTATGGAAGTGGCCCAATTAGTTGTAGAATAGGAACACTATGACACACCACACACATTTGAAGTGTGGGAGGAGGTATTAGCTGGAAATTGTTGGAACACTCACAGATAAAAAAAAAAGAAGTAATTGTTGTTAAACTTTCTGTGTAGCCTTTTTTCTCTTTAGCACCCCTACTCGACATGTACTGGGGTTGCATGATTTAATAAGGAAATCAAAAGGTTGCATGGGTTCCAAAATTTCAAAAGTTGTTGGCTTCAGAAGTTTTTAAAATGCTCGAAACACTTCTGAAAAGGAGCACATCTTATCACTCATAAACTAATGGGCGGACAAAAGTCATAATTAGGAGTGCTTTGCTCTAGATAAACACTTCTGGAAGCCTCCAAAGCCATCTTCTCATGAAATGGCTTTGGAGGCTTCCAGAAGAAGGCAATTCTCTTTGGGCTATCACTGTTAAGTCCATTCATAACGTGACTAATTCAGGTTGGCATTCGATCCCTAATCACATCTCCTCTTTTAGGAGTCCTTGGAAAGCTATAGCCAGACTTCACCCGATGCTTGATGAGAAGTCCATTTTTAAGTTGGGAAATGGCCAGAACATTAGATTTTGGTTGGATAATTGGACTCCTATTAATTGCTCTCTTGCCATGGCTTTTCCTTCCATTTCTAATTTAGCCATTAACCCCTCTGTTCTTATAGCTGATGTGTGGGATGCTCAGACTTCGTCGTGGAATTTTAGTCTTAGAAGAAACTTAAAGGAGCAGGAAGTGGAAGCTTTCACTAATTTGTTGGATACCATTCATAATGTTAGGCCTAGGATTGAGCAGGATGCTAGAGTCTGGATTGGTGGTGGAGGGGATAAATACTCCTGTAAGTATGCCTATAAATCTCTATTCTTTGGTTCATCTCTTCCTATGGAGATTATTCATGCAATTTGGAAGGATAGCTACCCCAAAAAAGTCAAGGTGTTTTTGTGGACGGTGTTTATGGGAGGTTTGAATACGAACGATAAATTGCAACGAAGATTCCCGTTTTTGACTATTAGTCCAAATTTCTGTGTGTTATGTTATTCTAATGCTGAAGACCCGTACCATCTTTTCTGGGCCTGCCCCTTTGCTTCTTCTCTCTGGGACAAGCTGTTCACTATGTTTAAGTTCCATGGCCCTCATCCGGATAAGCTTTTTGATCTCCTCCTTGGCTTGCTTTGTGGTTTCAGCATCAACAAGAAAGCCCATGTTCTTTGGCGCAACGCGATTCGTGCTATTACTTGGCTGATTTGGTGGGAAAGGAACAACCGGGTGTTTAAGGATGCCTCTCTTGACGTGAACTCCTTGTGGGACATGGTGGTTAGGTTTAGCTCCTTGTGGGCTGCTAAACATAAATTGTTTTGTAATTATTCGCCTTCGATTATTGCCCCCAACTGGAGTAATTTTTTGTAATCCTTGGGGTTCTTTTTTGTACTTCTTTCATTTATCAATGAAAAGTCTCTTATCCAAAAAAAAGATAAATCCTGTTCTTGGGCTAAATGGATCAAGTGGGTAGAATATTGATACAATACCACCACCATGTCTCAGCTAAAGGCACCTCATTCCAACTATAATATGGAAGCGCTCCTACACCACTCACACAACGCTGTCCTCAATTCTGCTATTGTTGACCAACTTTTACATGATTGTGATCAAATTTGGACTACCTGGAGTTTCAACCAACAATTGAAGTTTGAAGTTGGGGACTTGGTGTCGCTAAAAATTCAGCCTTATCTTCAACATTCCTTAGCACAGCCAAGATGAATGAGAAATTGTCTCCCGGGCAATTGTAGATTTTGGAACATGTGGAACATGTTGCTTACTATCTACAATTACTTCCATTCCAACATAGAAATTCATTCTATGTTTCGTGTGTACTAGTTGCATTCAACAAGAGGAACTAATCTACAATTGTCAATATCGTATTGAGGAGATAAGGTTTTGGTTTAAAATGGAGTTCTTGGATCTGGAATTGTCAGAGAAAATGTGAATTCCCCTTTCCTAATTAATGGCAGAACGCGGGTGAAAATTCTTGCTACCAGGCAAGGGTTCCCTTTTTCTATTCACGCTGGTGGCTGACACTCTAAGCAAGTTATTTGAAAGAGGCTTGATGTATTAGACAAGAGGACCCTTGAGGGTCTCTCATTAAGAAAGGGCTCTGAGGACAAAAGACTCTGGGTCCTAACTTCATCTAACACATTCTCATGTAAATCATCTTTCAGCTTCCCCCTCATCAAACAACCCTCTTTTCTTTTATAAGTTTCGGCAGACGAAGATCCTTAACACAATCAGGTTCTTTAATTGGATGGTTCCTCTAGGCAAAATTAATACCCTTTGACTCTCTTAAGAGATCTTCCTCTCTTATATTATGGCACCAATGGTGCTCTGTCTTTACAAGCAAGCGTCAGAAGATTGTAGCCACATTTTTTGGTTGTGTCCTTTTTAAGGAAGATTTGGCTAAGCTTGTATAAGGCTTTCGGTTTGTTTTGGGATCTTAATGAATGGTGTCGTTAGGCTTTGGAAGAGATTTAAATGCCTTTGGCAACCCCTTTTTTGGCTATAATATGGCGTGTTTGACTTGACAGAAATAGTTGGGTGTTTAAAGATGTGGAGAACTCTTGGGAATATGTTTGGGACGTGGCTCATGTTTGCTTCTTTTTTGGCTCTTCATTACCAAACCTTTTTGTGATTCTTCTCTTTTTATCATTAATAATTGGCAAGCTTACTTATAATTTTTGTGGTTTTGTTTGGGTCCATGTACTCAAATCTAAGCTTACTTATAATTTTTTTTCTTCATTATCTCAATGAAGTGGGCTTTTGAATCTTCTTTCCGAAAAGAAAAGAAAGAATACCATTTGCACCTAATAGTCAAGGGTATATGTTTAGTTTTAGGCGTGTGGATGAGGCCGGCATAGTTTTGTGCAGGTTTGAAGTTCAAAATCTCACGAATGCTTTGGAAATACTCAGTTATCGCCTACTATATTATCTAGCTCTATCTGTATATTATCCTAACTACAATCTTATGGTCTCTGCAGGGACTAGAAGATAATCTTGAAGAAAACGACCGAAGAAATAGTTGAACAATATGAAGTTTTACAAATTTCTGCATGATCTTCACGTCGTATCCATTTTTTGTATAGACCTATCAAAAGTCGTTATCACTTATTATGACCCTTAACTTATTTTATTGCGGTGCCAGTAATTTCTACTAAAAGATGATAGATTTTTGGTTGAATAGTAATTATTCAATCATCATTATTTTGTATTTTGTATTTCTTTTTTCTTTTTTCCCTTTTATTGGAATTATATTATTTATAATCATGTGTATTTATCCAGAATTGAACTTTTTAACGAGTTTGATTTCTTTTTAATTTCCATCTTTGTATCACCAATTATACCTACATTGTCACTTGAGTTGGCGTGGGGTTGATGGTTATATGTCTTAAGTTTGACTTTTTTCTAGTGTCAAGAGGATTAAATTAAGAATGTATAATCAATATACATATTTGAAATAGATAAGAAAAGAAATTAGAAATCTTCATAGAGACTTGAAAAGACAAGGAGTCTATTCTTAAAAATTAAGACTGGTATTATATTTTAGGAGAAAAAAATTGCACGTGGTGTCGTTTTGTTTTGTTTTGGTAGTGGTTCATTTTTTTTTAATGGGAAATTGGTAGAAGTGAATGTTTATTTATATTATATCATACTATTATACAAGATGTTTCGTTATACCTATAGTGTGAACAAGGACATTCTTAACTAGGCTTTATTCTCATCTAAAATTGTCCAAAAGTTAAGGTAAGGTTGCTATTCCAAATTCACATGCCTCCACTTTCAACATTTTTAAAACAATGCATTTGTATTGTATAAATGATATTATCACACGTTTTCTAGTTTAAGTATCTCTCAATTCTCAATAACTTTTGTACGTGGTAGTTTTTTGTTAATCATTTGAACTTTTCAACAAAAGAAAAAAAAAAGAGTTAATTCTTAACTTTAGTTCTGCGGCTTATCTCAACTTATTTGTTAATGCTAATGATATATTTTCCTTTATTATTTTTAAATCTCATCTATTATAATTGTGCTTTAATATTTGCTTCAATAAATATGGTAAGGTAATGTAAAACTATAAAATTTAGAATAAAAACACATGAAATTTGCGATGAATGATAATTTTATGAAATAATTGGAAAAGAAACAATATGTTACATCATTACCTACAGGTAGGGGCGAAGCCAGAAATATTTTTGAGGGGGCCAAAAAATATATAGAGCTATATTTGAGAATTTAAGAGGGGGCAAAATAGACGAAATATATCAGAAATTGAATTTTTTATAAAAAAAACTTTTATATAGAAATTTTAAATTTGTAAAACAATGAGGGGGGGGGGGCAATTGCCCCCCTACCCTTGTGAGTAGATCTGCCCCTACCTAGAGGATAAAATGTAGAAAATGACATCTTGTTTTCAGTTGACATGTTTATTGTTTGTTCAAACATAGGACGTTGTGTTTTAAATAGTGTGTCAAATGCTTTGTCATCAACAGAAAACTTACCTATGTCGTCATTAATAATCCTTAACCCACAAATTTTTAAGTCGAGTGGAGAGCTAGACTTGGAAACATTACTTCCAACAATTGAGAAAGGAGGATAAACTGTAAAAGATTTAAAAAGAAGGAAGACTGTAAATAATTCTCACTTTTTCCCTCCTCTTTTTCTCTTGTAGCTCTTTCTTTCTTTTTTCTTCTTTTTCAATCTGCATGAAACTATATGCGCATTTATATTAGTCGTTTTACTACCATCTTGGAATGAACACTTGGGAATTGATTAAGAAATCATTGTCACAATTGATTTGGGAAGACAACGTGAAAAATAGTATATCTACTGACCGAACTGAAGCAACTGGACATTTGAAGAATAGGAGGTTTGATATGACCCTTTAAATTTCACTTTGTCCATTTATTTTGAAGCTATCCATCATATGATATAACAATAATTAAACAATATTCAGTATTGTTTGAAATACATACCTATGGAGACTGTTCCTTGATTCAATATTTGTCATTTTTGCATTAGTGAAAAGACAAAGTGGAGTAGGTGGTATAATAACAAAGCTTATTGACATTGATTAACAGATTTAACCTACTAAATAATCTACAATTAAAAAACGCTTGGGAATCTCACTTCCAATAAATCCAGAATTCCAGAAGTAATCATTCAACAAGACAACATTTCAATTAGTCAAATCATCCAAAATGAATGGAAATACAATGCACAAGTTGCAAACCCAAACAACTTACTTCGAAATTGCTATAATTTTATGCAAACTTGCTTAGTATTTGACACAGTCCAGGACAAGCTTTACCTTCTGATAATTCTACTTAATCTGGCCTTTTAAGTTGCTTCTTAACCGACTGACATTTAGAAACCTGGTCAGGTCACATTCTAGAACCCATCACTCTTACCCTCCTGAGATCCAATTTCTTGCAGGTAATGTTCTGCATCCAATGCTGCCATGCAACCTGAGTCAGCAAACACCAAGCAGCTCGACTTAATATACATAATGGTGAATCAACTGATGTAAAAACATCGCCGAGTGAAAGAAAGACAGAGGATTTTTTTACAGGACTGAGGCGCACGCTTTTCCTGCGCCTCGAGGCGCGCGCCTATCTCGTTTTTTTTGTGTTTTCAGACTTTTCAGTCAAAAAAATTAAACTTTTCAGTCATGTACTCTGCTTTTCAGTCATTTTCCAAATTTTTATGACATATTCTTGAGTCCTCTTATGTCTTTTCAATCCTTTTTCTCAGTCCTCTTTATGTCTTTTCAATCATTTTTTCTTTTTCTTTTTTATTTTTTTTCTTTTCATTAATGTTGTAGGGTTTTTTAAAGGAGGACGTATATAAAATATCTGAACTATGACTTTATTTTTAAACAATATCTAAGAAAAGATCCTCAATTCCACAATTTTTTATTATGTTACTCTTAATTATACTATAATTTTCATATATAAAATATTTATTTTTAATTTATACATTGTGCGCCTTGAAAAAAAAAGTCCTCGCTTTTTAGTGCGCCTCGCGCTTAAGCCCCAGGGGGTTTCATCGCTTTTTTGCGTCTTGCGCCTTTTAAAACACTGAGGCAATGGAATACCCCATCCAAGGAGGTTACCAAAAAGCGCTCCAATTGCCAAGAAAGCTATAATTGCTACTATTACTGAAAGGAAAATAACAAAAGGTTACTAAAGCATCGAGATGCTTAGGTCTCTCTCTTTTAGAAGAAGATGCTTAGTTCTCTCTCAAGACTATTAATCCCATAATATACATGAAACAAAAATTTCTCTAATTCCCACTGTTAAGGGTGAGTTTGAGATACCTTTTGAGGAAAATGTTTTTAGCAAAACATTTTTTTATATACACACTTTTAGAGAAAAGACTAATTAAGTGTTATCTTGAAAGAAAAAAAAAACACGTTAAAGTGTTTCCAAGTGTTTTTAGAAAGTTAGAAAACATTTTAAAGATGTAGCCAAATAACAGACAAAAATTGGAAAGTGTTTTTAGTGGATGGAAAAACACTCAAAAGCCATCCCAAACTCTCTCTAATAACCACTGTGAACTCCTTATGTAATGACTAATATATCCTTAATAAGCTTATACTAATCTTGTCAAGATCTCTGTGAAATTTGGACCCAACACCAGTTGATTACGGGAAAAAAAATCTCCCAAAGCTTCTCCAAATGCTCAACAGTGAAATCTCATTAAACAAAGACCTTATTAATATTTTCCTCCATGTAGGTTGAGGTACAAGGTGGGATATTTCTTCCGACAGTGCAGTCTTCTAAAGAAACAGAAATCTAAACCTTCTTGAGGACCTTGAATTTCTATGGTAGCCCCGACACTATAGGTGACCTAGATTAGAAAGAAGGCTTGCAAAGTCACCTGCATTTATCTCGTTCATATTTATCCTTTTACGTCATGACTAGAGGAAAAATAGGGTAATCTGTAAATTGAAAGTTGGTAAGATGAATGCCATCCTTGCCGATTAGAAAAACCTCTAACATACATGGCATTATTCATGGCCTTGAATTTGCAGTTGGCACACTGTATTGTCATTGAGGAGGATAACAAAAAGTCTTAAGAACTCAAACAATTTTGTATCTAACATCTCCATTGCACCCAAAGTCTAAAACAAGCACATGGGCCACCCCATTCGTGTGATTTCTCCTAATCAAACTTCAAAATCACTCCACGAACCTAAGTTTCCCAGGATTAGCCATGTTTCAACTCTTGCCTCACCACTAAGGCGAGGTGATAAAGGGGTAAGATTATGAGAGGACTAATCAATTGACAATAAGGTATTTCCCCTCTCCTTGATTCAATTCTTTAGCCAAAAGCAAGCAGAACTACATTTTTCAGGTGTAGTATGCCAATTGTATTGGGGGTTGAACTTCAGAAAGCGTCTTAATGACAGAAACAGGGCATAATTTTTTTTTCGCTTCAAGCTGCTATTGAAGATTTAGCTCCTAGTAAGCCAATGGAATTCAGTTAAGGGGCATTAGGGGTGTTTTTTCCTCATTTAGGCAATGGAATTCTATCTTTAACTAGATTTTAAAAGATTGATGGCATCTTCTTTTTCATACTTAATGCAGTCCAAAAGCACTGTGCAAGATCGAAAATAGAGAAAGTGTTGAAGAAAAGGGAAAGATTAAGACTAACCAGTTCCAGCAGCAGTAACAGCTTGTCTGTACTTTTTATCCTGAACATCACCAGCAGCAAAGACTCCCCTGACACTAGTCAGCGTCGTTCCTGGCTTTGTCAATACATAACCATCAGAATCGAGCTGGAGTTGTCCATCCAAGAACTTTGTGGCCGGTTCATGACCGATAGCGAAGAACAGTCCGGACACTTGCAGATCAGAAACCTCTCCAGTAAGCACATTTTTAACCTTGAGACCTCCAAGAAGTCCTCCGTCAACTCCTCCGTAAGCTTTCGTGACAGTCGAGTTCCATAACACCTCAATTTTAGGGTTAGTGAGGACTCGCTGTTGCATAATCTTGGAAGCTCGAAAAGTATCTCTCCGATGTATAATATAGACTTTAGATCCATACTTGGTCAAGAAAGTGGCTTCTTCCATAGCAGAATCACCACCTCCGATGACAGCCAAGGGTTTATTCCTGAAAATGGGAGCCGCACCATCGCAAACAGCGCACGCGGAAATACCACGATTCCAAAATCCATCATCTCCTTCAGCAGAGCCAGGAAAAGACAATCGCTTGGCAACAGCACCGGTGGAGACAATGACGGAATCGGCGAGAACGGTTTTGGAATCAGTAAAAATCGAAAACGGATGAGATGAGAAATCGACTTTGGTAACGGTTTCAGTAAAGATGTTGGTACCGAAACGGAGGGATTGAAGGCGAAAAAGGTCAGTGAGTTCGATGCCGAGGATGCCTTGAGGGAAACCGGGGAAGTTTTCAACGTCAGAAGTGGTGGTGAGTTGACCGCCGGGAGCGATATCGTTAGCCATCCATCCTTCAAAGAGAATAGGGTTAAGCTGGGCACGGGAGGCGTAGATAGCAGCGGTGTGGGCGGCGGGGCCACTTCCGATAATGCAGACTTTGGTTTTCAAGGTCTGAGGATCAGTAGACATGGTTGTTGGGGTTGGGGATGGCGAAAGGGAGTGGGCTCGGCCAATAGAAGAAAGAGCCCTTCGTAATATACTAGTTGAAAATGCAATCAACCTATTCATTTGGCTCTCTGTTTCATTTTTGCTTTCTTTTATTTATATTTATATTTTAAAATTTAAGAACATTGTTAATTGAAAGATAACTAACATAACATATATGATATATAATATACCTATAGTGTGAAAAAAGATGTTCTTTGCTTAATTAAAATTGTCCTGAGGCTGAGGTTCCTGTTCCACTTTTTACATTTGAAGACAAGACAATACTAGGGATGGCAAAATTCCCCGCGGGTTAGGGGCCCCGCGGGGCCCCGACCCTATAGGGGCGGGGAATCCCCGTTTTATAGGGTTAGGGTTAGGGTTAGGGTGAGAAATTCCCCCCCGATTTGTTATAGGGTAAGGGTATGGGAATACATCCCCCGTCCCCGACCCCGAACCCGAACCCGATTCTTAGAGAATATCTTATATATTTTGTTTACTTTTATCTTTATTTATTGAAAAATATATGTGAAATATGATTATATTACATAATACAATATAAAATGGTTAGTATTATGTTTTCTTTTTTACTTAAAAATGTATATTTTAAATGTATATTTCATTTTTATATTTAATTTTTAAATAAGAATTAAAATGTAAAACGGGGAATTTTCCCCGCGGGGAACCCGATCCCCTAATGGGGAATCCCCGAACCCGACCCCGATTTTTTGATTAGGGGATAGGGTAGGGTATGGGGATTAAAAATCCCCGCGGGTTAGGGGATGGGAAGTGCATCCCCGACCCCGCCCCGCCCCGTTGCCATCCCTAGACAATACGATACAATACCACACGTTTTCTATTTGGAATATCCTTTTTCGAGCTAACTTACAATCAAACTCATTCTTACCATTTATAAAATTGGTTTGGTAATATTAATATAGGTAAAGGTAGGTAGAGGATCACTGTGATAGCCTTTTATGTTAGGTTACCAAATGAAATTACTTACTCAAAGTCAAGATAATATCCATTGCTTTAAAGTCTTGCCATTCACAGTTTTTTTTTTTTTGTCACCTTATACTCACAAATAGTACTATTTGGTGTTTGCTTTATCACATTATTCATTTACCCAATAACAAATCTTCCCACCCATCCCCTATTCTCTCTCTTTTCTTTTACAGAAAAACAGGAAAAATTATAAAACAAACAGTTATATTATATATATAATATGCACCATCTCCATAATTAGGGATGTCTTATATGATATGATATGATATGTGCAGCAAGCAAATTAACAACGCCACGCAACACACGATGACATTCTTTTCTTACAAATAAAAAATGTTAGGCAGAGGCTGAAGAAGATTCGTGGAATTGACTTTTGGTTTGATTATCAATATTGGAATTGGAATTGGATGATCTCTTTATAAAATCCAAACAATCCGCAATGGCTTCAGCGTAAAAGGAATTAGAGCGTCGGAATGATCTTAACGTGCACTCAGCTCGATCAACATTATTGGGGCTCCTGTTGAAGAATCTGCGAACGGCCTTTTTAAGAGATTGAAAGGTAATTAGAGAATAACAGGAGGAGGAGGAGTTGGAGGTGGAGCATCTATTTAAGACCCTGAAGAAGCAAGTGAATCTCGCCCTTAATAGCTTAGAAAGGGTAAATCTCTTAGTCTTGGAGTGAAGCCTGAAACGTCGTCTTTGAGTTTGAGTTTGAGTTGCTTCAGCTTCAGCAATACTAATTGTAATCCTGTGGTATGTAATAGCTGCCTCCATTCCAATTGAAATTTCCATTCCCAGTCTAATAATTTTGAATCTTATAAATAAGGAAGGAAGGAAGGAAGTTGAACCACTTGGTGTGGGGAAGACTTTTGCACCACCGAGTTTCAATTCAACAAAATTGACTTTCTCCAAATGAAATGAAATGAAATCATTGGAACGGACACGGAATCCCATTCCTTTTTCTTTTATTTTTTTAATAATAATATTGCAACTTGGTATCATTATATATATTATTAAAAAAAAAAAAAAAGTGAAAGTATAGGTGACTAAATAGAAAGCAGAAAGCGCCGGGAAACATACATACTGTTACTGATACAGCATTCATTCTCACTAGGTTCTTGACTCTGCGGTCAATAATCTGCTAGCCTGTGGTGAAAAAACAAGTATGACAAAATTCAATTAAAATAGAATAAAAACTAGGTTGTGCTGTGCATTGGCAATTTCTTTTTATTAATTAATAATAAGGAATTTACGGGTCAAAAAGAAAAGGAATTGAATAAAATGTCCAGCTTAGCTTAGCTTTGATTTGCTAGGGCTTCTGTTCTGGCCAACAATCCGATCAAATGTCATCGCCGCCTGAAACGACGGATTCAGATATTCCTACTCCCTCTTTCCCTCTCTCTTGGCCTCCTGATTCCCTTCTCTCCCTCCCATGGATTCTCAATCTCATCTCTGCCTTCGATTGGTCTTCCAAACATCTACCTCCTTCCCAATTTCCTTCCCTTCTCCCCGTTTCTGTTTTCGATTCTCTTATCCTCTCCGCTTCTAAAATACTTCACAAAGAACCTAATTGTCTTAGAATCCTCGACGACCATCACTCCTCCACTCCTACTACTCCTACTCCTACCGTTGTCGTTGTCGGCGATATCCATGGCCAATTTCACGATCTCCTCTTTCTCTTCCAACATGCTGGCGGCTTTCCTTCTCACAATCGTTTCTTTGTCTTTAATGGTGATTACGTCGATCGAGGTGCTTGGGGTCTTGAAACTTTTTTGCTCTTATTAGCTTTCAAGGTTTTTATCCCTCATCGTCTTTTTCTTCTTCGTGGTAATCACGAGTCTAAATACTGCACTTCTGTCTATGGTTTTGAAAACGAAGTCATGACTAAATATGGAGATCAGGGTAAACATGTCTATAGGAAGTGTTTAGGTTGTTTTGAAGCTTTGCCTCTCGCTTCCATTATCGCTTCTTCTGTTTATACTGCTCATGGAGGCCTTTTCCGCAGCATTCCTACCCCTCCTCCCTCCAAAAGATCCAGAGCTAAGAAGAAAAATCGCAGGATTTCTCTCAATTCTGAACAACCACCCAACACCTTGTCCCTTGGTTCTCTCGACGAACTATCCAAAGCCAGAAGATCTGTTCTTGATCCCCCTTGGGAAGGATTGAATTTAATTCCTGGTGATGTCCTCTGGTCTGATCCCTCCATGAATCCTGGTCTCTCACCAAATTCTGAGAGAGGCATTGGTCTCTTGTGGGGTCCTGATTGCACCGAAGAATTTTTACAAAAATTCAATCTCAAGGTAATCTTCTCACACATTGCTTCATAATATAATAATATCATTGCCTTGCCTTGCCTTGCCTCGGAAAGTTTTATCTCATTCTCATTCTCATATTATTATTATTATTATTATTTATGTTATTACTAAGCAATTTCCTTTAACTTTGTTGCTTAATCTCTCTAAAGAATAGAGCGATCCTATTACTACTGAATAACTTAACAATCTCAAGGGTGGGAGAGTTTAATGACTGATAGAACTAGAAATAAAACTACGAAAAGAACGAGATAGTATATTCTAATTCCAAGTATAGGTTCTAAGCATTCAGGAGGCTTGGTCTCTCCCAACCCCACATTTCATGTATTTGATCAATTTGCTTAACTTGTTTTCCTCTCCTTTTACTTCATACACCCTCACTAACCAATGACCAGCGCTAACTGCCAAATTCTCTTATAGTCAACTGACAATTTTCCTAACATAAGCGAACCATACAGAATTCCTTGCTTGGTGTATAACTCACAGTTACAATGGTAACCTTACAACCATCTTCTTATTGTCCAGTTAATTATCAGATCCCATGAAGGTCCTGATGCTAGAGAAAAAAGGCCCGGTCTTGGAGGAATGGACCTGGGCTATACAATAGATCACGTTGTAGATTCTGGAAAGCTGATTACCTTGTTTAGCGCTCCAGACTATCCACAGTTTCAGGTAATAACTGGATTCTTTCTCTCTTAGTTTAGTGGTAGGTGTTCTTTTTTTTTAATCTTCCTTTCTTTGTGTTATTTTATTTTATTATTTTTTAATCTGCCTTTCTTTTTATTTTTTTTCTTTCTCATATCTGTTTAAACTTCTTATAAAAAAAAGTATATGTTTAAACCCAACTTGAAGGGATAAGTTTTCCATCCATTGACTTGTCAGATGAAAAATCATACTAGATGTGGTCTTTTGTCTATGAAACTGGATTATGATATTTGTCACTCTGTACCAGCGACGCGGAAATAAGAAAGGACTAATCATTGGATTTTTAAGTAGGGTGTGATTAGTCACCTAGTCATTGATTAAGGATGGTCTACTAACTTTCGATAATGGGTTCGGGAGTTTATTCATTCATAGGGAAGGTATTAGCACCCTATTATGTTCGTTTTAAAACGATTGTTGTTTTTTATTTGATGTATTATTGAAAAAGCCTTTATTTATAAAACAAGATTATTTTTGGGTTATTTTTAAATGTCTCATGTGTTATTAATCAATACTTTAATAATAAAGCATGATTAAATAAGTATGAGTGACGTAAAGCCATTAGAAAAATATTGTCGGGAATTTTATCTCAGTATCCCAAGATAAAATTCCTTACCTCAAGAATGTTTAGGAGCATGGTATCCCAACGCCCCCCATCATCAGAGTTTGCAAAAAGATTTTTTTGTTCAAGTTTTAAAAAGAATATTTTAGTTAATTATAAATTTTTATCTTTGTTATTAAAATAATTATTTAGCTTAATATTAGGTTTTAGGGTAAGTATCACTTTTGATCCCTAGGTTTAAAGAGAAAAGTTTATTTGAAAATTTATTCGAATTATAATATGATTAGAAAATTAGTATCCTAATCATTCTAATTTTACTTGAAAGTTTGGATGTTAATTTTTATAGAAAAATTGGAAAATTAGTATCCTAATAAATTCCAATTTCATATTTAAGTTTTGGTTTTATTAATCAAATTATGTTTTTTAGGTAGTTGGAAAATTAGTATCCTAATAAATTCCAACTCCTTTCTTTTTTTTTTAAATCCAATAATGATCAATATAATATTTACCAATCAACTCAAGTTTTACCTTAGACAATAAATAGGAAACACAAAATATGGCAATCAAATTCACAAATAAGGCAAACCAATAAAATTAGCATAATTATCCCAAATAAAATATCTCAACTTTAGAAATTCATAACTTTATAACCAAAATATATTTTAACTTGATTCTTTCTTCTAAATATTCTAGATTGATTACTAAAATCGAAAAGAATGCACACTTGTAAATAAAATCAGATTTTATGTCAAAAACATTCATCATTCTCGGTTTTATATACAAATTTCTGCAGATTTCACACAAATTTTGAAAAATCATATCTTTTTTTATACTTATCGAAACGAGGTGATTTTTCTTCCTAAATGTTCCTTTTTGAGCCTATTTTCAAGAAAAAATAACCAAAAATAATAATCATAAGGAATCAGTATAAAAAAAAACTCACGAAATAGAAAGTGTACAAACAATCCCGTAACAATGAATTAGTTTGAACACTAAACTTTAAAAAATCATAACTCTTTAACCACAAATCTAAATCAGTTGATTCTTTTTCCTATGGGTTCATATTTAAGTCTATTTTCAAACAAAAATTTAAAAAAAAATCTAAATCATTATATAAAAATCACGAAATCAATTAAAACAAAGCAGCAACATATGAATGACTACATTTTTAATGGAAAGGGACGTACCTTGGTTCGATAGAACCTTACAAATGTGTAGCCCCAAGTTCCAACGAGTGAATCAAGAAGATGATGAGGAGAGTAAAAATGATGAAGGGAGGGAGGCTCTTGTGAATATTGTGTGTGATTAGGATTAGATGAATGGCCCTATTTATAGCCAAGAGTGAGAATTAAAATAAGAAAAATATAAATTGATTGGCAATCATATACAAAATTAGCTCAATCACACACATTACCTTGTCACTAATTGATTCTAATTTGGGTTTCTTCCAAATTTACTTTTCAAATCAAATCAATTTTCATTTCAAAAATCTTTAATCAAATTTGATTCAAAACTCTTTTTATTTTAAAAATCATTTTTATCTTTTTTATTATATTTTTATTATGAACAAAAACCAAACAACAATATTTCAAACCAAAGTCTATTTTTTTTAATTTTTTTGAAACAACTAAAATTTGTTAACTTTAGATATTATCGGATGAAAATGGGTGTGTACAATATTTGTAGAATAAATACCACTCTGTTATTAATGTTCCCACAAAGAACTGCAATCTATGTGGCATTTTTTTATAGAAAAAAAATTGTGCCCACCATGATTTATTTTTACACAGTTGAGAGGTCATTTGAGGTCCCTGCAACCACTTCTTAAGTGAGAAGTTCTTTTGTAGTTGAGCTTTTTATGTATGGCCATTTCAACTGGCATTAGCGAGAACTTCCTTGTAAAAAATTTGTTTATAGTTTAGAAGATATGGTTACTTTGTATCATTTTATTGTAGTAGTAGTTTAGCATATTTTATCTCATAGTTGCAAATGTATCTTGCATCACAGTTAGATGAGTTAACATGATAGTCTTGTATTTCACTGTATCTGAAGCGAAAGCTATCTTTTCTTTTCCCTCTTTTTTCCTCGCAGGCTACCAAGGAGAGGTACAAAAACAAAGGTGCATACATTGTTCTGGAACCCCCAAATTTTGATGTTCCGATCATCCATAGTTTTGAAGCCATCACTCCAAGACCAAAGGTATTGGAAGTCAATACTTTTCTTCGAAGATAAGTTCAGAGTTAACATGTCTTTCTTACTAAATACATATATTCCTTAACAATTCAAGAGCGCTTAGTTAAGCGCACATTTTATGACTATGGCATATGATAATCATCCAATAGCTGGAAAATCTTATTCATGCATTCCATTTCTCATGTGCTGCGCCGGAAATCTTTTTCAAGGTTGAAGTATGAATACAAATTATTTTAATAGAAAGATAAAACGAGAAATACCCCTTCTCTCCAGCTTGCCTTTTAACATGGTGTTAAATTATTACTCCATGGTTGGTCACATTCCACACTTATAGGGTAGAAATGAAGTTTAAAGTTAGTTTGACAAAAACCTGAAGGGGAAGGATCTAAAGCTTTAGTTTTCGGCTTCTGGGGTGGTGTGATAGCTTGGTTCGTGAAGTTCGGAAAAATCTGACCTTAGCGGAGATGAGGAGAATTTATCATCCTGATGTGAGTTGATAGAAAAGGTGGGAAAGATGTCTCCAATATGCTTCAAGGCTTCCGTGCGCATTTGGAGGAATGCCTCATGACCCTCTTAATTTTTTTTAGTATTAAAGGCATTTGAAGACAAACATAGAGAGTCAGCTTTGTTTTTTGGGAGATAGTCGCCTCAAATCAAACTATTTTTTTTGCCTGTAACCCTTTTTTTTTTTAATAATATATAGAGATTAAATTTACTTTAGCCCAATAGCAAGCTATTGGGTCTAGTGGTGGATTAACATGGTATTAGAGCCGGAGATCCTGAGGAGAGCTCGAGTTCTAACCCCTTTTAATGAAGTTTCCTCTGTTTATTAATGTTTCAAGTGATTGGGCCTCATGTAAATATCCCGAAGCCATTTGTGAGGGGAAGTGTTGAAGAATATAGAAAAGATTAAAATAACTTTAGCTAGTGGTGATTTAACATTTTGGAATTGATATATCATGTTCCTTGTGGGAAAAAAGTGTGCATGCCACTTAGCCACTTAATTTACTTGCTGATGCCATCTATTGCCATTTTTTTTAATCATTACTGCTGTACATGCAGGTCAATGCATATTATGACTATGAGGATGTAATTGATTCTGATGAAGAATTAGACTTGACAACAATGGTAACTGAATAAAATGCGTCTAATTTATGAGATTCATAAATTATTGTGTTGTATTCATTATATATTGCAAGAGAAATATCATTTTTCTCCATGGCAACCTGATATTTTGATTCATTGTTGTACCATAAAATTCTTATAATTTTTTTAATATAAACTATTAGAATTACGTGTGCTTCCTTGAAAATCTGCTTGAAATTGAGATTTTTTTTATATGATGCCCATAGATGATAGAATTATCTGGCTGGCTCCTTCATTAACCCCATTGGGTAAAGTACACCTTCCTTTTAATTTCTTACTAAATTTGATAGTCATCATTTACCACATCAGTCAATTCTTGGAAACAATATAATGTGATTCATTACAGCAACAAGAATAGACTTTTAGCATCAATTGATGGATTAGGTTAGATTTGAATAGATGAATGGACTTGTTGAAGAACATGGGCCATTTTCTAAATTTTTTATTTTTCCGACTTTTAGGAACTGGAAGTCAAACAAATGACTTTATATTCTTTTAATAGTGATTTTGTTCTTCATTTTTCAGATTTGCATCTATACATTCTTGTAGATTCGATGTTTGATAGTTTTTGTTGTAAGAATTTTCGTACCATAGTTGTTGCACTATGCTCCTCCATCTGCCTTTTCTTCATTAACTATAGTCGTCTGCTCTTCCTCATCTTTAAAGCTAAGCTCTTTCCATTTCTCCTTTAATCAACGTTCGATAAACATTCAAATATACAGGCGGAGGGTCCAAGATAAAAGCATATGTAAAGTAGTCCATTTCTTCATGAGAGGATCACATACGTATCATGGACCATTTTTCCCCCTCGATGTGTTACCAGCATCGAATCCGATGAAATATGAATCACATAACCACGGCATTTAACAATAGTATAGTATTGGCCATAAAGGGTAACCAAATGTAACAGCTGAAACATTACAAATCAGAAAGAAGCAGAAACTAACTATAGGTGCTATTTTAACTTTAAGATTAGAGGGGAACCGCACGTCTTTAAACTCTGGGATATCACCTAGCCACTAAATATCTTACAGAATAAAATCATGGCTCCCTACCTAACTAGCTAGCTACAGTATATCATCACTGTAGAACGGTATTGACATTGTTAGAACAGTAACACAAAACTACAAGCTTAGTTTAGTTTAAACGTCCATGGCTGTGCTGCACAATCATTCCAACGGTTCAAATGGAACGCGAACAAACAACTGTCCATGTAAGGTGACAACAGCAGACGTCTGATGCGGATCAATCCTTGAAGGTAAGCTCACAACCTGGCAACCACCAAATCCACACGCATTAAAATTATTACTTCACATTAACAAAGTTCATTTTTAAGCAAAGTTCTGATGATGATTCAAATACTAGAAAAGGTAGGACATAAATAAAAAGAGTTTGATCTCAAATGCCTTGTGTATTATTCAAGCAAGCGAGGGATTGGTACCTTTTTAAAGGGTGTAACACCCCATGGATTATCAGGATGTTCAGGTTCACCACTAATAACCAAGCGTCCTGCTGGGTCAGACTGAACACGCACCTATAGTATGTACGAGTAAAATAATTAACTGTACCGCATGGTTGCAATGTTCCATTTATTGAATCATACAAAAAAAAATGTCAAGTTGAATAGATGCCAGTAACTTGTAGCCCAAACCCTCAAAACCTAAATGTTGCTAGCAGCTGGCTAATGGAAAAATATATTTTTTTAATATCCACGAGTGTCCGGGCCGGGCTTGCGCAAATATCAATTGTCATGGAACAACCACACAACCTCAAAAAAACACATGGTTTGAACCCATGACCTCAAGACTTTAAGGAAAGTTCATTGACCACTAAGCCAAACCATGGTTAGTTACTAATGGAAAAATGCTTATATAATCGCCATTGTGCAAGAAATCAGCAATTTCAAAGTAAATATGATGAAATTAAATCTTCTAAAATGAATTTCTTTGAAAAGGTACAAACCAGATTCCACATAAAAACTAAAAAGATGTGTAATGTAATGAAGCAGAAATGTACCTCCTCACGGAGTAGTCCAGGAACTAACGCATAGACCTCATAACAATCTTTCTGCCACGAGAATGAACTTTATGAGTTTCCTGTTATTGATAAACAAACTTAAGGCATTTTACATTTCATAATGAACTTACAGTTTTCTGCACATTGATCTTTACCCAATCAGCTGGCGCTCCAATATCAACAACTGCAACGTCCAACCTAGTCACAATCACCAAAACCATATCAACAGATAATGGTCGATTTCTTTGCATTGTTCTATTCTATATCAAAACATAAGGCCACCAAGCCTTATTATCTGTGTAATTCAATGCATCAATTTGCCATCTTTACATCAGTGATGTACAATGTGCATGAACGCAAAAGCATGAAGGGTATTTAACTGTGGTTTTGATGATTTTGTACGTGCTGATTTGATGGCATGCTCCTCCATGTAAGACGATTTCTTTCGTTTAAGAATACCTACATCAACAAATTACAAATTTATTTATAAAACGAAGAAAAAAAATCCAAAATCCGACTGTCTACACCAAAGAACACAAAAAGCTTACTAATGCTTTTGAGTTGTTTGTCCCTTTTTTGAACTGAAACTGAGTTCTTATCCTAAATAATGTATTGGAATGGTGCATTAGAAAAGGAATGCAACAGAATATATTGAGCATGCTAATATAAGATAAATCAATTGACAAAACTCTAACATTCACTAGACCTTGATAATGGGGTCACTGACTTCACCATTACCCAGAAGACGTGAGTGCCAGCCCTGCATTGCACGTGCAGCAGCATCTCTTCGCGCTCTACCAGAACCTGATCCCTGATGAAAGTTGTCAAGTGAGGACGCAATCAGGTTTTACTGAACACAAATTACTCACCAAATTTGATCATTTGAAGTTTTGAAATTCATCAAGCCAACTCTGATTTAAGTAAAAATAACAGAACAGCGACATTTTGTTTAAGTGAAAGCTCCAAAAGCTCAACTTGGGACAAGGTGTGAAACATGAACCTCGTCCTTATTAGCCTTAAACCCCTCAATGCAGCCCATAGACATGCCCTTACTCAACATTTTACTTAAAACATCAGCAACCAAGACAAACAGAAAGGGGGGTCCCCTTCCCTTAGTCCTCTCGTAGTTTACGGACCTGAAATAGTTTCCAGTTCGTGTTCTCCACTATTCCCAAACCTTTCTTCCATAACACTTTTATCTAAAACTCATGCCATGTAGGATTTCATTAATCTATCAGCCAATAGCTTTGCTAGCATCTTGTAAAGACCTGTCACAAGGCTGATAGGTCTAAAATCTTCACTGATTCACTACCTCTTTTTTTGGGTTTTGGCAAAAAAAGTTTTGTTCATAGACATATCAGCCATGCCTCTTTCAAAGAACTCCTTAAACACCCGGATTCCATCCGGCTCATTCACCTCCTAGTTTTCTTGAAATAAAAAAGCAATGGAGAATCTGTGCAGCCTTGGGGCCTTAAAGCCATCACAGATTCACAGCTACCATACTAATCCCATCCCTAGAGACATCTCCTCAGTGTCCTTTCCTCCAAAATTTCCCCCGCAAGCTATTGATAGAATATAGACCTTGAATTCCGCACACCGCTTCCATGAGAATCTGTGTTGCAGACCATGGACGAAATGTCCTAACAAATAATTAGATACACCCTTCAAAGGTGAAAGGTTCACCTACATTATCTATACTGCTTTCTACATGGTTGGATCTCAAATGCTTCGGGTAAGGAAAAGGAAAATACACCAAGTCTTCCATGTGGATATATTTTTAACACAAAGGCCAATTTATTTTATTTTTACAACGCAAACTGGCAAAATCTTGATAGAACTTTGGACCTAGCAAAACTACATTGCTCAAAACTCATGTTGCTCTTCTAAGTCTATTTGTAATTAGACTCATTTGGCTTGTTTGATGGGAAAGAAACAAATGGATCTTTCATGAGGATTCCCTGAGCGTGACTGACATATGGCAAAATCTTGAGAGAACTTTAGACCTAGCAAAACTACATTGCTCAAAACTCATGTTGCTCTTCTAAGTCTATTTGTAATTACACTCTCAATGTAATTAATATAAATTGAAGTGCTTTATTGGAAACCTCTAAGTACTGTTGGGAGACGTCTATTTTTGAGACCTTTATACTTTCCACAAATCAATGAAAAGTGTCTCAACGATAATTTAGCATCATTGTGCCCTTTGTCCGGAGTCAAACAGAACACCAGGTGATTGCAAATGCCATAAGTTCTATATGGATTTTTTTTTTTTTTTTGGGTAAATTGTTGGTAATAAAAAAAAAGGGTACATTTTGGCCAAGGATAATGTCATCCAGTTTCTAGGCGAAATCAGAAGCAAGAAGCAAGCTACAGTTCTTTGGAACAATGTGGTCAAAGCTATCATTTATGGTAAGAGGAATCAGAGGATTTTTCGAAACAAAAGTTTGGATTGGGGTGAGGTCCTTGATCTTTCCAAATATTAAGGATCAACTTGGAGCACTATACTCTAAAAACTCTAATTGGAATTTATTTTTGTAAACCCTTTGGGGTGGCATTTTCACCTTGTAGGTTTCTTTTCATATATCAATGAAAAGTTTGTCCCTTTCTTCAAAAAAAAAAAAAAGAAAAGAAAAGGACGGTAGTTACATAAAGGTTTGGTTATTGACATCACAAGCCTCATCACCAAAACTCATAACTCGAGGTGCTTCCTCCCACCTTGATAGTAATGAAAGCTCCTTCCATCAAAGCATGATAGTTACACTTTTTTTGGTAGAAAGATGAACATCCAACATGCAACATGGTGCTCACACCATGTTGATGCATTCCTTTGAAGTTAGTTCCTAAAAAATGCTTGAAAGCATAGGTAATTGCATTAAGTCCAATGAATTAACGTGTTTTGGTAAGTTACAACTCTATCCTCATATTGTAGCAAGTTTGGTTCACAAAAAACACCATAGTGGCTTGGCTCCCTTAAACATAAAGAACTCAAAACGAAAAAAGAAAAAAGATCATCAAAGGTGTCAGAAAAACACCATACCTTGGTTTGAGTAATGTTGTGTTACACAATTGAAGTCCAACCATTTGAAATTGTGTATTTACCTGGTTTTCAATACTCATTGGTTCTGAGTTGGAAGCGATAGGTACACTGAGCTCACCACCATTGGTTTTATGCCTCTCATAATCAAGGAGAGCCTGCAAAAGACACTTAATAATTTACAAATAAAAGCATTCTCTATGATAGAAAAAAGTACAACTCATAGCCTTTGTAACTCTTTTTCTTTTGTTTTTCATTTTAAGTAATCGTAGGTTTCGAAACACGCTAGAGTGCACCTTGACATAGAACTGATGGTAAGGAGACATTATGAAGAAAAATGATAAATACGATATTAGTTCAATTGAAATATTGGCTTTGTTCAATTACAAGACAATAAAGTTATCGGTTACACATATTACTATTAGATACCAATTCCTCAAGATAGTAATTAAAAAAATAAGACAGGAAGAACAAAACAAAGAAACACAATGCTTTCTAGTATCACCTTCTCATAAAATCCTCTGAACGTCCATGAAACTGTTGTACATGTCCTGCAGAAGAAGAAAAATTAACATATCTAGGCTACAGAATAAGTCACTATAAAAGGACCAAAAAATTCTTCCCAAAATGGAGGTATTACAATAATTGCTGTGATATATTTAATTTCTTGAAACATTTTGAAGCACTAGTCTACAAGGATTTAGAGAAGAAAATAAAAAAGTTGCAAGGCTGCAACCACAAGGTTGGGCTACGAGCAAGAATGCTCAACAATTTCAATCCTTGCAATCACTTTTGCCCTTGAACTCATAAAAGATAGATAATTAGAAAAGAGTGAACCAAATAAAGAATTCAAATTAACAATGCCTCCGCTTAATGCCTCCATTTGGAGAGCAAATTGTAAATCTCTTGTTAATTATTCTCTATCTATTATAGCGGCCAATTGGAATGCGTTTTTGTAATTGTTTACTTGCCTTTTTTGGCCTTTTCATTTATCAATGAATAACGCACTTTATTATTAAAAGAAAAAATAACAATAATTAGCAAGACCAGAATTTGTCTCCCACAAACTTCATATAACTGGAAGCAAAATTACGACGTTGTGGTTCAATAAATTGTTTCCATACTTTGGGGGCTTGAAAGACTCTCCCACTTGCCGCCACAACTTGCATGACGTCACCTATTAAAATAGGAAGCCATTTATCAATTCGTTGAAGTTTTTTATAAGAGAACACCTCAAAAAGCTATTTCATTGATATAATGAAAGATACAAGAAAATAAAACAACAAATAAAATCAGAAGCCCGAAAAACAGGCCGTATACCCTGCATACCCAAGAAACAGAACCACATCGCCATTTATTTACAAGATTATCAATTCATTGAAGTTGATTGCAGAGCCTTGAAAGTAAAATAATAGAACGCAACAAGGTAATATCAAGAGAAGGAAAATAAAATAGAGAAACGTTAATATCAAACCATTAACCATAACATTCATTAGCCGTTTTACCCCCAACTTTTTTGGTTTGGAGTTGGGGTAAGGGGGTGACAAGGTGTATTATGGAAAGTTAAAGTCATCAATTGCATTTTCTTGACCAAGGCTCAATTCTGTTTGACTATCTCAGTTTACCTCTTGGGAGGAACCCTCGAAGAATTGAATTCTGGAATCCACTTATTGAGAGAGTTTCCAAACGGTTAGATAATGCAATCTTTTCTAAAGAAGGGAGACTGACTCGCATAGAATCAATGTTGTCTAGCTTGCCCACTAACTACATGTATTTGTATTTACTTTTCTTTGATTAATGAAAGTTCAACTTTGCATCTAAAAAAAATGCGGTAAGGTTTCTAACATCAATGAGAAGAAGATGGACACTTTTTGTGGGCTAAAGTGGGAATTGAAATGGGCAGCCACATTGTCAATTGAAAAAAAAAAATTCAAGGTGAAAAAGCTTGGAGGGGGCTTAGGGAGAAATTGGTGAGTTCACATCAATGTTAAATTTGTTGCAGCCTCACTGCATTGTGGAAAATCAAGATTATTCTAAGGCTATCTGAATTAATGGGTGGAGACCGGTGTTTTAAAAGGCGCAAGGCGCAAAAAAGCGATGAAGTCCCCCGGGGATTAAGCGCAAGGTGCAAAAAAAAGTGAGGACTTTTTTTTTGAGGCGCATAATTTATAAATAAAAAAATAAATATTTAATACATGAAAATGTTAGTATTATCAAGAATGATATTTTGAAAAATTATTGAATTGAGGGTTTTTTCTTAGATATTGATTAAAAATAAAGTCATATCTATGTATTTTTGCATTTCATCCCTTGTAAAACCCTATAACATTGAAGAAAAATTAATAAAATGAAAAACAAAAAAAGAAAAAGCAGAAAAGACAGGGAAAGGGACTACGTTAAGACAGAAAAGTGGTTGAAAAGACGAGGAAAAAGCAGAAAAGACAGGTAAAAAGCAGAAAAGAAAGAAAAATGGAAAAAAATGTCTAAGGCGCGCGCCTTTTCATATCGCCTTGCCTCGGGTGAAGCGAAGCACAGGCAGCCTTGCGCCTAGGCGTGCGCTTAAAGGGCTTTTTTAAAACACTGGTGGAGACAACAATAACATTCAGCGAAGAAATCCTAATTTGGCCTTATCTACGAAAGGTTGCTGCCTCTGTTGGCAGAATTTTGAAAAACAAAGTCATCTTTTTATCCATTGCAGTTATGTTCATTTGATATGGTACTCTTTCCTCACTAACTTCAACCTTGATTAGTACTTTCAAGATACTCCCAAGGACAGCCTTCTTTCTCTTCTGGTGGGCAAACATAAAGCCTAGTTTCTTTGGGTAACTACGATCAAGGTGCTGATTTGGGAAATATGATTGGAGCGGAATACTAGAATTTTTCAAGATAAGGCTTCCACAGCTACAGAGACTTGGGACTTGATTACATTTAAAGTTTCTCTGCTTGCTTCTATTTCTAAACACTTTTGTAATTACGATTTCTTGCAAATTAACGTCAAATGGAGAGTTTTTTTTTTTTTTGAAATCCTTTCCCTTGGGTTGATTACTAATCATCCTACTATAGTTTTTCTCACCCTTTTTAATCTTTTAGTTTCCTATTAAAAAAAAATCATCAATTGTCTATGAAGGAAGCAAAGGTAATTCAACTTGGGTTATGTTTCATGGGATATATATACATCAGATCTACATAGTAGTTAGTAAAGAAAAAATTAGATAGCAATAGCATATTGTTTCATACCTTGTCATAGCCACCCAATCTAGTTACGGCCCTCCATAACCTTATAATAAACATTTTAGACGAGTGAGCTAAAAGATTAAGTTCTTATTGAATAACATAAATCAACTTCCTAAAAATACTACAGTATCAAGAGTAAGAGATCATTAAAACTTACTTAAGGCAATTTAGACACTCTCCATAAAACTTGGGAGGTTTGAATTCCAGGCTTCTTTCTCTGAAAAAGTTCTCAAGCTCCTTCATGAAAGCTGATTGCTCTTCTTCTGTTCCTGATTCACTACCTTCAGCGAGATGGTTTTCATTCAAAAGAAATGAGTGGCTCACATTTGCAAGCCCGTTGTGAGGTGTAGAAACACTGTTTTCATTGACCTTTAATTCTATGGAATTCTCGGTTTCAGGTTTGATACAAGATGACACCGGAAGAGGCGTTACAGGTTGTTCATCATGACTTGCAGTCAAAGTCCCATCAAGAGAACTAGTTTTAATTACAGGCATCTCAAAGGCCTCAGGCTTGGCATCTATGATAGATTGAGCAGTTACCAGGTGACTGGTGGCAGCATCTAAACCCAACTCCTTCGGGGGCAATTCATCAGGCACATAGTTGACATCAGAAGAAGGTTCTATATTTGGCTTATCTAACTCTTGGTCATTATTAGAGGGAATTGAAGTCGCGGAATCTAGCTTTAATTGCAGCGGAATTGTGGGTTCATCTAAATTATAATCCTCAGTATCAATCACTGTCTGCACATGATTCTCAGATGTATCATTCATATTATCACTAGACTTTGGGTTTCCGTCAGCTGGCACAGAAAGATGAGAATCGTGGAGCTCGTCTTTTAAATTAACGGGGTTGCTTTCAATCAAATCAAATGTTACTTCTTGTCTATGATCCTCAATCTCCTTCGCATCATGCGTCTCCAGTTCCATTGGGAAAATTCTACAACTCATGAAATTCAATTTTTTCAGGAGACAATAAAGCTATTTGAAAATAAAAAATAGTCCAAGAAAGTAGAAGTATGACTCAGCCGAGATAGCAGTGGTATCCCAGCCAAAAACGCTAATCTTCCTAACCCTAAAATTCGATTCTTCTCTCTCTCTCTCTCTCTCTTCCCCAGGGAAATCAAGTAAAGCAGATAAAACGAGAACGTACATTGGCATAACGAGAGAGAAAAACACAAGATTTTTTATTTTTACATGCATTTAGAAGAAGGTGAAAAAAAGTGGCGATGCTTCGAAGTTAATACCTGGAGAATAAGAAGCTGCTCCAGAAAGAAAGAAAGAAATGGCCCCTTTCCTTTGATCTTTTGAGGTCTACTTTTTTTAAGTACATGCAACAACGACAAGCCCTAAAAAAAAAAAAAACCCCAATTTTCTTATAGCTGCTTCAACATTCAGTTACATTCTTCTATTTTGAAATCTCTCTCTCACGCGCGCACACACAAACCCCTGTGGTGAAGGAGGTCGATCGCTATCAGTATCAGAACCTGGACGTCCACGAGTAATACAGAACGTTGATGACCTGCCTTTTATTTGTAAAAATTGGATATTCAAATTCAGATTTGTTTAAATGCAAATCGGGAAATAACACCCCATCTAGTTTCCGTGAAATGCATAAACAGCCCCTATAGTTTAAAAATGGTAAATCTCACATTGTAATCCATAACTTTTTCGTTTGAATTATATGATGGGTGATTTAGATCAATGGTTTCAATCATACCTAATATTTTAATAATAATATACTCTTTAATTTATAAATGATTTTGAAGTTTTGAATAGACCGTAATCTAGAGCTCGAAAAGAGGATTTTAAAACATCATGAATTATTCAAATCAGAGAGTTTAAATAAATAAATTATGACTAAAAAAAGTTAATGGAGTTGAAAGGGAGGGCCTCATTGAAATAATTTGGAACTACAAATATGTGGTTTGCCATTTTCAGACCATTAGGATTGTTCATGCATTCGGCCAAAACCACAAAGTCTCATTTACATTTTACCCTTGTTTAATTACTGAATTTTTCTCTAAATATTAAAAACAAAGTCACTTTAAATTAATGTTGAGTATTGTACCACTCATTTTTTCGAGCCAAAAATTAGACAACCCAAATTTAATATCATAGTTTCCATTTGTATTTACATTTGTGTAACTAGTTTTAATTATTTACTTAAATAAGGGTCTGTTTGGTAACCTTCCTCGTTTCAATTTCGTGTCTATTTCTTGTTTCTTGTTTCTGTTTTTTAAAAAGAGAAATAGAAACATGTTTGGTAATTGTTTCTTATTTCTTGTTTCTGGAAGAAAAAAACAGAAATGTGTTTGGTAACTATTTCTTGTTTTTGTTTCTCATTTAAAAAAAATAAAAATATTTTGAAAGTATTATAATTTTAAATGACATATTTAAAAATATTATTTTAATATAATTTTTAGATATTTATAATATATTTTATAAGTCAAAACGAGACAATATAATAATTTATTAACATGTTAAAAAGTTTGGAAACAAAAAACTATAATTTGTTGTTTCTAAAATTTCTATACAATTTTGAGAATGGTTTCTAAAAAAATGAGAAACAAGAAACAGGAATAGTTACCAAACAACTCCATTTCTTAAAAAATGAGAAATAGAAACTAGGAACAGAAATTGGGATGGTTACCAAACGGGCTCTAATTGTTCTCTAATTTATTGAACTAATTCAATAACAAATCTTATGCTATTGGAATTCATATGTTGCAAGAAGAAGTTGCCGAGGTGAGTGGTATTTTCTCTCACCATAGTGTAAATCTTCTTATTATGTATCTTGGCCTTTTGTTCCAAAGGAACTCCAAGCATTCTGGAGCTCGGTGGTTGAAAAAATTAAAACACATATTTATAACTGGAGAAAAAAAATTATTTCTCAAGGTGAGAGATTGACTCTTGTCTAGTCAGTCCTCAATAACCTCCCTACTTATTACTTATCTATGTTCAAAATCCATATTATGATGGCCAAAGATATGGATAAAATCTTGAGAGATTTCTTTTGGGAGAGGGTGGTTCTCATCTTGTAAAATAGTCACTTGTTACCCCCCTGTTTATGGTGGTTTGGCCTTTGGTGAGGTTAGCAAAACAAATGAAGTTTTGTGAGATTTACTCAGCTTTAGCACAATACCAAAACAAATGAAATGTTGTGAGATTTACTCGCTTAAGCACAATGTTATTGTGGGCATTCACGGTCTTCAAATTCATGGTGTAAAGCTAAGTGTAATCATAAATCCACCCTTCTATTTTACAGTTCAAGATCCCCGTTAACATCCACACAGTGTTAGATGATGATAAGCAATTACACTATATTAGTACCTGGCTTAACTTAACATCAAGTAATATCACAAATGACTGCGCTTCTAAAAGGAGGGGGCAAAAACACAACAATAAAATTGTAATATGCATTTTGCCCAACTTTCATCTGTCATATTGCCCCGCTGCTTTTCATAGGTAAAATTAACCCTGATCAATGCCCCCAAAAAAAAAACTAAATCTACCCAAAAAAAAAAAAAAGTATAAGAAGGGCAATTTTTTTATTGCTGTAAAATCTTCTTGAATGCAACAGTATACGAATGAGCACGAAATCAAATTTGAATCACCCCACTCTCCTAAGTTCATTCTCGGATGGAAAATCCTAATCGTATTCGTGGTATGATCAGAGAACTTTCAGCTGCAAATTATCATAGCCAAGCTGTGCTTTGTACCTTTCGAATATATCCTTGAGTGATTCAATGAATTGTCCGTGTACATCAAGCACCTGGAGAATCAAGTGACAATACTCATAAAATAATAAAGAGGGTGACAGGAAGACATTCCTTAAAAAAAAAGAAAAAAAGAAAAAAAAACCAACAGAAGGATTACAAGAAAACCCCTTCAGTTGGCCACCCAAAAATAAATTGTAATATAAAAACAGTATTTGAAGAGACAAGGGGAACATAAATGATAAATCTCACGTGTCGTCCCACCAATCTTCTAATCCTCCCATTTCTTTTCAACCAAACTTTCCATAGAAGAATTCTAATAGTATTTCTCCAAAGAATATTAGCCCGCTTACTAAGACCACTAATCAGCAGCAATATGGCAGTGTCAAGTTTTAACATCCATAAGGCAACACAGAAATTAAACACCTCCAACAGCTTGTACCAATTTCTGCGAGTAAAACTACATCCTGGTAAAGAGGGCTTGATGATCAAGAGCACTTCCATATTGCATAGAAAAGAGTTCAAAGAACCACCACATCATTCAGAAAAGCTCTGAACAGAGTTAATCATATTCATCACATACTACTTTTTTAAAATATCTGTGACTGTCCGGACCAGTTTACGCACACCTCAATTAATCTCACGGGACAACCACATAATATCCTAGGTAGGTGGCCACACATGAGTTTGAACCCATAACCTCAAGGTTTGAAAGAGAACCTCTTAGTCATTGGGTCAACCCATGGTTGGTTCATCACATACTAAATTTGAGTCCCCCTCCTTTCAAGGTTATGGCTTCACCACCCTATTTGTAGTTTTTTTTTCAAAATAAAAACCTACTTTCATTAAAAAGTATGAAAGAATGCAAGACAAGGTCACAGAGGTCAAGAAAACTGAAGTAAAATGTGAAAGAAAAAAAACCTCCACCCATCAAGAATAAAAAACAAAGGAATATTATAAAAGTATTTAGAAACAAGACCCAAAGGTAGGCTTCAAAGGGAACTAAACTCCAAATCTCCTCTTCAAGAACCCTCTATCTACAATCATAAAGGTTTTCATATTCCTTTCCAACCCTATGCTCCACCGACCCCTTAGCACACTCAAATCCAATTGGTAGGTTGGAGTTTTATAATCATACAAATTTTGGAGATGAGGAAAGAAGAGTTTCTTTCTTGTACTACTAAAAAAATAAAATTGCATGTTAAAACTTAAAGCATATTAATAACAAATGCAATTCACTACAGGGTGATGCTTTTAGAAAGAAGCACATAGCAGCAGTCATATTTTAACCGAAAGAGACATACATACCTCCTCACTTGTTGGATTTGAATTTTTCTTGACCTCGATGGGTCTCCCCACCACCACATGCATTCGATGCTTAAAAGGAAGAGGAGATCTAAAAAGAGGACAATATTCAATGAAATTGAAACGATGCAATGATAATTAAAGAGATTCAATTATGAACATAGACAAAGATTGGAGCCCAAAATTTCAGGTTTGGGTCAAACACCTTCCCTTTGATAGCGGCACATAATACTATCGATCCCAATACTAAAATGTTCTACTAAAATAAATATCATGGACTGTTACTCCTCTAACAAGGAATTTCTAAAAGTAAGAAATAAGAATGCAGATAGAGATATACAACACATTTACCCAACAAGAGGAACAATTCTCTTTATTTGAAACACAAATTTAAAATTTCCTCTTTATACTTTAAGTTAAAAAAAAGAAGTTAAATTACAGTGATGTGCAAATAATCACTATGGATGACACGGTCATTAGTAGTTAAAAGCACACCCAAGCTCGCTGCTTTTGGGTCTAGTGGTGATTTAACATATTTAATAAGGTATCAGCGTAAGAGGTCTTGAGTTCAAACCCTTGTGCATTTCCTCCCCATTTAAATTCCACATGCTTGGGTCTTGTACAAATATTCAAGCCTACATGTGAGTGGGAGTGTCAAAATATATGATTGACTTTACCCTTACCCATTAGCTTAAGCTTTTTCAGACATTTCGTTGTTTTTGACCCTCAATGATTGGAGCCGTTTCTTGTGATTCTTTTTAAGCTCCCTTTATTTGCTTTGTTTGAATTTCATAAGACCCACTTTTGCAATCTTTCATTCTTCCCAATGAAAGTGGTTTCTTGTAATAATAATAAAAAAAAGTGCTTCTCTTTAAAGAAACTCTAAAAGAGTCTTATACCTAGATGCACCTTCATGAATAACACCATTAGGAACAATCCTTTTTTTCACTTTCTACATGAGAATGAATATTATATTAATGCTTCACCAAAAAATGGCCAAGTAAACCATTCATCTCTAAAAGTAAAAAGATTTGGCATCATTAGCCATTAATCATAAACCTTTCAGTAGGTAGGACATGCCATATAAGTTAAACAAAGGGAAGAGTGGGGGATGAAGATGACATGCAAATTGGAGAAAACATACACATACACATACCCAAAAACTCCCCAGAAGAAAATTGGTGTGAACTTCATTGCTCTAGAAAATTGGAGGAAGAGTTTCCCACCGGGTTTCCACCACTTATAGACGCTTGACTACATAAAATAAAAGCAGAATGAGACTGCAACAAGCAAAGAAATACCTAATAAGAGTATGGAAATGGAGAAATCAGAAAAAGACCTCACCTGGCCAAAGCAGAAAACTGGGACCAAGGGTGCGCCGGCCTCCATGGCTATGCGAATAAATCCCCGTCTGGTCTTGAGGAAGACAATCTAGATTTAGAAAGCAACAATTTTGGAGTCATTAGTCATTTTTTTCCCCTCAAGGGAAGAACTTGAAGAGACGGGGAAAGAAAGACCTCGGAATGAGGGTCCATAAGAAAAGTCTCCTGTACTCCACCGGGCACAAGGATACAACTATAACCAGCTGACAAGAGGGAGATAAAATTTGACTTTGTCGCTGGGGTTAGACCCATCCAAGTCCATATGTGCCTCAAAAATGGAGTATAAAACACCTGAACAATTTCTCCAAAACATAACATATTATATTATATTATATAGGATACTAAAGAGGAGCAGGGAAGGGCAGGGCAGATCAGAAGTCTTACAGCAGAACTAGCAAGAACTTTTAATTTTCGGAGAGGCATGAAACCAGTAAGGTCACCCAAAGCAACAGTACCAATTGGTAAAACAGAATGTGGTTCATAACCAAAAACTACATAGAATACAACATCACATCACGAACAAAATTTCTTAGCTAATTCATAATAATGCAGTGAGTGAGAAAAACAGAGACACTAACTAACCATAAGCACGATTGGGATCAAAGGCATGTATATCTTCAACATGTAGAGTAATAGGAAAATAGGCGCAAGCATACTTGCATATATACCTAGAATGAAACAAATAAAGAGTTATTGTGATGTGATATTGAAAAAGAAAGGAGGAAAAGATTACTATATACATACCTGGCCAATAAGCGGCCGTATTTGTATTGATCGTTAACTGGAATTAAGATTAGTACTAAAAGTAAACCGAAGACCCTATGGTATGGAGAAAAAAAAGTGGAGTATCTTAGAGTGAGTATGGAGAAAAAAAGGGAAATAAAAAGACTTAAACTTTATAGACTTACAAAAGGGCTTTTGACAGAGAGAGGAAAAATATGGAGATGAAAACTATAGCAAAATTGAGATGAATACCGCCAAGCCAAATACACAATGCTGAAATTATATGAAAAAACTCCCATTTCGAACCCGAATCAGAGCTGCTGCTAATATTGAACACTTTCCTTTCCATTTCCATTTCCATTTCTGCTGAAATGAATGAACAAGGAACAGATGTCGGCAATGACTCTTTTCCTTCAGAAAAAGAAAGAAGAGCGTAGAAAACTCTTCTACTCTCTCTCACTGACTGCCTTTTCTTTTGACAGCCAGCACTGCGCTCGTGGAAGGATCACCGCAAGAAACGTGTGTGTTTGGATGTTTTTTTCTATTTAATTCTTTAACTTTTTAATTTACGTTTATTTTATCAATCCGGTTCTTGTTAATTTTTCTAATTGATCAATCTAACTAATTTTTCAGATGAAATAAATATAAATTAAAACTCAATAATCAAATAACCTATTTATTAAAACTCATACACGAAATATACATAATTTAAAAATTCGTACACCACAAATAGTAACAAAGCCCAAAATTGATGGACAGATTTTATTTTATTTTTCATTTTTTAACATGTCTAATGAATTTATATGATGGGTAGAATATAGTTTTGATCCATACGTTTTGCACTACTCATAGTTTTAGTTCTTACATTTTGAAAATCCATGAATTTAGTCGCCACATTTTACACTACTCACGGTTTTAGTCCCTACATTTTGAAAATCAACGAATTTGGTCCCTACGTTTTGAACTATTCACAATTTTAGTCCCTACGTTTTGAAAATTCATGAACTTTGTTCTTACATTTTCACATGATCCTTTTGTTACATTTCTAACGAAAGGAACTCTTCACTTTACCAATTAAGGTTAAGCCAACCACCCTTCAATTTGTCTGATCGGGTATGATGCCTAACTAGCAAGTACATTGCTTAGTCCAAAAGTGGTTTAAAGAACCTATCAGAGCCTAACAATAAATCTCTCCCAACTGCAGGTGTTTTACTGTATGAGTTGCGTACTCATATACTACGCAACTATTTAAACTAAGATGTGTGTCAACAAGTGGGCGGCTTTATTAAATTTTGTTTGATACACACATCTATTTTTTTGTGACACTGCAATATCTCACGTAGTCTTTTAAGTACGTATTTGAACTTTGAAAAGTCAAAACCAAAAATTCTCTACGTTAAGGAGTCTATCTTCTTAATTTATTTCATTTTTTTTAACTAGTTAGCCAAATAAACCTTGTTACCTGCATATACTACTGCTAGAAGATGAAGATACTTGATGGAAAAGCTGTCCTCTAATAGATTCAAATTAGCTGCACTAGCAAGGAAAATGATTAATGTAATAATTCATATGCATGATAAATTAGATTAAAAAGTCAGTATTTACAAACCACCCAAACTATACAACACAATTCAACGTTCTAATAATATAGTTACAACCCTAGAGTCTCATTCCAAAAGTCGAGACATGAATATGAATACATAATGGGACAAATGACATTTAGTTAATTCACTTCAAGAACCAATTTTGGCGTTTTTTTTCCTTCTAAATTATCGATGATAAGATATTAATAGACGCATCAAGTCATCCCAACTAAACAAATTTGACACAACCTTAACACCCTCAACAAATTGAATATAAGGCGGTGTAGACTAGAAATTAACTTCCAACAATGTAATAAAAGCTCTATATCTACATAGAAGGACGACCATCTGATTTTTCTCTTGTTGGTCGCTCTTCTTGAATTTCTTCTACATCGTCATCATCTCCTCTTCTACCCGCTTGCTCTTTCCAATAAGCAACCAATTTTTTGAGTCGAGCAACCTCTTTAGATGACACATTTTTGCTTGGATCATTAACAATTGAACGAACTCTGGATGCATACCTAGGTTACAAATTTAACCCGTAAGAAGAAAACTTCAAAGTAAAAATTCAACTTTCTTCTTTAACATTATGTAATGATACATAAATTTTACAAACATAACAAGTAGAAAAAATGAAATTATCATCACAACAGTCAAAAACTTCTTATGATTGAATGTGACAATAAGAAAAGACCTAAAATGAGTTTAGGATATATAAATACCATACATGAGTGAATTGTACGTCTCGTCTATGTTGGATTCAGCTGGAGACACATTGACAAACATAAGTGTTTTGGCGTTACCACCGAGTGAGTCACTCATTAGCATTGTCAATTTATGATTTCTGTAAGGTATATGCTGGCTACCAGAAGACAAAGCACTGATAACATCCCCAAGTGCTGAAAGTGATTTATTTATGCTTTGAGCTTCCTTAAGTTGACTACCAAAAGAACCTGACTTTTTTACCCGCTCTGAACCCGCAAGATCCACAAAACTAAGCTATAAGAGGAGACAATTAAGTGATTCATGATGAGAGAAGCAACATTAACATACAAACACTTATGCCCTTTATTTTTTATAAAATAGAAAAATTGCTTCTAGTGTTACCGTACCTTTCCTTTGGAAACAGATTGTGTTTGAAGATTGGTACTCTCAATAATAATTGAAAGAATAAGATGAGATCTTGAACTTTCTTCATTCATTAGAGTCTCCGAGGTATGTCGTTGCTCTAACCCTCTACGAATAATACTTTTCAATTCTTCGAAAGTATGGACAGAAACTATAGTGACATTTTCAATGGATACCATGCCCTAAACTCACCAAATGATTATTACATAAAGTTAGAAATTTAAAGACCTAAATAAATTTAACTTTAGAATGAAATTTCACATCAAATTGCAGAAACCACGAGTGATTGAACGTTAAAATGATTACCTTTGTATCCTTTTTAATATCTAATTTCAAGCGTTTTGCATTCTTTGACAAAAGAAGATCTACAAGTGTATCTTGATATAATTCCACCATGTATGCCTGCGTCAAATGACAATAAGTTTATTAATTAGTAGAATAGCAAATCAACTATACATGCTAACTATAATGAATAATGAAGTTGTGCGTCATTAACATTAACAAATGTATTCTACAGTGGAAAGGGAAATAAAATAAGCCATCAAATATCTATGAGAAACAAGAGTAAGCATTATAATTTTGACGTTAAATGTATAAATATAAGTGGATATTTTGAAAATATAAATCATTAACTTGAACTACATAAAGGTTTACCTTTAATGAAAATGAGAACTTGTTACTATCCCGCTTCAAAATCCTAAAAAGTTCTCCAGTGGCACGTGGTGTCAGTCCAGGGTGCTCCTCAGATCCATAGATGGTAAATGTCTTCCCAGAACCAGTTTGACCATAAGCAAATATGCAGATATTATAACCATCTACAGCAGACTGGACTAAATACTGCATTATGATTGTTCCAAAGAAAAAAATATGAATTCATAGGTTATATT
The DNA here is from genome assembly GCA_028015215.1 of Gynostemma pentaphyllum. Lineage (NCBI taxonomy): Eukaryota > Viridiplantae > Streptophyta > Magnoliopsida > Cucurbitales > Cucurbitaceae > Gynostemma > Gynostemma pentaphyllum. Next base: position 13,991,322 of record CM051355.1, read on the forward strand.
TAATTTGTAGTAGTTAAAAATTAAGATAAAATTCTACGGAACTTGCCCTTGTATCTTCAAAGACATCTTCTTGTAAGGCAGTGCCATCAAATACGCGATCATACACATGCTGCTTAGACTTATCGTCCTTCCATGGATGTTCAACTGTAAACTCATCTAGAGTTGTAAGCATGTTTCTTTCTTTCTCATAAATTTCTTTTTCACCAAGAGGTCTTAGTCGACAGTAAACTCTTATCTTTCCTTTCATATCTGTAACACATTCAAAAGAAAATGATGTATTCACCAATAAATATTAAAATTCTTGTGCATTAAAATACCCGCACAGTAATCTTCTAAAACATAGATGAATAAATAACACTTGTACAGCAATACTCAAGTGCCTCTCACCAACAAATCTAAATAGGAAGCTCATTATATGAACCTCATGGTAAACAACAATATTCAAGTACTTCACCAACGGACCTAATTAAAAACCTCATTATATGGACCTCATGGTAAACAGACCTTCTATCATGTTGAAATAGCGCTTTCTTAAAACTTGTTCTTCCTTGTAAAGCACTTCCAACTCAGCTAGCTGCACCCCTTGCATCTTCAAAATGTTGGCTGTTTGCTCATTCTTTCGGTCAATGTCCTAAAAGGAGGAGTGAATCATCACCAAAAGTGCATACATAAATGTACTATGGATGTATCAATGCTAGATTTGATTCAGTCAAAATAAACAGCAATTATTAGTACACGAGTGGAACCTCTTTCATCTCACGTAGTTCCTCTAATTCCTTCAAATTATTTCGAAGTGTGGCCAAATCAGAGTTCCTAATTGCAAGAGTTGACTCAGCGGTGGCTAACTCCCGAGTTACCTCTTCAAGCTTCTTTTCAAGTTCTACAACTTTATGTTTCAGGACTTTGCGTTCTAGTTCAGAGCTTCTCTGAAGATGGTCTATCTGCAAGTAAAGAACCTAAAATATATTACCCTTGTCATGCAAGAAGTAACAGAAATCAAACCAAATTAAGGAACTAGATCGTGTACCTCATCATCAGTCTTCTTTTCAAGTCCCAAAATCCTTTGTTCAAACAATTTTTTTTCATTTTCCAGTTTCTGTATAGTTTCTTCAGTACCAAGCAACTCATCATTCCGTAGTCTCAACTCATCTTGAAGCTTTTGTACAACCTATAATGAACAACCTTCAATTCAATGCAATTTGCACTACATTTATACCACTTAACTGACCAAATCAATCAGAAAGTTGAACTAAAATATGATAGTAGAAAAAGAAAAAATAATTCACATGAAATTGCACCTGTTTATCAATTCCAACCATATCTTTTTTCATATTATTTTCGAAAACTGTAGCACTCAACTTGGCTATTCTTGCTTCCATTCCCTTTTTTTCCATTAACATGCCCTGAAAATGTTGCAATGGTGAATGTAATAAATAGAAATAAAAGTTTGGTCTACTTGTGATCAGAAGTTAATTATACTGACCTCATGTGCCTTGTCTTTTTCTTCATACTGTGATCTGAGTCTCTCAAGATTTCGTGTTACCTCAGCAATATTTTGCTTTTCAAATCTCAAGGATTCTTTCAAAGCCTCCAATTCTTCTTGCATTATCACTTCTCGCTTATTCTTTTCATGCAATTCCTTCAGCAACTACATTAAAAAAGATTCATCACAAAAACTATGACGTGAGAAAAACCCTAGGAGTATTCTATTCTTTGAAAAGTCAAATACCTTGAACAAATTTATTTAAAAAGAATTCATAACAAAATTATTATAGTAAAAGTCATAAAAAAGGACGAGAGTCACAAAACAGGGGAATCTTCAATACAAGAGTCACAAAACGAGAAGAGAAAACAAGATTACATAAAAGAATCCCAAAGTAAATACAAAATCGAAATATTAAATCAAAATCTAAATGAGTAACATTTTTAGACCAAGTTACTGCAGAACAGATTATGATCCCAAAGGTAATGAAGATCATAAACCAAGTCGTTGGTGATTATTTCGTTCCTTCCAAATAACCCATAAAAAAGTAGCCACAACGCAATTCCAAAAAACCCTATTCTGTCTTTTCCCCTTTTCCAAAAGAATTCATAAAAGAGTAATAATCTCCAGTGGCATGACCCAAGAGAGACAAAAGTGATTCAAAATATTACTCCAAAAATGACGTGTAAAATCAACAAATCATGAAATAAGACACCATTCATTAGTCTCCCTATTGTTAACATTTCTTCTAAAAAGAAGGTATCCCACCCGTTGTTGTGTTTATCCCAACATTTGTGAATGAAATAGCTTTGAGAATTATAAACCAGAAGCTTCTTCCATTCAGAAAGGTTCCTCTTTTGTATCCATATAGCTCCGACCAACCTCAATTAAATTTTTTTATAAATTTATTTTGTAGACCCCGTGCTGAGATCAAATCAGAAATTGAGTCAATGAGCCATTGAACATCAACTAGTGCCAACTACCAAGGTAAGTTTGTAGGAGTAGAAGGCCCATTTTCAGAAATCTTAACTTAGCTTGTATCTTGATACTAATAATCTATGGTAAAAAAATTCCGATCTATTCTGAAGTTTTGAGATGTTGACATGGTGAGGGGAGCTAAGAGGAGGAGGAGTAATCATGTTAGGGAGAGGGGTGGGAGGAGGTCGAGAGGGAGAAGGAGACATGGTGTTTTTTCCAATTCCTCAAAAGAAATAAAAACAATCACATAAAAGAATCTCATTTATTAGTACATGGGGGGAAGCTGTAATCAAGGGACTTTATATACTACAGGTATATTGATGGATACGTTGACATGTCGATGGATACTCTATGTCTGTGTTCTAGGAGGATTGTAAAAAAAGACTATGTCGTGTGCGTGTCCCGTGTTTGTGCCCAATATTCTTAGATTTACAGAGAAAGGGAGATGTGGCAGTTCCTTTTTTGACCTAACTTGGCAATAAAAAAGAAAGTGAATTCCTATAAACCAAATATGGAGATCATAGTTGAATACCCAGATGGTGAGATACTGAGATAAGTAATGAAACCAAGTTTGTAAATTATGGAAGTGACTTTACGTCTTTGTTCGGTACCAATGTTATGTCTAGTTTAGTTGAAAAGTTTCATGGTGTCCTTCATTTCAGTAAGCTCCCAGCTCCCACAAAGTAACATTGAGAACCAGAATTTGAATGTTTTACTAGACATGTTCAATAAAGAATCAGTAAACAAATCTTGAACAAGTTTTGCACGAGCTTCAGAAAAACTATATTGGCAATTGTATTATAAACTTTTTTAATGGAGGTCTCATGAGTATTCACACAATAATAAGTTATTTCAAGGCTTACCTGTTCAGCATTTCTTTGGGACTCTTCAACACCCTTAGTCAAATCCTGAACTCGTTTCTCATATGCTTCCACACCATGTGTCTTCAAATTGTAGGAAGGATCTCCTAGTATTGAGCCATTAGCAGCAGATTTAGCTTTGGAGTAACGACGCAACATGACATCATTTATGTGCGTTTGCAGAGCAACACAGATTTCTTCTCCCTAGAAAAGAACTCGCCGTCAAAATAACACAACGACAGAAGCATATCAACGGCTGAAATTCCCAACCAGAATTATGGACATATATAGAGATATTGCAAACCTGCTTGGTCTCAAACTGAAAAATATGTAGTACACCAGCAACTCTCATCTTAAAAAAGACAGCAATATTGCTGCTTCCAAACTGCATTATGTCTCTTAATTCGGCAGAATGTAAGTACTCTTTCGGAACTGGACGGAAGAAATGAACCTAGAGAAATATGAATAAATAAATTATATGCAATCAGTCGGATGACACATCCAAGAAAAAATAAATCTCATGTGACTATGAGTTATGACACATGTAAGTATCAATGTCAATATGCATGTATTTGAACCTCGTGCCATTCTAAGTAGTTGTATACGTGAGAATCCTAAATTACCCCTCTTTTGTTGATACCCAAAATTATCCGTCCAGGTAGAAGTCCAATGGGATCATCAATTTTGCGGACGCCAAAGAAAACCGAATTCCCATAGGGAAGTGTTCTCAATATCCGTAGAAATTGTTGTCTCGCATCATCCTTTGTTAGATGTTCCTGGCAAATCAATAGAATAATTATTCAGCCAATATTTTATTTCCCATTGAGATCGAGTAGGATAATTGACTCTGCACGCAGAAATATGTAGCTTAAGGACAGCAAGGAAAAATCAGCATGAACATCCTGTAAAAAAATTGTGAACTAGAAACAAGTAGGTTTATTTTAATAGAAAGGTGAACTTTAGAGGATGAGGAATCCCCTAGAATGAGTAAAGAAGCAAAATAAATAAATAAACAAAAGAATTCAATTTATTAATATGGAATGTGGAGGGATTTTTTATAACTGAAGCCATGTTAACTTCAATTTTTTTTTTAATAAGAGAAGCCATGTTTACTTCATAGGAATGGGTATGCATTTTTTCCATTCCCATTGTTGTAGTTTAGCTAAAATTTGAAATGAGAATATTAGTGTTGGACCCACATAATTTGGGAATCAAACTCCCAATTTTAAAGCAATTGCATTCCCTTATTCAAACTCATCAATCTCATTCTCATTCCCTTAAATCTCTCACAATAGAAGCTTATTAAGAAGTACTTAACGAAACATTTTTCTCCCAGTTCAAAGCATGATTCATTGATTCTTGATTCAGTTACAACTAAGGTTCTATACAAGCGTCAAGAGATGACCATAACTAGTAGAAGTATAAAAGATATCTCACTCATCAGGCCCCAGAAGTAAACTAAAAATCAAGGAGGCAAGTGACTAAGAAAAAGGTTGAATAAAAATTTAGAGTAATATTGCACTAAAATTTATTGAAAAATAACTTTGACCAACTCATAAAGGCTCTTCAAGTTTATATTTTAGTTGACAAGATATTTCAAGTGTAATAAATCTTACCATTGAACGATAACGAGAAAGAATATCCAACTCCCACTCTCGCTTTGGTCTTGTTATGGCAATTTGTCTGGGTACGTATCTTTCCAAAAGCGAATTCCAGTCACTTAAACCCATCAAATGGTAAAAAATCCAATTAAAAAAATGGAAAACACAAACCAATCTTCAACAAAGTAATTCATTGGACGTAAATGAGAATATATAAGATACTCGCTATAAAAATTTAAAAATTAAATCTTAAAATACTGTATTAAGGTATCAAAAGAATGCATAAAAAAATTAGTGCAATAATGAAATAGCCATGTCTACAAAAAAAAAGGTGAGAAACCTACGTGCAGGATTCAGGAGTAGCAACAAATCCAATTTCAACAAGAATTTGTAATGCAGATAGCTGTGCAGCATCATCCCTTCCAACAGGATAATTACCCAACAAATAGTCATGCTGCAGCTGGAACATAGACAGGCTATCATAAAAGTTTGATCGGCACAGAGACATAATTTGATAATTTTCACAAACAGAGTTTACTAAAAGTCCAAATGAGAATCATTTAAACTTAAAACAAATTCTTTTCATGTGATGTAGATAAAATATTCCTACTTGAACATATGACAGCTGTACAAACATCGGGTCAGTTACAGCTTCATCAGACTCCCGGAACAGCTTCTTTTTAAATGTCAGTTTGAAGTGCAAAATTTCTCCTTTACTTCGATCTTTGGCTGCCTTGAACTCCGCTAACAGATCTCCAATATATTTGTTATCATCAAGCCCGATAAACTCCTCTGTTACGAAGAATTCCATGTAAGATGGGAGATGTCTATTTGTTAGTTTAAATTATAAAAAAACAATATTGGGATAAATTGTACCATTAACTTGATCAAGTGATTTAGCCCCATTGACAATCTTACGGCATTCAAAAAGACTGAAGGTAGAATGTGCCGATAGTTTTATAATTCCTGAAAGTTCCTGAATAGAAATATGAAAATGTACTGATGGTGAACTTGTGTTTAAAATAAATTAGTAACAAAAAACTTACAAAGTTCTTTTGCAATTCTAAATAAAAATAAGACAAACACAGATAAATCTTCATCATGAAATATAATTCATCAAATTAAATATTTAAACAAGAAAATAAATCATATAATCTAAATAGAATTAGATAATTTTTAGAAACTCCATATACTAACTAAAAGAAGCAAATACAACAGATTTGAAATCCCTATTCCAAAACAAATAAGTGAACATCTTGCTTTATACTAAGCATTCTTAATCTTTAAATTATTTATTAAACAATTTTAGTTTATTTATTTACAAGATTCACCAATACATGTAAAAGAAAAGAAGTCATAAATCTACCTCAACAGAATCAGCCACTGTTGTTGTCATGTCATATGTGATTTCTTCAAAAGTTTCATCCAAGAAGAACACAATGGTTGTAAGCTTTCGACCAGTTAAAAGAGCTTCAATTTCCTCACGGCCAGGTATTATTTGCCTTGGACCAGCCTTCATGCAACGCTTTAAAGCATTTAGTGTATTTAATGCAAGAATGCGTACCTCTGGATCAGTACTTATGCCTTGTGCAACATTATGAACATATTCCGAAAGATATCCACCAATATCCTTGCTAGGAGGCATAGCTGATGCACACAGGTGCATTAGCTCCCATGCTTTGATCAAATATTGCCTGTAACATTAGTATTTTATAAGCATGGAGGGATCAACCAAAAACTATATATAAATGATTAAATTTTCTGTAGCCCACCAGCTAAAGCTTTTGGGTTTATTGGTGATTTAACATGGAATTAGAGCAGGTCTTGAGTTCGAACCCCATTTATTAAAATTTCATGTGATTGGGCCTTGTGCAAGTATCTAAGCCCACACGTGAGGGGAGTGTTAAGAATATATAAATGATTAAATTTTCTTTAGCCCATCAGCCTAAGCTTGTGGCCCGTGGGTCTATGGATGTTAACAGTTTTAAATTAAATATAACAATAGAAAATTTTAATTCAATAGAACCAAGGATCAACAAGAAAAAGAAGTTTTAGTGCATACCTGTCAGGAGTATTTCTAGTTTGCTTTGAAATTTGGATAAAAAGTTCATCTCGAAGCTCTGAACGTTTCAAAGTGTGCTTGAATAGTTTCCCAACTAGCTCAATGTGTTCACCTAGGTTTGTTACATTAACTCTATCAGAAGAGTCAACACCCATGTACTTCAAGATTATTTGGAATAGTTTAATAGCTCGGCTCATCAGATCAGAGTTAACTTTGAGTAATGAAGTTGGTATAGGATCCTGTGAAAATTTACAACTTTGTTCTATGAGAGTTTATTGATTCTTAAAAATTCATCAGATGCAAGATGCTGTCACCTTTTGGAAACACAACATATCCTCAAATGTAAATTTGTCCCGAATTTGAGGGCCAACAGATTTTTTGGAAAAAAATCCACGTTTTCCAGAAGAATGGATCTGTTTATGCATCATCCTTAAGAATCCTTCGACCTTGGAAAACGATAACATATCTCAACATCAATTTTCCAATGGTTTTAAGAAATTCAAAGTTTAAGATCAGACATTATAAAGTCTTTCGCACTAGTAGGTGTCATAAAATATTATCCCACCTGAAATCTGTCAATCAAGGGTATGACACCATCAAGCTCTGCTGGAATTGCCATGGATATGGTAGTGGGAGTACTGCAAGAACAACAAGGAAAATGTTAATAGTCAGAGAGAAAAAATTAAACCAGAAAAACATTGAACTATAATATGAGCTAAGAAGCTAAGAAAATAGAATATAGAAAGTATTTTTGAAATAGTACAATCAGTCAATTTTCCTCACGATAATGTTTGAAGACCTTGTCATCTGCCCATTCATTTAGATCCCAATTCTTTAGCTGTATTCCATTTGTACATAAATGTGTATATTTTATTAATATTTCCTTTGTTTATCTTTATTATCACTATCCCACATGTTATAATTAGAGTTGTATTCTTTAGTTAAAATATATGAAATGCAGTTCATGGTGTCAGACTTCCTTTGGTCATACATAGTCTTCCTTCTTGCACCGTATATTCTGTCATGGCCAATCGGAAAATAAAATCATCGTTTTTCTTGCAAGGGCACAAAATTAGGAGTAAATCAAGTTGCATAACTTGAAGACCTCCATCAGCAATGTTGTAGGTATCTCAACGCTTCATTGGCTATTAAGACCTCATCAAGAATTTGTATGGTTTCAATGAACGCACCTTGATCGGGAGATTTTTATTTATTTTTTAATAATAAACAAGCTATTTCATTGATGTATGAACAAGCCAAAACGGCCGAAGATTACAAAAAAAAAAGTCTTCCAATTAGAGGGGTTGTAATTACAAAAAAAAAATTACAATTTGCAATCCAAATGGAGGTATTTAGAACACTAGTGTCCCAAATATCAAACCAAGATCTACTAGTATCCACAAAAATTCTCCTATTACGGTCCAACCAAAGGTTCCACACCGCATTAGCCCAAAGAGATCTACCCTTGTCCTGAAGACGAGAGCCTCCCAAAAGAGAAATAACATTAGCTTTCGAGTCTCTATGAAACACCCACTTCATATTAAAAGTATCTAAAAAAGAAATCCAGATATCTCTTCATCTCATCAATGAATTAGCCTTGTTTATTATCAACAAAAAAAAAAGAAATCCAGATATAGTGTGAAAAAAACACAATCAAAGAGAAGATCGTTGGTAGACTTTGAGGAAACCCTACAAAGAACACACCAATTCGGTTGTAAGGCACACCAAGGCTTCCTCAATTGTAATTTCTGATTTGAATTGAGGCCATCATTCAAACAATCCATAGAAAAACTTTGATCTTCTTCGGGTAGGAACCTTTCTAGATCAACAAGTTTGTATTATTCCCTTTCATGCTACTAGTCTTCCACATGAGAGATCCAGGGCAGATTTGCAAGAAAAACCACTATTTTTATCATGGTTCCAAACCCTAATATCCTCCTTATCACAAACTTTGATGGAAACTAACATTGCCATCAACTCTAGCCATTCCACAATTTCCCTATCATTTAAATTTCTCCTTAACTCCAAGTTCCAGAAATTACCCTCTTCATTCCAGAATTTAGCAATCGGTTGAGACTTCGAAGTTGCAAAGATTGTACAAATTGGGAAACAGAGAGGTCAGGGATACATAACCTAACCAACAGTTTTCCCAAAACAGGAAAATTTGCTATTCTCCTCCAAGGACTTCTATTGATACTCTCTGAGTTGATTTTAGAATACCAACCCAAGTCTTCCATCCAATGAATGCCAATAATAACTTTGTGCCAAAGAAGCTTTCTTCTATCACTCGAAAATCTCCATAACCATTTTAGAAGTAGAGCATGACCGAAGTTTCAAGCCTTCACCTTAAATCTCTCCAAGTTCAAATACCCAATAATATTTTAGAAACCTTTGAGGTTCCAGAATGTAAAATTGTTGTTGATCATTACTAAAAAGTGGTACATGGGAAATGAGTTGTGTGATGTCAATGGATTTTAATAATAAAATGCAATTTTGATGAGAGAATACATCAAAGCCCCACGAGCTTTGATGAAAGCCTAGATTTTCAGATAAAGTATTGTCCTAATAGCGCGAAGGTAAAGTCAGTAATTTGGAATAAAAAAGAATTATGTTAAATGAAGGCAACAAACATGCAATGCGAGAAAGAAGAATGAAATTGGATAGGGTTTAAACTCACGGAGGTGCAAAATTGGAGCCATCGCTATCATAACCATCCCCATTTGAAACAGAAGGAAAGCTGTGAAGGAGGGTATCATCGTTGCCATTGGTATTGCAAGAGGAATTAATTGTCCTTGCACTTTGAGCCATCTCAAAATTCATTCGACAAACGAATCTAGGCTGGATCGGAGATCGACTGGTGTGGTGTCGGAAAGAAAGAAAGAAATTGCTACCATTACGCAGCAAAGCAAGGTTGGAACTGGTTTTGGTAGAGAGATTTGAGGTTGGAAATGTAGCCGTTTAATCGAGCGAGGAGAGTAATGGGAGTCACGAGAGTTTAGGCTGACAGACAATGTCTTCGATTCGATTCTAACAATCTGGCATTACTTGGTCTGGTCTTGTAGTTCAAAACGTGGGTGAGGTGAGGTGAGGTGAGGTGAGGTGAGGGTCTTCTTTTCTTTTAATCATCTATTCTATTCTTTTCTTTCTAATATCGTATTTTATTTTTTACTCAAACCCAAACAACTAGCTGGCCTTGCCGGCTTCAAGATTTTATAAATACAACTCACGGAATTTGTCACCTACTCTAACTCTAATTGTCACATCTTCCAAATCAACTAAATATTTCATTGCATTTAAGGTACACATGAGAAACTTTGAGTATTGAGACCAGACCATAATTAATCCATTCTCAGTTTAATTCATTTCTATTCCAATTGTTTTTTGGGGCTTCTGCGTCTTACGCCTATATGAAAAATGATTAACTAAGTTTAAACCTAATTATGGTGTATTTTAATAACTAATTTGTTTATCTTATTTTATTTAACAAACTATGTGATTATTTATCAAATTTTGATCCAGTTTATCAGTGATAAACATTAAATTACATATTTTTACACTAAGTTTATCACTGATAAACACATAAATCACGGTTAATCACTAATAAACATAATAAAAATTGCTAGATTTACAAATAGTTTTTTTAGTTGATATTTTTACAAATATTGCATAAAAATCTACCACTGTAACAACTCGAAATTTCCAAAAATCCCAAAACACATGGAATTCATAATTTAAAGACAGCGGAAGCAATTAAAACAAAAGTCAAGTTCTTTTCATTTAAAATCAAACCAAATAACAATTCTAAACCGATCGGTTTTACTTTAAAACTCAAAACATCAAAACAAAACAAAACATGAACTCAAAGAAATTATCCCCGAAAACAGATAAAAAAGAACAAGGCTATGTCGGCGTGCAAATCCATGCCAACCGAACACCCACCTCGAACATCATCAGCCACCGAGTTTCTTTTTTCCTTTATCTGAAAAAAAATAATTGTGACATCATAAGGCTACGCCCAATGAATAGAAAAATATTAAAAAAAAAAATCATGTCATGAGAGATTTTTCTAAGACTTTAAGTCCATAACCGGCCTCACCGTCTTCCGAAAGTTCACTTACTCCAAACACTCGGAATCTAATCACAACAATCCAATACATATGTGTATCTCTTAATCCTCAAATTAACAAGCTAACACCTTCGAAACAGTTTTAAACACACTTTTCTTATTTTAAAACTTTTCGATTTAAAACTCCCACTAATACCTCTAATCTCCTTTTTGTCGGCAAACAAAGAGAGACTACGCTCAATAAGGAATTTAAAGTTTTGTAGGGCGAAAAATATCGCGCACGATGCAATTTGAATTGTCCAATTCCGAGCTAAATTGGAGAAGATATGGATTAAAGAAAATTGGATTTTAAATATATATATATATATATATTCAGATTTTAGGTGGAATAGATAGCCCTCGTCCCTAACAATCCAATGCAACTGACCTCGTCGAGAACGGTCGAGAAACGAAGAAAACACAAGAATTTTTCTTCTCATCCATGGATGCTCACGTTGGAGAAGAAGAAGAGAAAGGAAAAATGATTCTTGGTCAATTTTGAGATTTTAAAGAGATGAATAGTGATTTTGGATATTTTTAAGAAATCGGAAATGACGGTTACGTCCTTTTAATGATTTTAGCTTAAAAAACGAAACTCGATGTTCTTAAACTAGCCAAATGGTGATTAATAATTATTAATTGGCCCGTTAATAATTATCAATACGACCAAAACTAATTTAACCTAATAAAGCGATTAAAAGAATTTACGAACGAAATAAACTCGTAAATTCTAAGTTATAAATTCTAAAATTAAATTAAGTGTTCTACATCAAATAATAATAAATAAATTAAATAATAAATAAAAAAAATCCGTGTAAAATAACGGGACGTTACAATTTATACAACTCATCATTATTAGAGTAAAAATATGAAAATGACTACATTTAAGTTCACCTTTTTCCTAATAGCTATGCTATTTTTTTTAGCCATATCTAATCGTAAAAAGACATAAATACTCTTAATGTCAAATCATCATCTTTCTCCTCCCCCTTACTATCCCTTCCTTTTTTTTTCTCTTTTTTTTAATATTAACGTAACCTCTCTACTTTTTATAATTTTTTTTTATGTATATTAGATTCTCTCCTTCACTCATTTTTTTCTTCATTTTTTCTCTAATTTCTTCTTCCCTCTCATTCATTTATTTATCAATTCCCTATCATTTTCATTCAAAACTCCATTGATTCTCTTCTTCTTTCTCTTTATTTTTAAAAAATCTACTATTTTTATCTTATACAAATGTCCATCTCACATATTTCCTACACTTTTTTAATTTATTATCTCTCTCCTGAATTTCTTCTCGTTATCTTTTTTTTTTATAAATATCTTTCACCGTTTTTGGTTCTGAATCTCGAAGATCCAAACCAAAAATAGCATGGATTTGATCAAAGGTATTATTATTTTTCAGTTTTTTTTTTCTCATTTTTGTCCTTTGTTGTTTTATGTAATATACGTAATTTCTTAATAGTGTTTTCTATGATACATGTAATATATGCAATATACGTTTTTTTTTATCTTTCAAGGTGGTGTTTCTCTAAATGTAACGTTTTTTTAATATACGCAATATACATAACTGTTTTTGTTGTTCGTTCTGCGTATCCTTGCTTCATATACAGTCTGTAATATATGTAATATACACTTAATTTTGTGATATACGTGGTATATATAACCATGTCTTTTTTTTCAGTTTACTATATTGTTATATTAAATATATATTCTGCAATATACGCGAGATACAAAATGACGAGTGGTTGATGTACATCCCCCTTTCTTTTATGTTCATTATATAATATACATAATCTAATATACTTTTTTTTTTGCACATTAAATATTTTTTTTATATCAAGTATTTTTTTAACACTCTTTTCATTTTTCATTTGCAGATTGTATATTACGTACATCCACACATTTTCTCAAATGTACTTACGATGCGAAAGACGATATACCCAATATATAGGATGTACAAAACACTTTTCATGAGAGAGAAAACTATAAAAATAATATACTAAAATGAATCTAAAAAATTGAATTAAAATCGAAATATGTAATATAAAATCAAAACATAAAAAAAAATACAAAAAATATCAAATATACTAAATACACTAATGAAATATGAACACTATATCGAATATACAAAAAACCGGTGGAAGAAAAAATGAATTGGAAAAAGAAAATTGCATTGGAAAAGAAAAATGTCAGAAATATCAGACTAACGTACTATACGTGATAGAGGTTTCAGACTATACCTACCATATGAAAAGGGAAAATTGGTAAATTAAAAAAGTGAATAGTAAAAGTGGCTACCTATTTATTTTTTTAAAAAAAGTTGGCTACTTAGGTATTTTGATCAAAAAAAGTGGTTATTTTGATTTTTCACCAAAATTATTAAATTTATTTTTTCCACCGAGTGGTAGAAATGAAAAATAGTTTTAAAGAAGGGAAATTAAATGGATAAAAAATCAGCCTTTTGTATATTAATGTTCTATCCTTTACATCGTAATGTTAAAAAATCTCAAGTTTAATTATTTTATATTTTTTAAATTAAAATGGGTTAATAACATATATAGTCATTTTTTTTAAAAAAAATCACAAAAACGTTCAGCCATGTGATTAAATAATAAATTTGTCTAAAACAGACTTTCATCGATCCACGTGTCCTAAGAAAAGACATTTTTTTCCCTATCATTTTGCAGCGGTCGAAAATATAGAAAATTGAAATATTAAATAAAAAATTATTAAATTCCAGCGAGGATCGTGCGAGATTTGACGTGTGAATTTATTTGAAATGACAGATCCTTGATTTTTGTATCACCTTCTTCAACTGATAGACTACTTACTAACACACATTTTTTAATCTTGATTGAAATCTGATGCAGGACTATCCCAAGTGCCAATGGTTCGAATGCAATCAGTTCAACAATATCTTTTTAAAATAAAATTTAAAATACGTTCAAATTAATATATTTTTTAAAATCTATTATCTTAACTAACTTGAACGTATTTGCAATAAATAAAAATAAGGAATTTTGTTGAAGAAGAAATTTCGTCAAATTATTAATTGTCATGTAATTATTCAAGTTAATGAAATAATTACATGTCATTAAATGAAGACCAATCATAAATTGACAAGTGTCTTTATGTAACGTCTCGTTACTTTTGAAGTGAATTTTTTTATTTTATTTTATTTTATTTTATTATTGATTTATTATGTTATTTATTTATTTATTTCAAATAAAGTAATTGATTTAATTTTTATTTTTATTTTTTTGTTGTAATTTAGAATTTAGTAGTTTAAACCTTTTTAATCGTTTTATTAGCTTAAATTAGTTTTGGTCGTATTAATAATTATTAACGGGTCAATTAATAATTATTAATCACCATTGGGCTAGTTTAAGAACTTTGGGTTTCGATTTATGAGTTAAATTCATTAAAGGGACGTAACCGTAATTTCCGATTTCTTAAAAATATCTAAAAATACTATTCACTCATCTTTAAAATCACCACTTTGACCAAATTTGACCAAAACTCCTCATTTTTCATCTCCAAAACCGTGAGCCTTAGTGAGGGGGGATAAATTTTCGGGTTTCGTTCGTTTCTCGACGGATCGTTACAATTTCGGTTGCATCGGAAAGCCTTCGGTCCAAGGATTCTTTTCAACCTATCAATCGAGCTTTTTCTCCGTGTTCTAAGGGCCTAAAGGTATGTTAAAGCTTCAAACCCTAAGCTCCAAATAGTGTTTTAATGGAGTTTTCATTTTGATTCTTCGATTTCTTGCCAAGAAACTCGATGTTTGTAATTACGGGAGTTGTTTTTTAGTGATTTTGAAAACTTTCCCTAAACCATAAAACCGATTTTCAGTCGAAACCCTTCCCGTTTGAAATTTACATCGTGGGGGTTGTTTTGGGGTTTATTTTTATTGATATATTGTTTATTGTAATTAAATTCGGGAAATTGCATATTGTCCAAAAACCCAGTTTATCGTTACCCATTGAAACCAGAACTTCTAAAGTACTTGAAATCAACCCAAAACACCTCTTAATTGCCTAAAAGCCAGAAAACCAAACCTGAGGCCTATTCTTCTTTGCTTGGCCGAGAGCACTCTTTGGGGATTTTCGGGGGTTTTCGTTGTTTTATGCTTTTAGTTGTCAATCGTTCGATGTATGTTTAATTATTAATTGTTAGATGTAATTATTTGTAGGTGTTTATTGATTCTTTGCTTGACCACTCTTTTGGAGGTTTTGAGTGAAACCACATCCACCAAGGTGAGAATAAATAGGATTTAAAGTAGCTTTAGAAAACGAATAAGTAGAACGATTTGTAGGATTGAAAGTTGAGCTTGAAGGTTTCAGTAAAAAGGATAAAAGGAAGTTAGTTAACTTGTTAGAATTGGGAGTTAGTTCAAATTTCAAGATGAGAGAACTTTTAGGTGTTTCGAAGGATATGTTTAACTCTTGGAAGATCTAAGATTATAGTAGTTCCGAGGCTTAAAATGATTATTTAAAGTTAAAGGTTTCTAGTATAATGGAATGAATAAGAATTTGGTTATGGAGACTTTATGATTAAGTTAGAAATTTCAAGTTTAAGTAAAGGCCGTTTGGCTTGATTTATCTATTGTTTTTCTTATCAAAAGTTTCTACTTTCTTACTTTATGTTTAAGAGATTTTATGTGATCCGTTTACCTTTATGTTCTTTTATTTACTTTGAATATTTATATTTACTTACTTGCACTTTAAAGCATAATCATATCATATCATATCATATTGCATTATCGTTTATTGGGAGGAATAATGAGACAATGCATAGACTGAGTGTGCTTGCATTGTCTGGTATTATTCGTTTTATGTTCCGTATATGTATCATGAGGCATGCTAAAGGTTGCAGTACTTTACATGATCGGAGGAGATGGATAATGAGATAATGATGGAACTATACGAGTTCACATTATCTGGTATTATCCATAATTACTTTAATACATATACGAAGTGTTGGGATTGAGGCCTCTAGAAGAGTTCTCAAACGGAAGTCCCAACGGATCTTTCCTTGCAGTATAATAAATTCAAAATTCTAAATGCATAAAAGAAAAACTAACCATTGTCGAGAAGTGTCTGACTCTTCCTCGTTCTTCGATGGTTACGATCCAGGGACCACCAAAAAGATCTTCCTCACTAAGCACAAAAGAGAATTGGTGCGTGGGCACTATCTCCTTTGGAAAAAGGAAAAATTGAGAAGAAGAATTTTCTTCCCAATCACTCTATGGGCGGCGCAAGAGAGAGGGAGGAGAGGAATTTCCTGAACCTTTACTTTAACTCTCTTGGTTGTGTGTTTTGGGGTCACCCCAAAGGTCCTATTTATAGGAAAACCAATGCATCGAAAAATCTTCCCAATATCTTTTTAATTAATAAATAATTAATTAAGATATTCTAAAATATATTTGAATAATAAAGATATTATATTTTATTCCATAATAAAACATTCCATATCTTTTATTTAAATTAATCAATATTAATTTAAATATATTATTCCATATCATCCATTTAAATTAATCATATTAATTTAAATAAGATATTCCATATCTTCCATTTTAAATTAATCATATTAATTTAAAAATAAGATATTCATATATTTTAAATAAATAAAAATGCAAACTTTTTGGTCAACCCTTTGACCAAGGTGAAGGGATGATTTACTAAACTAGCGGAATTTGATTTAGTAAACTAATTAACATTTAATTATGAATCTATTAATATCATGCAATTTGTGAAAAACATGAAGAACATACTTAATTTCGAAAATTAAAACTCTAAAACTTACATTGAGTAATATATGGAGAATTGGTTGGAGGTTTCTTTACAGCATCAAATCATCAGCAACACTGGATCTTCTACGCTATATCCCGATCGATCAAACGAAAAACGATTGTGGGATCGAACTATAGAAGAAATTGGGAAGAAGAAAAAATATTTTTCTTCCCAATATCAAGTGGGAAAATCGGCCAAGGGGGGAGAAGGAGAAAGAGAGAATTCCAAATTTCTTAGGAATTTAATTGTGTGATTTATGAATGACCCAACCCTCCTATTTATAGGAAAATAAGAATTCTAATCACATTAGGATTAATCTATAGAGATAAATATAAAAAGAATAAAGATTATCTCTTTCCTTTATCTTGCAATTTCGAAAATGTCATAGATAAATAGGAGATTATTTTCTTTTCTTTATTTTATTTATCTTGGGTAAATAAATCTATATAATTATTATAGGATATAATTCAAATAATTATCTCCTACAAATTATCTATGAAGGCCAAAATTAATAATAAATAATTAATAAATCAAATTTATTTAATTAATTATTTTGGGCCAATTTCAATTGGGTTCATTAATCCAATTGGGCTTGAAACTCTCTTTTAAATTAATAAGTCCAACTTAATTAATTTATTTATTAATTACCATTTAAATAAAATATTTTATTTAAACAATTAATAATATTAATATTTTCTCCCGACTAAATACTATCAAATTTATATTTAATTATTAATTTCCATTTAAATAATTTTCATTATTTAAATAATTAATAATAATTTTATTGACAATATTTTATTATTAATTTAATTAATTTTAATTATTAATTTCCGTTTAAATATAATTATTTAAACAATTAATAATTGTTAATTAATTTTAAATTATTAATTACCATTTAAATATACTCAATATTTAAATAATTAATAATGTATAATTAATAATATTTCATTATTAATTTCCTGTTTAAATAAAATCATTATTTAAACAATTAATAATGTTTATATTAATTACCATTTAAATAGACTCAATATTTAAACAATTAATATTGCCTATTTTAAGTAATTCACTTTACTTAAAATTTCCATTTCTTCTACTTGATTTCGCGACTACGATATTTGGGCTAGCATAGGGACCCGATAGACCTATAGATCATGGGCTTAATAATTAGTCAATTAATTGATTAACTCATAATTAGTTAATTACTTATTATCTAACTATGAATAATTCCACTATAGATTCATAGCTGAACTCCCCTCACTATAGATGAGTTATGTCCATTTAGTTTATCTTTATTTATATCTGTGATATATCCTTCACGTGGAACCCTCATAATTACAGACGGATAAATTTACCGTTTTGCCCCTGTAATTACCGCTTTATCCTTGTGTTCCCGCTGATTCTCCAATGAACTTTATCTTTAGTCGAACTAGAGATAAGGTACTTCGTGATCAATAGAAGTCGTGGCGCCACTTGTTCATGTCTCGAATCGAGACATCAAGGAGTTTCCTAAAGTTCCTAAAATGTTTAGGTATCGCACCGATACCGGTTAATTTATAGGAAAGTTATGAATTCCATCTCGTGAAAATGAGTTCCTAGCTATTTATCTAGTCATGTTCCCAAAACAGGGTGTATTGAGCGTTCTTACGGATCGCTCTCAACTATGTGAATCAAAGAACATAACTCCACAAATAGAGTCCACATTTCACTCAGGATTGAGATCTATCACGGTTGATAAACTTAGTTTGATATTCGATCATTTCTGTAAATCGTACTAATGAGAAATTTGATCAAACATCGTGGTCCTGTCTTATACAATCAACATTGCATATGATACTTCCATTTCATGTCTCCCACATGAATGATCAGGATTAGATCATTTGTCTATAAACAAAATGCGAAGCTATCAACAGTGTTACCAGAATAAGGTTCCCAAACGTTATCCATTTATTGTAGACACTTTTAAGTTACTCATTTCGACTTTAATCCTCTCGTATGACTCACATATAAGTCGTGATTTCATAAGAGTAACTTAGGGTTTACTATTTGAATGTTTGATATTTATATATTTCCATATATTCCTAATATCTTTAATTGAATCAATCTAGATAATATAAAGAACTTATGTTTATTTATTTAATTTATTCTTAATAAATTATTATTATTAAATAATTACAAGTTCTAGGACACCATTCCTAACACAAGGGGGGGCGTGTGACCCCACCTTGGGCCACACGCCCCTATCATCATCCAATGACAATATTGGGCATTTTATTTTCCTCTTTATTTAATGGAACAATTCCGTTAAATAATTAAATAAATAAAACTCCTTTTATTCAAATTCAATATTTAAATAGACTCTTCTATTTAAATCACCATTAATTTTGGACAACACAAAATTAATTTAATTAAATAAACTCCTTTATTTAATCTCTTATAATTAAATAGACTATTCTATTTAATAATTAAATAGACTCCTCTATTTAATTCCACCATTAATTAAATAATTAAATAGACTCTTCTATTTAATTTCCTTTAATTAATTGAATAGACTCCTCTATTCATTTTCAATTTTCCAAAGAGAAATTAATCATATTAATTTATGTTCTCGATTACATGCGTTAGCTCGGAGGACTTAATGGACCTATAGGACTAAGCTCCAATGATCCAGAATTACCTTTGATTAAAACTCTTTCTAATCAATTAATTCTCATTCATTAACTCCTAGATAACTCCACTAAATATCTAGAGTTCTCTTAGTACTATAGACATAGTTATGTCCATTGGCTATAATCATTAACTACACTTTGATCCTTCACAAGTTAGTTCGCATCCATGGCTAGGTATTTACACCGTATTAACCTCCATGATACATCTTGTTCCTTAAGCCCAACTGATTCTCCAATAAACAACCTTACATAATCTCCATTATGCATCTTTAACCTTTTCCTTGATCAGGGGAATATGGGGCCCCGTTATTCAAGATCGAATCAGTCCATAAATGAACTACTTATCTATTTTCCTATATGGAAAAGAGTAAATTCCAATTCTTGTGTAATTACGTTCCCAGCTATAAGGAAGATGCAATCCCCAAAGTGGGAGGCATATTGAGCGAACTATACGAGTCACTCTCACCTATGCAAATCAAAGGCTTGTCTCTTGCGAACAGGAGTTCGTAATCCACTCAGGATTAAGATCAATTGTACATGATCAACCAGTTGATAAACGAAGTGTCTTTCTGTAACGGCTTTCTCAGAAGACAGTAAGTTTATCTTAGTCCAATCTACTACAATCTCTATTGCAAAGAACACCCCCACTCACATGTCTCTACATGAGCGATCCAGGATGAGATCACTTGTGCCAATTCACAAGTGGGCGTGTTAGTGGTGTTACCGGAAATAAGGCACCCAACCTTTATTCATGTACCACAGACTATTTGAGTCACACTTAAGTGAATCTTCCCGCATCATATGCTCACTTTAAGTTATCATACGTAACTCTGGATCTTATGATGGATTACATTTATTAAACTAATAATAAATGACAATGTAAATATTACTAATTAATAATTCCTTTATTTATTTATAGTTTAATTGGATTACATAAGATTTAGGGCAGAAACCCCAGCACGAAGATACAGGGTATGACTTAGCCTACAGAGCTCATTACCTGTATTTGGTGGGTGAGCTAATGAGGTGAATGAACTTAGCCTACGTGAGCTTCATTACCTGTCATTATTCACTAGGGATGGGAAGATATTATTGAAAATAATTTATATATATTATTATGGAAAGTGAGTTTAATGAGGTGAATAAACTTAGCCTACGGGAGCTTCATTATCTGTCATTATTCACTAGAGATGGAAAGATATGATTGAAAAGAATTTATATATTTTATTATGGAAAGTGAGATTAATGAGGTGAATGAACTTAGCCTACGGGAGCTTCATTACCTGTCATTATTCACTAGAGATGGAAAGATAATATTGAAAGGAATTCGTCTATTTAATTTGAAAAGCGAGATAATGAGGTGAATGAACTTAGCCTACGGGAGCTTCATTACCTGACATTATTTGCTTGTGATGATTATATAGATATAAAGGTGGTATGCCTCTTTCATTTATTTATTGAGATAATGAATAATGTTTAGACTCGTATGTTAACATTATCGTCATTATCGTAATTGTGATGGTTGGTCATGTTAAGTCTGAAACGTGTTTAATATTTTAATTAAACATAAAAGAAGGGTAATTTTTATATATTACATAAGATAATAAAAGGATGAAACAGAAAGAGATATTGGTTATGAAAACATTCTTCTAGATTTTTTGGAGTTTTTTTTTAGTAAAGAATATGTAAGTTTACTTGGACACAAATCAGGATGCGGGTTTGGGGACTTTTGTTACTTTTTATTCTATTTATTCTCACTGGGCTTTGTTGTTAGCTCATGATATTACAAATAATGTCACATGTCTTTTTCCTGGCCATTGGATGACATAAAATAGTTCAATGAAAATATGTCATGTGACGAATGAGCCGAAATCAAATAAAGCCCATATCCACCAAAGGCCCATAGAAGACTCTATAAATATAGTAGGCCATTCATCATTTGTGGAGGTCAACAACAGAGAGAAGATTCAGAGAAAAGACTAAAGACTTTGAAGATCAAAGACCTCGAAGATTCAGAGAAAAGACTGAAAACTTTGAAGATCAAAGACCTCGAAATCGAGAGTAAAGAGTTCGACGAACAAAGACTCGAAGATCGAAGACTTCTCAAATACCAAAGACTTTTCGAAGACCAAACACTATTTGAAAACTTCTTGAAGACTAGAGATCTCGAAGATCGAAGACCCTAAGGAGGAAATAGTGTTTTTTTTTTTTTTTGCAAAAGCAATAGAAAGAAAAGACAAAAAGGGGATCTCACAGCCCGAGATCAAGGCAAAAAGAAACGTCTCTAAAGCACAGCACTAAAGAGACAAACAAAACAGAAACCAACAAGGCAACAAGCCAAACTAAAACAACAAAATCAAAAAGCCAAACAGGCTAAGTAAATAACTCCCAAGGAGAACAATCCATGCGATCCCCAGCTCCATGGTTACTACCTCGCCAGGAGATAGCATGGAAGAAGATGTCCTACTGCACGCGAACAAGGGTGACCCGGGGAGAAGAGACCTCACGATCATGAAGGCGATGGTTCCTCTCCCTCCAAATATGGTAGATCATAGCGCTCCAAGCAAGGCGCCAAAGCCTATGAGTCTGATCCGTCCCTTTAGATCTAGTAATGATCCAAGGGAGGTTAGTCCGCCCGGGAGGCAGGGCGATCGCGAGGAACCGGCCCAAGGCAAGAACCCCTGAAACACAAACGAGCCATCACGAACACTCGAAGAAGAGGTGATCCCGACTCTCAATCCCACCAGGACAGAGGAAGCAACACGGCGACATCGACCGATCCCAAAGGTGAACTCGGTCAGCCGTAGATAAACGATCCAGGATAGCAAGCCAGGATATAAAGGAGTGGCGGGGAATGGAGCCCCCAAACCAGATAAGACGGAACCAAGGGACACGATCCCGCTGAGGTCTGATAGTATGCCACGCACTCGCAATAGTGAACTGACGAGAAGCAGAGGCAGTCCACTCGAACCGATCTGGACGACCAATAATCGGGGTGATCCCCGAGACTAGCTGATAAAGGTAGCTCAGCGCCGGAGAGCCCATAGGCCAAGCCAAACCACCATCACCATCAATAAACGAAGACACCGAAGCAGAGTGAGTGCTCCCAGCATCAGGAACAATCCCATTACCATGCAGTGCCTGAAGAGGACCGCAAGGTAACCAAGTATCGTACTGCAGCAGAAGCGGTAGAGCCATCCCCCACCACACATCGATATAGGGCCTGGAAGGTCTCACGAACCTTCAGAATCTTCCTCAAACACCAAGAGTACTCATAAGAGGGGCGAATAGCCCACACACTCCGACCCCTCAAGATAACCGCCTCACCCAGGCCACCCAAAGCGACCCAAAGACGAGCAAACAGATGCCAAAGGTTCTTCATAACAGCAGCTTTATTCCAGATAGCAATAGGAATAAAGCCAAGACCCCCCTCAGCCCTGGGGGAACACACATCACTCCAAGAAACCTTGGCACCACCACCACCACTCTCCGTGCCCCGCCATAAGAAGCTGCGAAGAATACTCTTGATCTCTCTCACCACCTTAGTGGGAAGTAAAAAGACGTTGCACCAGTACACATGAAAAGACTGGAGCACGGAACTAATCAACTGAGCTCTACTTGCAAAAGAAAGGGCACGAGAGGCCCAACTCCTAATACGAGCCGTGATCCGCTGGATAAGAGGCTGGCAAGCCGAGATGGTCAACTTGCCAGAAATTAGAGGTAACCCCAAATAGCGGACCGGGAGAGAAGCAATCCCAATCCCCAACATAGCAGAAAGCTCACCAGCCCTAACATCATCCATCCCTGCACAAAACAAAGAGCTCTTCCCGACATTGGCAGCCAAGCCAGAGAGAGCCTCGAAACGACGAAGACTCTCCTGGAGAAAGCCAATGGAACGGGAATCTGCAGAACTGAAAAGCATGAGATCATCAGCAAAACATAAGTGCGTAAGGCGAACCCTATCACACCTGGGATGGAACCGAAAGTAATCAGGAGTGGCCGACAGAATACGAGTCAGAACCTCCATCGCCATCACAAAAAGATAAGGAGAAAGAGGATCGCCCTGACGCAGACCCTTCCTCCCACTGAAATAACCCTCCAAGCCTCCATTAATGGAGACCGAGAACATCGGCGAGGTGATACAACTGCGAATCCAACTCACAAAAAACTGCTGGGTACCAATAGCAATAAGAATACCCAGAATAAAATCCCAATGCACATAATCATAAGCCTTCTGAAGATCAACCTTGATAGTGCACCGAGGCTGACCCTGATTCAGATGGTACTTATGAAGCAGCTCCTGACATAAAAGGATATTATCCACAATGCTCCTACCCTGAACAAAAGCAGACTGATTCGGGCTCACAAAAGAAGGAAGACACCGCTTCAACCTGTTCGAAAGGATCTTCGTGATGCATTTGTAGATCACATTACAACACGAGATCGGTCTATAATCCTGGAAACCCAAAACATTAGGCTTCTTCGGAATAAGGGTAATCGCAGTGGCATTCACCCCAGGCGGGAGGTGATAAGTCCTGAAAAAGTGGGACACAGCAGCACAAAAATTCGTCCCAATCACAGGCCAAACGGCCTTATAGAACCCAACAGAAAAACCATCCGGGCCAGGAGCCTTATCACTACTCATGCGGAACACCGTCTCACGAATCTCCTCATCAGTGATAGGCCTCCTCAACTCACCCAGGCACTCATTTGACCAAGTGAACCCCAAAATATCCTGAAGTGTCCCAGTCAGATCCCGATACGGGACAGACTCAGCTCCCATAATACCGGTGAAGTACCCAACAGCCTCAGAAGCAATCACAACCGGATCAGTAGAACTACTCCCATCCGCCAAACGAATAGGAGAAATCCCACTCCAGTTACCACTAACCACCTCCATAAAGTTATCCTGCTCCGCCCAGTGGTTAAAAAACCGAAAAGTCACCTTCATACGCACCACAGTAGTATCAGTACGCGTAAGAAGGGGGGAATGATCAGAGATCCCCCAGGCCTTCACATCCACAAAAGAATCCGGGAAAGTAGAAAGTCAAACCTCATTAACCAAAACTCTATCAAGGCGCTTAAACTGCAGATTCTGAGGCTGACAATTGGTCCAAGTAAACCTGAACCCAACAGTACGAAGCTCAGTCAAATCAGAAGCACCAATACAATCATCAAAATCAGAAAGAGAAGCTGCAACAGGGGAACCCCGAGAATACTCATCGTGAGATCGAACAACATTAAAATCCCCCATGACAATGCAAGGAATCGTAATACCACCCTAATGAGAACCCACCAGATCCGACCACAACCGACGTCTCTCCCAGGCCCTATTAAGGGCATACACACATGAAACTCGAAACTCAGCACCCAAAACAGAGTCCACCAACAAACCACTAATCAACTGATCAGAAACAAGCAGAGGGGTAAACACATAATGAGCCTTCCACATAACCCAGATCCTCCCAGAATTAGCATGATCATAGTTAGTGCAGAAAGACCAATCAGGGCCAAAGCCACGAGAAACAACATCAAATCTATCCTGCTTGATTTTAGTCTCAAGCAGACAACAAAACGGGACATGCGAGGTAGATAAAAAACTACGAACATGACTCAAACGAACAGGGCCATTCATACCTCTCACATTCCACGAACAGCTACTAAACATGGGAAATAGTAGTAGAAGCCCCGACCCGGGGGGAAACAGAAGTAGAAGACTTACCAACCTTCTTAGCGAGCTGCTTGAGCTTCTTTTTCTGATACTTCGGAATCTCAAACTCACCAACCACAGTCATGAGATCCTCACCATCATGCTGACAATCAGACACAGGGTCACGAACCGCCGAATCAGTCACATCAACCATATCCATAGCACTAGTGTCAGAAGACCCCTCCTGACTATCCACATCATTCTCCATATCCTTAGCCATAGCCATAGCCAACCGAGCATCCGGGTCATCAATGATCGGGGGAGTCTCATGGACCTCTAAAGGAGCTAAAGAGGCAAAAGAGTTGCTACTTACCACCCTTAGACCCTCCCGTTTTCTTATAAGAAAACGAGCCAGGGGCTTTATTAAACACCTTACTAACCACAGGAACAGCAGAACTACGAGGAAACTCACCCATGCCCCCAGAAATAGGGTTAAAAGTAGGACTAACCTGAGGAGAGAGAACCGGCTCGGGGCAAACAGGGGCCGTTTGCGGCGATTTTCGTGGCATGATCAAAAACTTCGGCAAACAATTGCATCGCTTGGGCTTCCACGGGTAGTCAACCCCCACCTCCCACTCACGGTCGAGGACACTAACCGTGACCTCATCAGGCAAATCACTATCAATCTCAACCTCAACACTAACCCGTGCAAAAGAGACTCTCGTACACAACTCCGTAGCCCTATCCATGGAAATCGGACGCCCAACCACACTGGCAATCTTCTCAATACTATCAGGATCCCATAAAGCAGGAGGAATGTTAAATAACCGGATCCAAATAGGAATAGAAGTAATGACACTCTTTTCAGGTGCAACAAGAGGGTCATAACTGCGAAGAATCAGCGGTTTACCTGCCACATGCCAAGGGCCATTCTCATAAACCCAATTACAAGCATCTCTCTGCGTGAACTTGAACAAATACAACCCATGCTCCAAAGAAATAACCAAGGGTTCCTCAACCTTACGCCAAATACGCTTAGTAATATTTGAAACCAAAGAGAACGACGGGCGAGCATCCACAAATTGCCCAATCAAACAATGAGCCCAAGGCTCCATGCCTTTAGAAACAATCTCATCATTGAGAATAACGAGGGGTTTACCATCCCGAAGAGTCGGCTCCACATATTTTAAAGGACGAGCATCCTTACGAGCAAAAAGTTTATCCCCGGTTTTATCCAACCATGGATTTTTAGGAAGAGTAAAAACATTCTCACCTTGTACAGTAGCATGCAAAGGAAAATCAGAAGCTGCAGCTCCTGCCACGTCATCACCCATCCCATGCAAACCCTTGACCACGTCATGCACGTAAGGAACCGAAGGGGGACCACCAAACGAAAAAGTATCCTCACTCTCCACACGGGGGTTTTTAGGGTTTTTTAGGGTTTAGGGTTTTTAGGGTTTAGGGTTTAGGGTTTTTAGGGTTTAGGGTTTAGGGTTTAGGGTTTAGGGTTTTTTAGGGTTTAGGGTTTTTTAGGGTTTAGGGTTTTTTAGGGTTTAGGGTTTTTTAGGGTTTAGGGTTTAGGGTTTAGGGTTTAGGGTTTAGGGTTTAGGGTTTTTAGGGTTTTTAGGGTTTAGGGTTTAGGGTTTAGGGTTTAGGGTTTAGGGTTTAGGGTTTAGGGTTTAGGGTTTTTTAGGGTTTAGGGTTTTTTAGGGTTTAGGGTTTTTTGCTTTTAGGGTTTAGGGTTTTTTAGGGTTTTTAGGGTTTAGGGTTTTAGGGTTTAGGGTTTAGGGTTTTTAGGGTTTTTAGGGTTTTTTAGGGTTTAGGGTTTAGGGTTTAGGGTTTAGGGTTTTAGGGTTTAGGGTTTAGGGTTTAGGGTTTAGGGTTTTTAGGGTTTAGGGTTTAGGGTTTAGGGTTTAGGGTTTAGGGTTTAGGGTTTTAGGGTTTAGGGTTTAGGGTTTAGGGTTTAGGGTTTAGGGTTTAGGGTTTTAGGGTTTAGGGTTTAGGGTTTAGGGTTTAGGGTTTAGGGTTTAGGGTTTAGGGTTTAGGGTTTAGGGTTTAGGGTTTAGGGTTTAGGGTTTAGGGTTTAGGGTTTAGGGTTTAGGGTTTAGGGTTTAGGGTTTTAGGGTTTAGGGTTTAGGGTTTAGGGTTTAGGGTTTAGGGTTTAGGGTTTAGGGTTTAGGGTTTAGGGTTTAGGGTTTAGGGTTTAGGGTTTAGGGTTTAGGGTTTAGGGTTTAGGGTTTAGGGTTTAGGGTTTAGGGTTTTAGGGTTTAGGGTTTTAGGGTTTTTAGGGTTTAGGGTTTAGGGTTTAGGGTTTAGGGTTTAGGGTTTAGGGTTTAGGGTTTAGGGTTTAGGGTTTTAGGGTTTTAGGGTTTAGGGTTTAGGGTTTAGGGTTTAGGGTTTAGGGTTTAGGGTTTAGGGTTTAGGGTTTTAGGGTTTAGGGTTTAGGGTTTAGGGTTTAGGGTTTAGGGTTTAGGGTTTAGGGTTTAGGGTTTAGGGTTTAGGGTTTAGGGTTTAGGGTTTAGGGTTTAGGGTTTAGGGTTTAGGGTTTAGGGTTTAGGGTTTAGGGTTTAGGGTTTAGGGTTTAGGGTTTAGGGTTTAGGGTTTAGGGTTTAGGGTTTAGGGTTTAGGGTTTAGGGTTTAGGGTTTAGGGTTTAGGGTTTAGGGTTTAGGGTTTAGGGTTTAGGGTTTAGGGTTTAGGGTTTAGGGTTTAGGGTTTAGGGTTTAGGGTTTAGGGTTTAGGGTTTAGGGTTTAGGGTTTAGGGTTTAGGGTTTAGGGTTTAGGGTTTAGGGTTTAGGGTTTAGGGTTTAGGGTTTAGGGTTTAGGGTTTAGGGTTTAGGGTTTAGGGTTTAGGGTTTAGGGTTTAGGGTTTAGGGTTTTAGGGTTTAGGGTTTAGGGTTTAGGGTTTAGGGTTTAGGGTTTAGGGTTTAGGGTTTAGGGTTTAGGGTTTAGGGTTTAGGGTTTAGGGTTTAGGGTTTAGGGTTTAGGGTTTAGGGTTTAGGGTTTAGGGTTTAGGGTTTAGGGTTTAGGGTTTAGGGTTTAGGGTTTAGGGTTTAGGGTTTAGGGTTTAGGGTTTAGGGTTTAGGGTTTAGGGTTTAGGGTTTAGGGTTTAGGGTTTAGGGTTTAGGGTTTAGGGTTTAGGGTTTAGGGTTTTAGGGTTTAGGGTTTAGGGTTTAGGGTTTAGGGTTTAGGGTTTAGGGTTTAGGGTTTAGGGTTTAGGGTTTAGGGTTTAGGGTTTAGGGTTTAGGGTTTAGGGTTTAGGGTTTAGGGTTTAGGGTTTAGGGTTTAGGGTTTAGGGTTTAGGGTTTAGGGTTTAGGGTTTAGGGTTTAGGGTTTAGGGTTTAGGGTTTAGGGTTTAGGGTTTAGGGTTTAGGGTTTAGGGTTTAGGGTTTAGGGTTTAGGGTTTAGGGTTTAGGGTTTAGGGTTTAGGGTTTAGGGTTTAGGGTTTAGGGTTTAGGGTTTAGGGTTTAGGGTTTAGGGTTTAGGGTTTAGGGTTTAGGGTTTAGGGTTTAGGGTTTTAGGGTTTAGGGTTTAGGGTTTAGGGTTTAGGGTTTAGGGTTTAGGGTTTAGGGTTTAGGGTTTAGGGTTTAGGGTTTAGGGTTTAGGGTTTAGGGTTTAGGGTTTAGGGTTTAGGGTTTAGGGTTTAGGGTTTAGGGTTTAGGGTTTAGGGTTTAGGGTTTAGGGTTTAGGGTTTAGGGTTTAGGGTTTAGGGTTTAGGGTTTAGGGTTTAGGGTTTAGGGTTTAGGGTTTAGGGTTTAGGGTTTAGGGTTTAGGGTTTAGGGTTTAGGGTTTAGGGTTTAGGGTTTAGGGTTTAGGGTTTAGGGTTTAGGGTTTAGGGTTTAGGGTTTAGGGTTTAGGGTTTAGGGTTTAGGGTTTAGGGTTTAGGGTTTAGGGTTTAGGGTTTAGGGTTTAGGGTTTAGGGTTTAGGGTTTAGGGTTTAGGGTTTAGGGTTTAGGGTTTAGGGTTTAGGGTTTAGGGTTTAGGGTTTAGGGTTTAGGGTTTAGGGTTTAGGGTTTAGGGTTTAGGGTTTAGGGTTTAGGGTTTAGGGTTTAGGGTTTAGGGTTTAGGGTTTAGGGTTTTAGGGTTTAGGGTTTAGGGTTTAGGGTTTTAGGGTTTAGGGTTTTAGGGTTTAGGGTTTAGGGTTTAGGGTTTAGGGTTTAGGGTTTTAGGGTTTAGGGTTTAGGGTTTAGGGTTTAGGGTTTTAGGGTTTAGGGTTTAGGGTTTAGGGTTTAGGGTTTAGGGTTTAGGGTTTAGGGTTTAGGGTTTAGGGTTTTAGGGTTTAGGGTTTAGGGTTTAGGGTTTAGGGTTTAGGGTTTAGGGTTTAGGGTTTAGGGTTTAGGGTTTAGGGTTTAGGGTTTAGGGTTTAGGGTTTAGGGTTTAGGGTTTAGGGTTTAGGGTTTAGGGTTTAGGGTTTAGGGTTTAGGGTTTAGGGTTTAGGGTTTAGGGTTTAGGGTTTAGGGTTTAGGGTTTAGGGTTTAGGGTTTAGGGTTTAGGGTTTAGGGTTTTAGGGTTTAGGGTTTAGGGTTTAGGGTTTAGGGTTTAGGGTTTAGGGTTTAGGGTTTTTAGGGTTTAGGGTTTAGGGTTTAGGGTTTAGGGTTTAGGGTTTAGGGTTTAGGGTTTAGGGTTTAGGGTTTAGGGTTTAGGGTTTAGGGTTTAGGGTTTAGGGTTTAGGGTTTAGGGTTTAGGGTTTAGGGTTTAGGGTTTAGGGTTTAGGGTTTAGGGTTTAGGGTTTAGGGTTTAGGGTTTAGGGTTTAGGGTTTAGGGTTTAGGGTTTAGGGTTTAGGGTTTAGGGTTTAGGGTTTAGGGTTTAGGGTTTTAGGGTTTAGGGTTTTAGGGTTTTAGGGTTTAGGGTTTAGGGTTTAGGGTTTAGGGTTTTAGGGTTTAGGGTTTAGGGTTTAGGGTTTAGGGTTTAGGGTTTAGGGTTTAGGGTTTAGGGTTTAGGGTTTTTAGGGTTTTAGGGTTTTAGGGTTTTAGGGTTTTAGGGTTTTAGGGTTTAGGGTTTTAGGGTTTAGGGTTTAGGGTTTTAGGGTTTAGGGTTTAGGGTTTTAGGGTTTAGGGTTTAGGGTTTAGGGTTTAGGGTTTAGGGTTTAGGGTTTAGGGTTTAGGGTTTAGGGTTTAGGGTTTAGGGTTTAGGGTTTAGGGTTTAGGGTTTAGGGTTTAGGGTTTTAGGGTTTAGGGTTTAGGGTTTAGGGTTTTTAGGGTTTAGGGTTTAGGGTTTAGGGTTTAGGGTTTAGGGTTTAGGGTTTAGGGTTTAGGGTTTTAGGGTTTTAGGGTTTTAGGGTTTTAGGGTTTAGGGTTTAGGGTTTAGGGTTTAGGGTTTAGGGTTTAGGGTTTAGGGTTTAGGGTTTAGGGTTTAGGGTTTAGGGTTTAGGGTTTAGGGTTTAGGGTTTAGGGTTTAGGGTTTAGGGTTTAGGGTTTAGGGTTTTAGGGTTTAGGGTTTAGGGTTTAGGGTTTAGGGTTTAGGGTTTAGGGTTTTAGGGTTTAGGGTTTAGGGTTTAGGGTTTAGGGTTTAGGGTTTTAGGGTTTAGGGTTTAGGGTTTAGGGTTTAGGGTTTAGGGTTTAGGGTTTAGGGTTTAGGGTTTAGGGTTTAGGGTTTAGGGTTTAGGGTTTAGGGTTTAGGGTTTAGGGTTTAGGGTTTAGGGTTTAGGGTTTAGGGTTTAGGGTTTAGGGTTTTAGGGTTTAGGGTTTAGGGTTTAGGGTTTAGGGTTTAGGGTTTAGGGTTTAGGGTTTAGGGTTTAGGGTTTAGGGTTTTAGGGTTTAGGGTTTAGGGTTTAGGGTTTAGGGTTTAGGGTTTAGGGTTTAGGGTTTAGGGTTTAGGGTTTAGGGTTTAGGGTTTAGGGTTTAGGGTTTAGGGTTTAGGGTTTAGGGTTTAGGGTTTAGGGTTTTAGGGTTTAGGGTTTAGGGTTTAGGGTTTAGGGTTTAGGGTTTAGGGTTTAGGGTTTAGGGTTTAGGGTTTAGGGTTTAGGGTTTAGGGTTTAGGGTTTAGGGTTTAGGGTTTTAGGGTTTAGGGTTTAGGGTTTAGGGTTTAGGGTTTAGGGTTTAGGGTTTAGGGTTTAGGGTTTAGGGTTTAGGGTTTAGGGTTTAGGGTTTAGGGTTTAGGGTTTAGGGTTTAGGGTTTAGGGTTTAGGGTTTAGGGTTTAGGGTTTAGGGTTTAGGGTTTAGGGTTTAGGGTTTAGGGTTTAGGGTTTTAGGGTTTAGGGTTTAGGGTTTAGGGTTTTAGGGTTTAGGGTTTAGGGTTTAGGGTTTAGGGTTTAGGGTTTAGGGTTTAGGGTTTAGGGTTTAGGGTTTAGGGTTTAGGGTTTAGGGTTTAGGGTTTAGGGTTTAGGGTTTAGGGTTTAGGGTTTAGGGTTTAGGGTTTAGGGTTTAGGGTTTAGGGTTTAGGGTTTAGGGTTTAGGGTTTAGGGTTTAGGGTTTAGGGTTTAGGGTTTAGGGTTTAGGGTTTAGGGTTTAGGGTTTAGGGTTTAGGGTTTAGGGTTTAGGGTTTAGGGTTTAGGGTTTAGGGTTTAGGGTTTAGGGTTTAGGGTTTAGGGTTTAGGGTTTAGGGTTTAGGGTTTAGGGTTTAGGGTTTAGGGTTTAGGGTTTAGGGTTTAGGGTTTAGGGTTTAGGGTTTAGGGTTTAGGGTTTAGGGTTTAGGGTTTAGGGTTTAGGGTTTAGGGTTTGGGGTTTGTTTAGGGTTTAGGGTTTAGGGTTTAGGGTTTAGGGTTTAGGGTTTAGGGTTTAGGGTTTAGGTTTA